>JBBBDQ010002110.1:2497500-2575000 GCA_037127315.1 Ascarosepion bandense
ACATTATTTTCTGCTTAAGATATAACGGTTGACAAATTGTTAGCGTTCATGACAACGTGAAAATTATCCAAAATGGAATTTTTTTAATATTTTGTAATATCGTGGTCATCCACGTTTTAAAGGATGAAAAAACTGTTCTTTTTACAAACATTTTATAACATACTACAGTATTCATAGCTGATTCTATCAACTGACGGCTTAAGTGTTTTAATAAACATTGCCTCGAGAATATGTAGTTCGCTTTTGTTGTTTTTTAGTAGGATAGTTGTATTTTGGTGGACACACAAAGAAGAATGAAACAAACATTTCTACTCTGTTGAATTCAGTCAGTCAGTTAAGTGCCATACGTGATATACGCTTGGGCGATCATGTCTTGTAAGAGACATGACTGACTGGGCAGAAGATTATCCCGCAGTTGGTTGCCATTGCTTTCTGCAGTAGACTGGTTGCCAGCCGAAGCTATAGAACCCAATCTGTCTTATTATTTTACCCATAACTGGAGGGAAGAGATTGATTAATACCTTTCCCAAGGGCATTTGCGCGTAAGTAAATGCAACGAATTCCACTGGAATTCGAACTCGGCTCTCCGATTTCTCGTTCCCAGCCGATATCCATTGCACCACAAACGCACATCCTGTTGAATTACAGACAGAAATACATAGACACTTTTTGTTCAAAACCACATTCCCTGAAATGTAAAACACATTTTTCTGCCTAACAATTTATACAAATAATATACAAATTGCTTTTTTTTCCGTTTTTATTTTGTTACATGTACTATTTTATAATTTTCTATAATTATTTCTTATTGCGTTGTCGTTTCTTGAAATTTGTGTTGTATTTTGTTTGCAGGATATCCGCATTAAATTCTCCCTTTTATTCCGGCTGTGTTGTATCTCTACAATCTCCATCAACAATGTTTCCTCCCCGAACCGTTATATTCTTATAGTTACACCAGTATACCAAATATCAAAAACCTCTCTCGATTAATATTTCCATGCAGACCCAACAACTGAAGCACTGACGGAACAAGTGAATTCTTATTAAATGAAACACATCCCATATTTTATGAATTTGAATATCTGTTACCAATTTCAGTTAACTGCCATAAGTAATACACGCTTTGGGCAATCATGTATCGAAGGAGTCATGGCTGACTAAATATCCCACAGTAGGTTGCCATAGCTTTCTTTGATAGACTGGTTGCCAGCCAAACTATAGCACCCAATCTGTTTTGTTATTTGATTTATATCTAGAGGGAAAAGAAAGCGATTATATTACACTATTATTTTAAGTATAATTAGTGAGGGATCAGTTTATTACTTCATAACAATAGAAAACGATCCCCTACCTTATGCCCATTAGAAGTTTTGATTGTTTTCAACTGTTATATTCAGTCAGTCAATTAAATTCCATACGTGATACACGCTTGGGCGATCATGTCTCGAAAGAGACATGACTGACTGGGCAGAACATTATCCAGCAGTAGATTGCCGTTGCCTTCTGCGGTAGACTGGTCGCCAGCAAAGGGTATAGCACCCAATCTGTTTTATTTGATTCATATCTAGAGGGAAGAGAAATCGATTATATTACACTATTATTTTAAGTAAAATTAGTGGGGGGGTCAGTTTATTACTTCATAACAATAGAAAACCGATCACTTACCTTATGCCCATTAGAAGTTTTGATTGTTTTCATCTGTTATATTCAGTCAGTCAGTTAAATTCCATACGTGATACACGCTTGGGCGATCTTGTCTCGAAAGAGACATGACTGACTGGGCAGAACATTATCCTGCAATAAATTGCCATTGCTTTCTTCGGTAGACTGGTTGCCAGAAACTGCTATAGAACCCAATATGTTTTGTTATTTCACCCATAACTGGGAGGAAGTGAAGGATGATAACCTTTCCCAAGGGTATTTGCGCATAAATAAATGCAAATAATTCAACATTCGAACTCGGCTCCTCGATTTCTCGTTCTGAGTTGATGTCCACTGCACCACAACGCAAACCTAATTTACTTGTTTGGAAAAAGAAAAAAAAATCTACAAATACCCGTGAATGCCCCACCCGTCCAAAATTTCAACCAGAATCTCATTCCCTGTAACACGAAACTCCATTTTATAATCATCTAGATTAATGGTGTCACCATGGGTAACCTATTAGGTTCTGCTTTCTCTAATTTTACATGTCTCCTAGTAAAACCAATCTGTTTAACCAGAAATCTACACAATGTATCTTGATTACATAATTTGAAGAAAAAAAAAGTTTTCTCCTTCTGGTTTTTAACAATAATGTCTGGCCTGTTTGCTTCAGTTTTTCTGTCTGTGTAGATGGTGTAATCCCATAGAATGGTTACATCTTCTATTTCTGTAACCGGTGCTGGATGATGTTCATACCAGTGTTTGTTTACAGCTTTTCCATAATGTTTGCACATTGCCCAATGTAAATATTGCCCAACTCTATCGTGGCGATTTTTATATTCGTTTGGGGCAAGCACAGAACAGCCTGAGATTAGGTGGTCTATTGTTTCTTGGTGTTTATCACAAAACCTGCATTTTGGATCCATATTATTATGCATAATATTTATTATTATGCATAATTATTTATTATTATTATTATTATTATTATTATTATTATTATTATTATTATGCATAATATTTATTATTATGCATTAATTATTATTATTATTATTATTATTATTATTATTATTATTATTATTATTATTATTATTATTTGGACAATGTGCAAACACGATGAAAAATATGTAAATAAACACTGATATGAACGTCAACCAGCACCGGTTACAGAAATAGAGGATGTCACCATTCTATGGGATTACACCATCTACACAGACAGAAAAATTGAAGCAAACAGGCCAGACATTATTGTTAAAAACCAGAAGGAGAAAACTTGTCTATTAATTGATATGGCTTGTCCAGCGGATTGTAACATAGCAAGCAAGGAATTCGAAAAACTGTCAAAATATAAAGACCTGGAAATTGAAATAGAAAAAAATATGGACATCGAAAACAAGAATTGTACCAGTGACAGTAGGTGCACTTGGAATGATACAAATAAAAAAATACAACACATTGAAAGAATTCCTATAAACCCTAGTATAAGAGATATACAAAAAATTGTTTTAGTACAGCCCACACACTAAGGAGAACTTTGTCTATGTAACGATAGGGATGATGGGGGAGATAGAAAGAATATGAAATGGAGCCGTAACAACACACCACGACCTGCCTTAAGTCTTTCCGCAGACTTGGTAGGTAGTGCAACCATAGCAGAAATATAATTATTTTGAAAATGACATAATAATAATAATAATAATAATAATAATAATAACGTTTTATAAAGAACGATATAAAATATTTATGTAAAGAAAGGTGAGTTAAATCTGTTTCAATATTATTTATAAAAATCAAGTCGCTTTCAATTTCAACAAGATCTATTACAAAAGTAAGATATATTTTTGATTCCACATTTAAAGAAATTTGGAATTTTTACCAAAAGAATATGGCAGGATTCAGCTTTCTTTCTGACATCATCATCATTTCACCCTTTTATACCCAATGGTGTGTAAAAAACTTTTTTATGGAGCAGGGTTGATAGCCCTGCGCCCAAACCTGGAGAACCAGTGGACCATTCTTGGTTCTTACGTTTGCAGCAACTGGTATTCCCAAATGTTCAGCCATCTAAGTAATGACCAGGACTCGATGTTGCTTAACTTCGGTGATCGAAAGAGAACCGATGTATTCAACACGATATAGCCTTAGACATCCCTTTTGACACTTATGAAATATTCAAGTTAAGAGAACCAAAAACAAATCTTCAGATGCAAAATCAGGTGGTTACTGAGGATGAGGAAAACCTCACATCAGAACGACATTATCCTTTTCTGCACTTGTTTTCAGAGCCAATAATTTTCATAAATAACAAAAGAAACAAAAAAGCAACGACACCAATAATAATAATAACAGTAATAATAGGAGTAGTAATAATATTAATAATAATAAAGAAAATTGAAGCATTCTGAGGCGAGATATATAAATCAAATATAACATTTGACCTGCGAAGCCGTGTAGAATTGACGAACAAAAACTAATTCACCAGACAAGAGGAAACAATATCAGTAGCAAAACAATAATGTAAGAAATTATAAATTACATAGAATTCCAAATATCGATAAATATTTTAGGCAATCGAGCTTCAAATTCTGGCCATAAACTAGAGAAAGAATCTTAAAGACAAACAAGAATCTTAAATAAAAATTCATTGAATTTAAACTAAATTTGAATATGCTTATATCGATTGGTAATATTCTCTCTCTCTCTCTCTTAATCTCTATCTCTTTCTTTCTACACAACCACACACACACACACACACACACACACACATCTTATATATATATATATATATATATAAGGTGTGTGTGTGTGTGTATGTGTGTGTGTGATTGACAGAATCCAACACGCGAACATGAATCTTAAATAAACAAAATAACATTCATTGAATTTAAACTAAATTTGAATATGCTTATATCGATTGGTAATATTCTCGCTCTCTCTCTCTCTCTTACTCTCTATCTCTTTCTTTCTACACAACAAAAACACACACACACACCTTATATATATATATATATATATATATATATAAAGATTTTTAATTATTTAGTTTTTGGTCATAATAAGATTAGACCAGTGCACAGTTGTATTAAAAAGTGTTGAATATAATTATATTGTAGAACTTTTGAATATTTTCTATTTGTAAACGAGTTATTACGCGACCTATGTTTCTTCCATGAATGGTATTTTCACGTGATTTACATAACTGATTATTATTATTACCGTTTTTGTTAAGAACGCTCACCTAACGGTGTCTTTTTTTTTTTTAGAACACTCACGTAACGTTTTTTTTTTTTTGAATGCTCATGGGGTAGGAAATTTTTGAACGCGCAATTTTTAAAAATTACAAAGAATTAAACGTTTTCATCCATGGTTGTATAAACCTAAGATGCATTTTTTAGTATGGTCAGACTTAGTCATAATTTTCGTTTTTGTTTGGGAACAGAATAATCTCTAACTTCCTTTCACAGTCTACCTATTTTGCCACCGTTTTAAGGCTTGGCTGTTTTTACTAAAAATTATATATATATATATATATATATATATATATAGATAGATAGATAGATAGATAGATAGATAGATAGATAGATAGATGTTGTCTTGGGTTTCATGCTTTTTTGATTGTCTAACAAACTGTTTTATTTTTTTATTTAAAATACTGGATATATTCAGAGATGCGTATATTGATGAATTTTTGTGAAGATAGGATGAACTGTGGGAGAAATATTTTTGTCGTGACGCCTTTCATACAAACACAGACATAAATTAACACTTATACAACTATTGACACACATGCGAGCTAAACTACTGAGGCCCACAGTCATAACTTCATATGAACAATATGGAGCTTAGCATATATGTGTATATGTATGAAGTTTTGGACATGCATACGCATTTAACTTTAGCTTGTGTTTTTGCGTAAGTATATATTTAATTCTGTTATATGTTCATGCATTGAAATATGATTATGTCTATCCCGACCCAATTCATCCAAGGACGGTAGCGTTATGAATTCGCCTTGACTGTATCCAATATATAGCAATTTAGTCTGTTTAAAAGTTAGCGGACAAACTGACAAGTCGATAAAGTCTAAATTTTGTAATTTGTATATGTAAATATGCGTGAGTGTATTAATCTGTATATGTGTCTGTTTGCTAGTGTTTGTGAATATACTCGTCTATTTTTCCATGTGTGAATGTTTGCAGGTTTATTCATGTATGCGTTCTTTCTCTTATGAATAACTTTCATATATGTATAACTTTCTAAATCTACTAAATTGTTAAACTAATAATTTGATTTTTTTTAATTTCGCAACAAAAATAAAGTAGATATAATAGTTAACCAATAATTGCTGGTCTCAATTTAATCAAATTTTTATACCAATGCCCACCAAGATTAATTTTAGTCTGCCCACATATTCTCCAAATTAGAAGTTGCTTTACTCTGATTGGTCCACATTGTACATACAATAATGCCCCCCTGATTAAAGGGGTCTTGCTTGTTTTTAACCTTTTAAAACCATTCAATTTAAAATAACCACATCACTTGACAAGACACAAGAAGTGTTGAAACAAAATAGCTACTTTTGTAGTGATATTGTAACATATGCATGTTATAATTTCTGAATATATATATATATATATATATATATATATATATATATATTCCAAAGTAAATAAACCATCAACCAAAATAAAATAAGGTAAGAGTGGAGATGAATAATATGACACGTAATACTGAAGAAATAAAATAAATGAAATACGAAATAATAATCACTAAATAGGATAAAAAGGAATATTCTAGCTGTGACATAAACAATTGCACTAACAACGTTTATGTCATTCTTTAAAATGAATCATACGATATTAGAGCAGAACTGACGGAAAACAACAGAGTTAAAATGCTAATGCTTAAAAAACATCGCATCATAATAATACTCTGCAGATTCAGATTTATGAAATGATCGCAAAAAGACTTGTCCCCAAATATATATATGTCAACCTCTATTAAATAGATCAAGTGATGAGGTTTATTTCAAATAAACCACATCACTCGACAAGACACAAGAAGTATCGAAACAAAATAGCTACTTTGGTAGTGATATTGTTACATATCCATGTTATAATTTCTGAATATATATATATATATATATATATTTTTTCTGAAAGTTTCTGAAAGGATTTTTCTGTTGCTTAGGTGATGTGTTATCCCCCGTGGGGATCTTCATATCGAAATGGTCATTCAACATCATTGAATTAATCCTTTTTTAATTTATATTTGCTCTGTAATATTTTATTACATGGAGCTCTCTTTCTATAACATTTTTAATATTAATTAGGATTGGGTTTTTGGAATTTACCTTCCTGCTTTTTTCCCTTTGGATTAAAGTATCTGAATTAAATATATATATATATATATATATATATATATATATATATTCTACTCGTCGGTGTCGTTTGTCTGGAGTAGGAAGGCAACGAAAAGTTCTCTGGCTCTCCAGCCAAAAGTTCTATTCTTAAAAGAAACACGTATTTTTGTTTTTGAAATCGCCGGTTGGAAGTATTTGTCAATCATTTTTGTCCCCCGTTGTCTTTTATACAGGTTAATCAGAAAGTAAGTGGACATAAATCCAATGAATTTCTTCTTTTGGTGAAAACTCAAGGATAAAATATTTAGTCCAAAAAACACAGAGGTGATTTGAAAAATTTGAAAAAATAGGTGATTTAAAAAACTACACCAAGGATGCATTTCAAAAAATTAACACAAAAGCGGGTTGTTTTCCGACGCGGAGCGTTTGATTCAAAGGTTTGAAAATTCAGAACAACATTCTGTTCTCGGATAAAATTTAAACGTTTCGTATTATTGTATACAATAAAATTTAATTGGCAATGAAAGAATTGTACTAGTAAAGATAATTTGTATGTCCAATCTCAAAATGTTATAATTTACAATCCTCCTATTTCTATAGTCAACAGCAGACAGATCTGTTTCGCTGTATCACAGCTCATCAGTACGGTTAAATTCGGATTGCTTTTTAACCCAGGATAGAAACCCGACCGAACTGGAGTCAGTCTACCTCTGAGCTATGGGCGCTCGGTAGAAGGATGCGCACCATCAACAACTGAAGTTGGCCTTTTGTGCTCTAATTTTTATGTCTGTCTCTAATTCTTTTGTGCAGGGCATGACGGACTCGAGGAGTCCATGCAAATCAAATCTTTAACCAATGAACTGGCCATATTTCTAGTGACATCACTTCATTTCGTCTTCTTCTGATTCAACTAAGTCAACAATTCGGCATTTATTTGGAAATTTAAATTCAACTTATCTCTCACAGTCGTCAAATCTGCCCTCTTTTGTTCTTGTCAAAAACCCAGATACGCAAAATTTCCTATTTTCGGCGTTTTGTGACAATCCACCGCCATTGTTTGAGGAATTACAAACAATCGAATTATCAGTTTTTTTTTTACTCACTTCTAGCTGGTTACCAGCTGTGTCGTATGAGAACTTCCGCTTGTCAATAATGCGATGACCTTCGTCTGACCCCGGCTGGTTATATTTTGTGCAAAAATGCATCTACACAGACGCAAATGTTTCAATTCATATGTATTCTGGGCTTTGTCGGAATTATCACTTTTTCTCTACTCATATCGGAAAATAATATGCACAATTTATAATGCAACTAATAATAATTTCTTTCGCTCCGTCGTATCAAACTTAGAATTACATTTTTCCACATGCAAAAATGATGTAATACTATGACAATAAAATATATGTAGAAACGTATTTAAATATTTGAGTTTAACAACTTTAACAAAACACATTTATCTTCGCATTTCTTCTTCCTCTTTCATTCTTTCTTTAATCATTTATTGTCTGAATCTTATTCATGAAATATTTTCCGGGCGTAACGTAAGTATTAACTACAAATCTAAATGGGAGTCATGCTGAATTAGAAGAAGATTAGTATAAATATTATATTTTCGAGTTTCCCCTTTTTTATTATAAAATAATATAACTTTTGTGTATTAAACTAGGCGATCGAGATTTAATAATTATACTATGATATTCGGTAAGGTTCGTTGATACAAATCAATATTTAATAGTGAACAAAAATATGGTTGACTCTGCCACATATCAACCTTTATTTATTATCGCAAGATGTTATCTCTTTTTTAAAAAGCTCACCTTGAAAAGCTTACACGTAAAATTTTCCATCATTTATTCAGTGGGCAGCTTTTGAAGTGAAAACCTCTCATAAAATATGAATAAATATAAAAAAAAGACAGTCGGAATTTTAAATTTTTTGAAAAACTTTCTTGAGCATGTTCTTTTAAAATTTTATCTACAAACAAACAAGATTATTTGATGAAATACTTCGGATATATTAGTCTATATTTCTGCCATAAAGTATTGTACATACTTACAGTGTTGACCTCTTACTGTTTTCTTCATGTGATAGGAGTTTAGTACTTATCTCTTTATTTCATTCAACGTGTTAGATTACACGAGAACTTTATGTTTGTGAGCACGCACTCTGGAATGTGAGTGTTAATTAAATAAGTCACAATTAAGGCATATTTATATTTTGAATGTATATGCTAATGTATTCCGCTTCCTAGAATCCGGATGGCGATAAACACACACACACACACACACACACACACACACACACACACACAAGACAGACAGACAGACAGACACACACAGAGACAGACAGACAGACAGACACACACACACACACACACACACACACACACACACACACACAAACACACACACACACAGAGACAGACACACACACACAGACATACAGACACACACACACACAGACAGACACACACACACACACAGACATACAGACAGACACACACACACACACACACAGAGAGAGACAGACACACACACACAGACATACAGACAGACACACACACACACACAGACAGACACACACACACACACACACACACACACAGACACACACACACATATATAATCTGTATAAAATTTAAAAATTGTGTGTTTGAACGGGAAATGTTCTTTTATGCAGGTTTCATTAAAAATGACAGAAAAGTTATTACTAAGTTTTTTATATACTTATTTATGTGATCTAATGATTCTTTTCTTTCCAGGATAAAAATTACATAAAATTTGTCCAAATTTGTCCAAATATTTTTGTTTAGGCGAGCGCTGTCTTTCATACTTTGAGCCATTGTCGAGGATTAATTTTATTTTAAGTGTCACTTTTATTTACGTACAAATACGATTGGGAAAGTTATTAATCCGTTTCTTTCCTGCAGTTATGGGTTGAATAACCGGATAGATTGGGTTTTATTGCCTTGGATGGCAACCAGTCTACTGCAGAAAGCAATGGCAACCTACTACGAGATAAACCTCTGCTCAGTTAGTCATGTCTCTTTCAAATCATGATCGCCCAAAGCGTGTATCACGTATGGCACTTAACTGACTCACTGAATGTTTGTAGTGTTGTGTATGTTTATAGAGTATGTTGTGTGTTTTATGTTCCGAACATGGTAAGCACACTCTTTACGTGTTCGTAGTCGGTATTATTGAATTTTTTGTTTTTTCATCAATACTGCTACCATTATTTTATTTTTTTATTTTTTTGCATGTGAATGATGCAATGGTATTTGCTGTCAGCAAGTATGTTGCGAATAGTGTTTTATATGTATCAGTATGTCTAAATGAGTTTGAATTGAAATCTGATCTGGGAAGTGCAGAGTTAGTCGTTGCGTCAATGTCGTAGTCGTGTAACCGATATATAATTTTTTTTACAAAATTAGGAGGATCAAGAAAACAGTCCTTTAAAACCATGTAAATTCATAAATATTATTGGTTCGCTGTAATTTAGTTTTATCCTCCACCTTGTTCTTTTTTGTTTTGTTTTTAACAGGAGTATAGGTTTTTCTCTATTAGGGTTGGCTTTCTAGTTTTTTTAAACATTATATTTCCAACCGTACCTCTTAAAATTATTTTGTCTAAATTTTTAATTCATTTTATTTCTTCATTAAGTGTAGATTGTTTCACAAATCGTACTGTTCACGTTCTTCTACAGTATTTTGAACAGCAGACGAGATATATCACGTGATAGTGCTTGGAATAATATTTTTGTGCTTTTTAAACTATTCTTATTCTCGTATGTCTCCTAGTAGACACTTTAGTTTTAGTGGATTACCCCCTTTGAAGAGAGGAATTAATTAAAAATTATATGACGACGCGAGCGTCTGCCTGTATATTTGCGTTTATTTCATGGTATGTATTGCCAACAAATAATTAAACAAATATAATTGTCAAAATTAAAATGGAAACCATATACTGTTAAAATGTTTACATAATATTAACTAAATATTAATTTTTGTATACAAATAATCAATAATTATTTGGATGGGAAATTTCGTTGCCGGCTGTGCCTCTAAGAGGTATTAAATTTCAGTTCATATCTGAAAGATAAAAATGGCGTTAACAGAGGCTTGAAACGTAAAAGCATAATATTAATTAATCTATTAATATCATTAAAAAAAACTTTAATAATGAATATGCAATAAATATTTAGTTGCTAATTCTAATTTATTTCAGAAACACTAGTTTATGTTGTCTAAAACATTTGTGGACCCCCCACACACATGCATTATTATAAATTATACTTTAGAATATGCAGATATTACAGTCTATTAAAAAGTGTACAGTGAAAGTGACAATGTCTCATCAAGAAGTTAGTAATGATGGTATTAAACGTTATTTTTGAAAGGAAGATTGATGAAAAATCAACTTCCTTTTATTGGCAAATTTTTTCGTACAAAATAACAAAGACAGGAAAGATTAGAAAAGAAAAAGAAAAATGAAGAAAAAAGGGAAAAGAGAAGGACACAAGAAATGAAACAAAAAGAGGAAAACAAGAGAGAAAGAAATAAAGAAACACAAGGAAAGAGCCAATGAAAACATCTCAAGGCGATATAGACGCCAAATTTAGGTAGGAAGTAAAGTATAAGCACATAGAATCATAGGTCACACAATAACTGGGCTTAATATATATATATATATATATAAATATATATATATATATATATATATATATATATATATATATATATATAACCTAAATATGTTAAAATATCATTACAAAAGTATCCATTTTATTTCGACACTATCTGTGTCTTATCAAGTGATGAATACCATTACAAGTTTTAAGTATATAAAAGTTTAAAAGAATGGTTAAAGCCCCTTAACCAGTGCGGCGTTTTTACAAAGACAGGATGGACTAATCAAAACGAAACAATCTCGGGTCTAAAGATACCCAATTGAGATAGGGCCAAGAACTTTACTTTGAAACATGATACTTTTATAAGGGACTGTTTATTTCTGGGGAAGATGTTAATGACGGAATAAACAGAATGAACGCAGTAAAAATCTGTTTATTTATTAATTTTGGGAGAAAAGACTGGATATACTCAGAAAGTTCTAACCCGATTTTCTGCTTTCGTTCACTTTCTGTGCCTAATTTCCATTGGAATAGCCGAAAAGTTCGCAAAAATCATAGTTTCTGGAAACGGATGACACTATGACGTCATCATATTGCCAACTCATAAATCCGGGCAATTTTCTCTGTGCCCGGTTTTTTTAGCATTAGCTACGACCCTGATTCCATTCATACCTACCCTATATATATATATATATATATATATATATATATATATATATATATATCTGCAGACAGATTTGTTTCGCTGTATCGCAGCTCATCACTACGGTTAGACATCCGATTGATTTTGGCCAGGATTGAAACCCGACAAAACAACTTGACCCTAGTTCTTTCCACACCGTCCTGTAGATCCTTTCCTTTCTCTCCACCTTTGCAACTTTCATAACGCCTGTATTCCCATCCTTCTCTTGCTTCTTTTTAACTGGTTCGTCCTTCTCCTCACTCTCCTCTAATCCTTTTACTCTTATGTAGCCCCCCTGCACATTAGTGACGCTGCCGCTTTGCTTGGGGTGATATGATTAAAAAAATTGACATCAGTTTGCGATTCTACATCTGAGCGATGGGCGCTCGGTATAAAAAATCAGACTTTTACCATGTAAACATACGCCAGTAGTTGAGAGTGATTTAATTTATTACTGAATGAAAGAAGCGTACATGCCAGAGTAGTTAGAGTACTGTTTTTCAAATTATACCATTCTTCAAGAGTGCTCAATCAGTCAATCAGGGTGTGAGAGCGCATATATATATATATATATATATATATATATATATATATATATATATGTGTGTGTGTGTATATATATATATATATATATGTGTGTGTGTGTGTGTGTGTATATATAAACTTATTTATAAATGGAATTTGTCTGTCTGTGTGTATCTGTCTGTCTGTGTGTGTATCCGTTACCTAAAGACACCGAATCGGCTGAACAGATTTTCCTTAAAATTTACACAGTTGTACTATAAGCGTCTGCGAGTGTTTTTAGCTAGATTTTGTGTCGAGGTACCCCCGATAAATATCGAAAATCGATAATCGAAAAAATTGGGTTATAGAAGGAGTGGTCCGATTTTAAACAAATTTGATACACTCATAAACAAAAACATAAGAAACGACATATAGAAGTTACAAGGTTGCATTTCTTACAATAATGCAGAAAATCGATAATATATATATATATAAGGCAAGATGCTTGTGTGTGTGCCTGTTTATCTGTCTGTATGTCCTTTATATAAATCCATAATTTTTATCCGATTCTCACCAAACTTCACACAAACATTCTTTAGGCTGAGTCTAAGCTCCAGGACCATGGACTAGTTTTAAAGCTTTCATTACACCCGAGCAACTCCGGGCTCTACTGTTAGTATATATATATGAGATGTGGTGTGAGAGCGTAAATATATGGTGACTGATTGAATGCATAGACGAAAGTTCTATAAATGTGAAAGATGTCCTCTCACGAGAAAAGATTTCTATCTCAACACAATGACCCAACTTTCATACCAGTAAATGCAGTTTTAAATTCAATGTAGTCGTTCAACTTCAGGTCGTTAGAGAGTGTGAGGCCAAGGATGTGCAGTGTGATGCTCTCCAGGCGCCTAGCGTATACCATTCTGATGATAGGGAGGAATGATTCCCTATGGTGATTAAAGGAGAAAAGTTTAGTTTAGGAAGAATTAAAATTTATTAGCCTTTTCTACCACAGTCGATCACAGATTTTAGTTCCTTTTGAAGAACAACAGTATAGTTCACTGTGCCAATCATAGGTTATTTATTATTGAGACAGATGTAAATAGTGGTGTGAATTTTATAAATGCCTAAATGGAAATTTATTGAATCAGTAACATCACTGATGAACCTGAGAAAAAAGGTAGAACCTAGGATAGAGACTTGAAAAACGCCCGTATTCATATGAAAATATCTGTATTCTCTGCCTGTTAAAAACGACCTTCATTTCCCGATTTGAAATGAACTCCTGAACCCATCTTGCATATATACTAATCAACCATCCGTCTATGCATGGAATATTGCTGTCATATTTGGTCAGGCGACTTTGCTATTCATTTCAGTGTTCTTGACAGGCTCCAAAAGAGAATCACTAATGTGATACGTAACGGCTTGGTGGCTCGACTCCAGCCAATTTTTCACCGACGGGATGTGGCTTCCCTTTGTCTGTTCTTTAAATATTTTCATGGTTTCTCCTCCGACGAACGTAAGTCACTGCTGCCCCTACCACAGGTGTTTACTCCTGCAAACAAACTGGCACCTAGTTCCCACCTATTCACAGTTAGATCAACCAAATGCAGAAGTTAATTCTACTCCACAGCTTCTTTTCTCGCACTTCCCGCCTGTGGAACCCGCTTCCATGCTCTTGCTTTCCTGACGGCTACAACCTCCAGTAATTTAAATGCAATATCAATATCCGTCTCTTAACCATTTGACTCTAGTTCTTTCTACACCACTCTGTATATCTTTTCCTTTCCTTCTACCTTTGTAACTGTCATCTGAACTGTATTCCCATCCTTCTCTTGCTCCTTTCTAACTGGTTCGTTTTTCTCTTTACTCTCCTCATATCTAAACTTTTAATCTTATGTAACCCCCAGCGCATCAGTGGGGTTACCACCTTGCTTGTGGTGAAACGACTAAAAACAAAACAAACAAAAAAACTTTTTGAATAAGGTAAACAATCGTCTAGTAATACTGTAGCCCCGCACTTTGCGCAGAAAGCCAGCATTTAAAACAAATCACACGCTTTTGAGATATCTAGAGCAACAACTCTAGCTTCGAACTTACTATTAAGAACCCGGTACGCATACTTAGTGATTGTCGTTAGCACATTAGCGGCAGACCAAGAGAAGATGTCAGATAGTCTGTCGGTAGATCGTGAGATGTGCTTAATTACATCAGCATTGATATGAGCCACGAAGACTTTTCCAGAAACAGGTAAGAGGCTAATAGGACAATAGCTAGACGGGTTAGAAGTCTCCCCAAATTTCTTTATAACAGAAACTAGATATCACGGCTTCCAACATTCAATAAATCAAGAAGCAGTGAGTCAAAAGTTATCGAGTCTGTAGAGGAGAGTAGCCAGTTCAGTTGGATATTTCTTTGAACGAAGTCTGGAATTCTGACTTCAGTTTGCTTTATGGGAGTGAATTTCAAAAATTATGTCCGTAATCAAAGATAAGGTTATGTATATATCTGTTGTGGAATAGTTTTCGCGCTGAAAGTTATAATCGTGCTATGTCGGTTGCTAATCGACTTAACACACCAAACATTTTAGGAACTAGGTGATCTTCCACTGAAAGCTGACTCCTTAGTATTCGGCTAACTGCCGACTAATATCAACTGCCTAGTATGTCTACTGAACTCCAATATAAGTCTAAAGAACTCTCTGGAACTCCTATGAACTTCCCAAATACTTATCGAGTTAACTTCCTGTTAACTCTTATTAATATCGGAGAAAGAGTCCATTATCTGAGGAATACGTGCGTTTCACCATAACAATATCATTCGGTTTATACTCTGTGGAGGGACATAAATAGCGTGTGGGTAATCTAGAAGAATCAAGTGTTGAGTTACAAGGGAAATTGCAAGCAAAACATTCAACCCTCGGTGCTAAAGACGTGACACCTTCGAATGGATTGAATAGAGCTGAGATCAGGTGTTTGATGTTATTCAGCACACACTAACTGAGCCGAACATGCGAGGTGCTATCCAATGTTTCAGTCTATTATCAAGCCAAAGCTTATCAGCATGTCGGACACGCTTTCATTCCTTACAAGCAGTGACGAAGAAGCCACTATTGTGATCAGATCTGTCCCTCCGGTAAAACCGGAAGAAATGATTTCAGTGGCTTATGGCAGCCGAGCAAGCAGGAGACAAACATTGAGATGAACGTATTTTAAGTAGGAATTTCCTTGTTGAAATGAAAGAATCGATGACGGCTTTCATAAAAACAAAAAAAAAATTATCCACAGTCTATCATTTTTGCATACACACGTCTCTCTCTTTCTTTATCTCTCCTTATATATATATATATATATATATATATATATATATATATATATATATCTTCTTTCCATACTACCTGGTGAGACCAAAGAAAGTGTACCCTAGTAGTCTAAAACTTGAGAACGCAACAAGGTTTCTCTCAAAGAGAGTCGTTTCTTTCTCCCAGCGGGCTAGAAGCCGACATATTTATGTCTCCTTAAATCTCGTGGTCGGCGTGATTTCGCGTCACTTTGACAGCAAAAAAACAGTATGGCTTCCTCACGAGATTCTTTTTACTCAAAGACTTCCACGAGATAAATTTATTTAAAACTACATGGGCATAATTTTGGGCATGTGTGTATCGCTTTGTATGTGCAGATGGTTTTGTGATTCAAATCGCAATACCACAGCTATTAAACTAGCGATTCAAAACTGCTTTCTTCCGACAAAAAATATTTTTTGTCTGACCAAATTGTTTCATTCGTATTCTCGAAATCGTTTTCGTATTTTCTAATCTAAATCTCTTCAAATTCGAACAAAGTTCGATAGAAATGCTACTCAACATAATTATTTGTGCACATATCGATTTAATGTACATGTCGAGCGACATTCTTTTGAAACGATCACGGTTTGACGAAAGCATTTATTCACATCTCCGATTTATTTGTTCAATTCTATCGGCAACTATCAGGCATCTATTGTTACCAATTCTTTTAATCTTATGTTTTATGAAAAAAATAGTTTAATTTAATTTATTATGCTTTCCATTCAAATGATTCTGTTGCCATATTTATAAATAAGCACACACACGCACACACACACACACACACACACATATATATATATATATATATATATATATATATATATATATATATATAGTACTGTGCAAAATTATTACGACAGGAACTAATTTATCTTTTATGAGGCATCAAAATAAAGATTAAAATCACCCCTCTCCTAACACTTTTTCATACTACCGTTAGTATGCAAAGTTATTAAAACAAGTGTGATTTTCATAAAAAGCTCACTGAAATTCAAATACAAGGTGAAAAGCCAAACCTTTGTAAGAATTATTTAACTAAAAAAAAAGAGGAAGGAAGGTTTCGGAATTTGAATTGGCCTCCACAAACCCCTGATCACAATCCTATTGAACATCTATGGGATGACAGTACCTGACAGAATAAAGGCTGTGTTTAAAGCAAAAGTCTATTATACTAAATATTAAATGTATTTTGTAACAAGTATTTATTTTTGTTAAAGCATTTGTTGAGTGAATCAAATAAAATTACTTTAATTAAATTGTTTATTTTCTGTCAATAGGCCTCATAAAAGATAAAATAGTTCTTGTCCTAATACTCATGAACAGTTCTATATATAATACAACGCCACTATTTTGTCACTGTCTTCAGCCATCCACCACGGTAGGGATGGACTATGTTTACTGTGTGTTAATATTTACTCTTTGATAACGGCTTATGTGTGCCGAATATTAGACCTGATAAAAAAATCAATTATTACTGTGATTTTTTGTTGTCTTTCAACGACATCACCATCAAGTATATCAGACGGTATGAACGGATTCTACACAAAATTAATAGAGAAACTTGTCTATATTATTCAATGAAACCTGCATTAATATATATATATATATATATATATATATATATATATATATATGTATGTATGTATGTATGTATATATATATATATTTTAATGCCTACACAACTTAACTGCTGTCTTTTAACTGCCATACACAACCGCTCCTACCCCCTATCAGAATGGATCAGACTAGTTTTCCTGAAAGCAAAACCCTGCTGCTTGGCCTAAACCTATCAGCAGGCCTCAAGTCAAATGACTACATTTAATCCATAGCTAAATCTGTTGCTCAGAGAGTCGTTTCCCTTTGTAGAGCCAGCATGTTTTTCTCGTCTAAATCCATCTTGCGTATACATATAAATCTTCCAACCGTCTGTGCATTAAATAATGCAGTCACATCTGGTCAGGTGAGACTGCTATTCAACTCGGGCTTTTTGACAAAATCGAGCGAAAAATCTGTAATAAATTTAAGCTTGGCCTGGTAGCTCAACTACAGTCACTTTCTCCCCGACGTAATGTGGCTTCCCTCTGTCTCTTCTACAAATAATTTCATAATAATAATTTTTTTTTGTTTTTTGTCTTCTATTTTTGAACCTTTGTAATAAAGCCAACGCAGCCCTTGACAAGTGTTGGCCGAAAGGTTCCTCGGACTGGGATAATTCTTACGTCTATCTTGTTTAAAGCTATTAATCTATTCTGCGGGTACAACTCTTTGTTTATATATATATATATATATATATATATATATATATATATATATCATATCCTTTTGAAGCATGATGTATTTATATGTTAATGTGCTCAAAATCAGGGAATAAGCATATATAAATATAAAAATAGACATTGAAGAGGTAACAGTCTGTTTTATGCAGTCTTATATATATATATATATATATATATATATATATACAGGAATGTAACGTTTCTATCCTTTTCTATTATGAACTTGTATTATGCATAATTAACCCGTTTGTACATTCATCCTGAACGCTGCTTCGAGAGGAAAATTAGTCAGTAATTGAAAAATAAAGTTTAGTGATTACTTTTGCCCTTTAATAATTCCATAGACTAATTCATTGGGAGAAAATTTACATTAAATACGCATCATACAATATTGTTACCCATTTATGGGTAAAAAAAAAAAGACTGTTCATACGGCTAACAGACTGCAACGATGCGGAATCATTCTTCTAAATAATGACTTTAGAACAGAGTATTTGCCGTTGAGTAAGTTATGTCATACGGACAGATTGTCTACACTGATCCAACAAATAATGAACCATTCGAAGACACAGTATTTGTTGCTCTATAGTCGGCGGTATAGAGTAAAAGTATTTTGTGTAATACTGTACGGGAACTACTAGTAACATTCGAGGATACATAAGAAACTATTGGATGACAAATTCGTTATTGAAATCAAAAATAAATTAAAGGACAACAATAAAAACAATTTCTAATGTCAGTTAATATGTGACGATGTTCTCATGTACAGTGAAAGCATAATGGTTCTTTTAGCACCACGGAAAAGAATCCAGTATGAAGAGCGTAATTTGAAGCTGTTTACTGGCGCAGCATAAATAAAAACACTGAATTTCTTGTAAAATCTTGCAAAAGATGTGCTCTGGCGGCCAAGGTACATCCAATTAATTTTAATCCATAGCCAAAAATTTAACATTCATAGACTCATCTTCATAATGATTTGGCCGGTTTACTGAATGGATCATACTATCTAATTGCCAAAGAAAGCGTTTTGAAATGGAAAGATGTTTTCAGATGCAAATGTCCAACCACGCAATTACTAATACAGTTTTTGCAGGAAATTTTTGTGAAGTTTGGAATCCCAAATGGGATCGTTTTTGAAAATTGTACGTAATTTATCTTGAGAAAGTCCAAGGAAGTTTGCAAAAGGTTTTTGTTAAATCACAACACAATTGGCCCTTACCATCCGAGAAGCAACGGCCAAGCAGTGCGTTTTGTGGATAGGTTCCAAAAAGCTTGATAACAAAAAACCATACGGTAGATCCCGAGATGCAACAATGCAACAATTTCTGCAGATGTATAGACTGACACCGCATATAAACTCGCATTTAGCCATATCTCATGCAGATAAAGTTTGCGTGTAATCTACGATCATTATGTGATAAACCGATTTCCAGCTTGGAAAAAAATATGAGCATACGAAAAAAAAATGGGAAAGACTTGGAGGATAAAAAACACTGCAAACAAATAGAAATCAGGTATGAAGTTGAACAGAACAAATATTTAGATGCGGTGGAACGTATGGAATTTCACTTTGATTCGTTCGATGAACACATTCCGCAAAAAGCTCTTGAATAATTCAATCTCTCGAAGACAGAAATTTAAATCTTCTACAAGACAAAACTAATGGAAATAATTGAACCGTGATGCTATTTATCATTAGTCAAAAATACCAAACGATTGCTTCCCCGACGGCTACAATCTCCAGGAGTTTAAATGTAAGGTCAATACACACCTCCTAACACACTAACTTGCTCCCATTCTATCAAGCACTCTTCCCATCTGCCCGACCCTCATCCACGCTATCCTTACTCATCTGTCACCTTTCTCCAGACATTCCCTATGTCTATCCACTCCTTCTCTTTACCTTCCCCTATGTAGCCCCATGCGCAATAGTGGCAGTGGAATGTCTTGCTTGGGGTGAGATGATTAAAAAAAAAAAAAAAAGAAACAGAGACACGAAACATTATTCTGTGTTTCTTTTTTTTAATTTTTCTCTTGATCGCTGACACAGCTTTAATAAAAGTGACACATGTTAAATTATGATATGTTACCTATTTTATCTTATATTTCTATCTTTGTACATCGGATTTTTCATCTATCTATATATGTATCTATCAATGTAATCTATGTAATCTATGTATGTCGGATTAAATAAATTGCAAATAATATGTTTGCTTATTTTTTTTATACTAACGAATAATCTTTCGCGTACTACAATCAAAACATGTCAGAAATGCGCAGTAACGTTGACAGATGTTATTTTCATTCATTTCTTAAGGTACCCAAGTACTTTCAACCTCTTTTCGAAGTCATCTTCAGCTGTGTGAGTTATGGGAACAAATGTAACAGGAAAACTGTGTTGCTAAAAATTACTGTACATTTTTTTCTTACTTAAAAAATAACGGTTGACAAATTGCTAGCGTTCATGAGGGCGTAAAAATTATCCAAATTGGAATTTTTATCTGTTGTAATTGCATGGTCATGCACGTGTTAAAGCATGAAAAACAGTATTCCGTTACATCTTTTACCATAACACACACCCCTGAAGATGACCTCAGAAAGAGGTTGGATGTACTTGAGTACCTTATCGCTCGGTTCACCCTCCACCCACTTGTTCCCTGTTTAGGATGTGGTTTCCGGCTTTCTCTTTTCCAATCTTTTCACTGTTACGTAGCCCCCTGCACATCAGTGGCGTTACCGCCTTGCTCGGGGTGAAACGATTAAAAAAAAAAACAACAACATCTGTCAACGTTATAACTCATTTTGGACAATTTTGATTGTAATACGCGAAAGATTATCCGTGAGTATCAACGGATTTTATTAATAATAAGCAAACATTTTGTGTGCAATTTATTTAATCTGACATGTTTAAAAGAAAGTTTGCTGCCTAAATACATACATATATATATATATATTGTCATCCGCAGACAGATCTGTTTCGTTGTATGACAGCTCATCAGTACGGTTAGACATCCGATTGCAATTAACCCAGGTTTGAAACCTGATCGAATTGGCGTCAGTCGGCGATTCTACCTCTGAGCTATGGGCGCTCGGTATATATATATATATATATATATATATATATATATATATATCGGAGTATGTTCAATATCTATCTATCTATCTATCTATCCCAGTATGTTCATTATCTATCTATCTATCTATCTATCTATCTATCTATCTATCTTTCACAGTCTGTGCATATCTATCTATCTATCTATCTATTTCTCGATGTACGCTATATTTGGTAATGTGGCAATATTTGAAATGAGCAAAGATAAAAACTATAATCATTGATTGCGTCATTTTTTACTCCTACTTGATGTTAGGTCTTAGCACCCTTTTAATTTCCAGAGTCTCCAAAACTCACGTGTTCGGTTCATATATTTCTTAGCATCCTTCTGTAGAAACACATTTCGGGTGTTTTAAGTCTCTCTTTCACCTTTGAGAAGATTATCCAGCATTTACTTCTATACTGATGAACAGTCATCACACAGCCATTCAGTGCTCACTTCTTTGTTTCAAGCAAAATTTTCATATTTCTCATAACTCAGCTTCTAGAATAGCCATGCCAATTCGCCTTGCACTTTCAATTCTCTGGTAATGTTTTTTTTTAATTATCCGAAGCCTGTAGTCGACATTTTGTCTCCTCTTTTTACTTATGAGCATTAAGTTTTCTTACAATTTATTTCTAGTGCTTTCTTTCCGTTCTCTTTAGCTATCATCTGTATGAGGTCCATAGTTTATATTTCATGTTTGATATCAGCACTCTGAATATAAATCACTTTTGAGAGATGGTTCAGTTTTGTTTTTCTATATTATTTTTCTTATTAAAAAAAAAAAAATTTAATCGTTTCACCCGAAGCAAGGCATTCCACTGCCACTATTGCGCTTGGGGCTACATAGGGGAAGGTAAATAGAAACAGTGGTTAGATATAGGAAATGTCAGAAGGGGGGTGATAGGTAGTTGGGAGGATGGGAAGAGTGTTTGAAAGAATGGAAGCGAGTTATTGTGTTAGGAGGTGTGTATATTCTGTTTGTGACAACCTTCTAGTAGGATGGTCAAAATATGGCCATTTGCCATTTTTATTATTTGCATATATTTATTTTGAAAGATATTGAAATTCTGATATTTGATATTATTTATCTATTTTTTCTATCACTATAACAATATATGGATGTGCGATGTGGTCAAGTGGATATCGGATCGGAATGAGAAATCGGGAAGCCGCGATTAAATTCCAGTTGAATTCGTTGCATTCACTTAGGTTCAAATAAACATACTTAACCATATATTCTTTTTTATACTCATATCGCCCCAAGAAAGGCATTTTACTGCCACTATTTTGCAGGGTGTTACATACGAAGAGAGTTATGAGAAAGAGTGACAGGTTTTAGGGGATGTCAGGAAGTGGATAAGAGAAGGATAAGAATACTGATGAGACTGGAGTGGACGGAGAATGAAACATAAGAGAGAGAGGATGCAAGTTAATAAAATAGGAAATGACAAATGACTTTACATTTAAATTCTTGTAGATTATAGCTCTCGAAATATCTATCTATCTATCTATCTATCTATCTATCTATCTATCTATCTATCTATCTATCTATCTCAATCTGCTTAAATATATCTATCTATCTATCTATCTATCTATCTATCTATCTACTTTTCGTTAATAATCATATCACCCCAAACAAAGCATTTTACTGCCACTATTTTGAAGGGAGTTACATAGGAGGAAATTTATGAGAAAGAGTGACAGGTTTTAGGGGATGTCAGGAAGTGGATAAGAGAAGGATAAGAATACTGATGAGAATGGAGTGGACGGAGAATAAAACATGAGCGAGAGAGAGGATGCAAGTTAATGAGATAGGAAATGACAATTGATTTTACATTTAAATTCTTGTAGATTATATCTATCTATCTAACTATCTATCTATCTATCTATCTATCTATCTATCTATCTATCTATTTTTTGTTAATAATCGTATTACCCCAAGCAAGGCATTTTACTCCCACTATTTTGCATAGGAGGAAATTTATGAGAAAGAGTGACAAATTACAGGGGGTGTCAGGATGTGGCTAAAAGAAGTATAAGAATACTGATGAGAGTGGAGTAGACGGAGAAAAAAGAATGGGAGAAAGAGGATACAGGTTAGTGAGATAGGAGATGGCTATTGCCTTTACATTTAAATTCTTGGAGATTTTAGCTGTCAGGAACGCAAGTAAATGGAAGGGAATTCCACAGGCGGGACGTGCGAGAAAAGAAGCTACTAGAGTAGAATTTGCGTTTACAATTTATTGCTTTCAGAGTAACAGGGTGGAAAATAGTTGCTAATCTTGTGACTCGAGTAAATTTATATATATTGGGTACGAGTGAGCTAAGTTCATAGGAGCAGAATCCGTGAAAATATTTGTAGAAGAGACAAGGGAAAGCCACATTGCTCCGGTTAGAAATTGACGGTATCCAAATTGCCAAGTCGGGATCGATCACATTACAGATTCTCCGTTGGATCTGGTCGAGGACCCCGAGGTGGATAAGACACAGGGAAGCCGCGTTGCACCGGTGAGAAAGTGACTGTATCTGAGCTGCCAAGTCGGGATCGATCACATTACAGATTCTCCGTTAGATTTTGGATATTCCCTTCTTCCAGCTACCGGTTGATTAGCAGGAGCGATTCATTTCTATAGCCTTGGTTGACAATCAGTATACCGCAGAACGAAATGGCAACTGCAGGGGAAAAATTTTGAATCATTCATGGATCGAAAGAGACCTGATCTCCAAGCGTGTTTCACAGATGCCACTCAACTGACTGACATCTATGAAGGTGTGTTATGCTATATTTGAACAGAAGATGGCTGAGTATACCACGGACGGAACACGAGAGAACCATCAATGTTTTAGAGACAATGAACACAAAACGGTAACTGATGCTTAGCATCAGGAAAAGGCAGCGAATGATTTTAGAACATGCAATAAGAATGAATGAATGTGGGCTTTGTTCAAAGGCATATCAACATCTGCAGGTTATTTAATGCCAAAAAGGTGGGATTTTAAGATATTTTTTAATGTTTAAGTAGAGTGAGAAGATTGATTTAGTTAGATTTTAATGAAACTTTTTTAGTCTTATTCATTTTTTATTTTAAAAAACTGAAAATGTCTTCTAGTTTTGTATTTTAAAATGTTTCGCTGAGAATATTTATTTCATTCAAAAGTGTGTCATGGTTAAATTTGTTTCTTGAAAAATGTATTGTTGGTAATATTTGTTTTTTAAAAATGTGTATTTTTCTATAAAAGTGTATTTTTATGTATATATTTCTCTAAAAGTGTATGACACACCAGGATTTATTATTGGAGGCCACAACCTGAACAACATTAGATACGCGGACGATACAGTACTGATTGCGGACACGGAAAGGAAACTGCAAGATCTCATACAGAAAGTAGCAGTGGAGAGTGACAAGAAAGGACTACAAATAAACTTTAAGAAAACTGAGTGCATGGTCATCAGCAAAAGATACAACCCAAAATGCCAAATACAGGTGGGGGATAACAGAATCAAACAAGTCCAAGAATTTAAGTACCTAGGAAGTGTTCTAACAGGAGATGGAAAGTGCGACACGGAGATCCGAAGGCGAATTGGCATGGCAAAGGACGCGTTCCAGAAGATGAGCAAAATACTAACACACAGGAAGATCTCAATAGAAACGAAGAAAAGAGTGCTAGACTGCTACGTGATGTCAGTTCTTCAGTACGGCTGTGAATGCTGGACAATATCATCGAAAATGAGGACAAAACTGGAAGCGGCCGAAATGTGGTTCTACAGAAGGGTGCTACGGATATCGTGGACTGAGCATACAAGCAACGACGAAGTGTTAGAAAGAATGGCAACAAAAAGGAAATTGATGCTGAGCATCAGGAAGAGACAACTGAAGTTCCTGGGACACGCAATGAGGAAGGAGAGCCTGGAGAACCTGATACTGACTGGACAGATAGAAGGAAGGAGAGACAGAGGAAGGCAGCGGATAACATATCTGCAGAGTCTGATCAGGTGGATGACGGAACGGGGGTTGCCAGGAGCAACAGGAGCAAACATACTAAGAGCCACAAGGGATAGAGAGACGTGGAGATCCATGATCGCCTACGTCCTGAAGGGACAGGGCACATAGAAGAAGAAGAAGAAGAATGTTTTGACCCCAGTTGGTGTGTTAACTATTTTTCCATAGCTCGGACCCAAACATTTGTAATTACTTCCACTCAGGGTGAATCAGGGAACAACAGCAATTAAGATGTGTTTCCATGCTTCTTACAACCTCCCAATCAGAGGTTTTGCTGCCGGATGCAGTTTACCGTCATGCAATAAGGAAGAAAATCTTGGAAAGGCTGAAGCTCACGGAACAGATTGGTAGGAAAAGTCACGAGGAAAAGAAATGTTTAATGTACTTGATAGATTTAAGCAGATAGATAGTGTTGTGAAATCTCCCTTTTTTCTATGATAATGGCCTCGACTTGAGTATACACATACTCTTGCCATTCGTCTGTTATCCGGGAGTGCCGGACTGGTCCGTAAGTTACTGAGAAAACCAAGTCCATAATCATAGTAGCTCTGAGCTCCACTCAGCTAGAATAATATTACACGGATATACAAATTCCAGCACGGCTTCACTTCAAAGTGTATATATTTTCATTACTAGTCGTATTCTTGGATTAGTTTCCTGTGTTCCTGTTGTATTTTTACATTTAATATAACCTATTTTCCCATCTCAAATACCTGTTTCGTTGTTCAATATTTTGTGTGGTTCCTCATCCGGAATACACAAGAGATAGAAAAGTGACGATTGGTGGTATAACAGGAGAAAGGCTAATTAAGAGCGACAATGTATAGGAAAATGTAGAAGATTATGATCGTCTACATCCTGAAAGGATTTGACAGACAGAAGAAGAACGTTTTCTTTGAGTAAAGATATTTTTTATATTCATTAGCTTTCCTATTCAATGCCAGAGAGAAGGAACATAGCACATTTCTTTAACGTAGTAACATGTTTAATTTGTATGAAATAAGACCATATCCTATTGTTTTCGATTACCCTGCAGTCATTCTGTTTGATTGTTGTTTTTTCACGTTTTAGGTTATATGTCAAACTAAAACAGATACTACTAATCCTGTCCGCGTACATCTGTTAAACTCAGCAACAATTTCAGGATTTGGCAATACTTCTTTGTATCTCATTTCATCCGACACTCTTAATTATTGTCTTATTTTCTTATTTATAAAATTCATATAATAATTGTTTTCTAATATTGTAAACCTTATCAAAAATAATAATCATCATACCCTTATACACTCAATTGTGTGTAGGGCAGTAACTTTTTGTTACTGTTTTCGTAAGAAACATTTTTTATGGGCAGGGTTGTTAGCCCTGCGCCCAAACTCCCAGCCTGGAGGACCGGTGGACCATTCTTGGTCCTTACGTTTACAGCTCCTAGTATTCCCAAACGGTCACCCATCTAAGTACTGACAAGTTTCAATGTTGCTTAATGTCGGTGATCGGACGAGAACCGATTTATTCAACAGGATATAGCCGTAGACATCGAAAATAATAATCATTAAATTATTCTCATTAGTATATAAATATCACGGTCAGAACAGAGTGCAAGCAGGTTATGGTAAGATATTTGGTAATTAACACTAAATAAACAAGTAGTTACTTCCCTTTAAAATGATATGTTCAGTATTTTATAATAAATATACTTGGAAACCGATGTCATAAGCGCACTGTAAATTAATTTATTATTCATGTATATTTTTAATTGTATTTATATTAAAGAAATGTCGTGTTACAGGAACGGTACAAAATCATGCAAGATCAAGACAATCGGCATTTTTATAAATAACTGGTGTGTGTAAAAATGTAATTATTGTGTTGCAGGTGAATTATTGGCTCGCAAACAAATATTAATGACATAAGAACTAAAGAAAGGAAAACCTGAGTAAAACAAACATATTGTCATATTTATTGCCGTTAAACGAAATGCATTGATAAAACATGGCGACAGTTCAAAAAGAAGTAGAATGTGAGAATGGTGCTTTAAAAAGGTCAGATGTTTACGGCCTTTTTTTCATGCTGAATCAGCTGCACAAATATAGCCAGAGCTTTTAGGTGAAGTTTCATATTCCGCGTGTGTTTTAGAAATGTCAAAGTGCCGACAGGATATGATAAATCAAAAGGGACAAGATAAAATGTATTTAATAACGCAATGAAACGTAAAAAGTAATAATACATCAAAAAAAGAATCATATTTCTTTTGTCCCCATTGTTTCTTTTATGTCTATTTTACTGCAAAAAAAAAAAAAAAATACTAAAACCGGCAACAATTAATAATCTTTTTCCTGTTTTGCTATTTTTTTCTTGGCAAATTTCACTTCCTTTAACGTCCTGTTTAATTCATATCAAACACCTCATTCTTCATAAGCAATTTAGGAGACACAATCTCCCTTGGGTAGTTTTTGAGCTTTGGCTAGACTTTGCTCAGAAAAACTATTTCTTATAATCCTTTCGTAGGACTGCCGTTTCATGTAGTTACATTATTTTCTATCCGAATATCTTAGATAAGGAATTATTGACATTATTTAAATACGGACTACTTTTCTCATCTTAGTTGTTATTATCACAAATATTCGGCCGATGAGTTCTTCGGTTCTCATGTCGATGGGGATAAGAAGCAAAGTAGATTAAAACATTGGTAAGAAGGGACCACAAATAAACTGCAAAAAAAAAAACACACGATTGCAGCAAAAAGAGCAGCCCAACGTGCCAAATACAGGTGGGGGATGTTAAAATAAAGCAGGTACGAAAATTTAAATATCTGGGAAGTATTCTAACTGAAGACGGAAAGTGCGACACAGAGATTCGAAGCCGAATTGCCATGGCGAAGGTTGCGTTCCAGAAGCTGAGTAAAGTATTAAGACACAGGGAACTTTCACTAGAAGCAAAGAAGAGAGTTATGGATTGCTAAGTGATATCAGTTCTTTAATGTGGCAGTGAATGTTAGACAGTATGAACAAAGATGAAGAGAAAACTTGAAGCAGCTGAAATGTGGTTCTACAGAAGGATGCTGTGGATATCGCGGACCGAGCATGTGAGTAATGGCGAGGTGTTGGAAAGAATAGAAACGAAAAGGAAATTAATATTGAGCACTAGGAAGAGAGAACTGAGGTTCCTGGGACATGCAATCGGGAAGGACAGATTGGAGAATCTGATACCAACAGGCCAGATAGAGGGAAAAAGAGAAAGAGGAAAGCAGCGGATAACATATTTGAAGGACCTGATCAGGTGGATGAGAGAATGGGGGTTGCAAGACTTTACAGGTGAAAGCTTGCTAAGAGACACCAAGGGTAGGGAGATGTGGAAGGCCTTGATTGCCAACATCCTGAAAGAACAAGGCACATAGAAGAAGAAGACGAAGACATAATAAATGGATTTGCGTTTGGGTGCAGTGGATATCGACTCAGAACGTCAAATCGAGAAGCTGAGTTTGAACTCAAGTCGAATTCCTTGCATTCACTTGCACAAAAAATAACCTTGGGAAATAACCTTTTTCATTCAGTTATGGGTTAAATAATAGGACACATTGGGCTCTGTAGATGTTGTTGGCAACCAGTCTACCGCAGAAATCAACGGAAATTTTCTGCAGTAGGTTGTCATTACTTTCCGCCGTAGACTGGTTGCCAACCAAGCCTAATAAACCCAATTAGTCCTGCTATTTAACCCAGAGTTGGTGGGAGAAGAGATGGATTAATACATTTCCCACGGATATTTGCGCGTAAGACAATGTAAGGAATGTCTTTTTGTTTAATCATTTCAACCCAAGCAAGGCGGTGCTGCCACTGATGTGCGGAACGCTACATTGAGTTAAATATTTAGGCAGGAGGAACGTAAAGAGAATGAAAAATCAGCTATATGGAGTGAACGAGAAAGATCAAGAGAAGGATGTGAAGGATGTGAGATAAGACAGTTGAGAAGGTAGAGAGGAAAAAATACAAGATACACGGGGTGATGTAGAAAGGGCAGGAGCTAAGGGTATAAGAAATGGGTATTGACATTGCATTTAAATTCCCGGGGATTGTAGCTTCCAGGAAAGCAAGTAAATGTGTTATGTCGTGAGTAAGAATAAATAACTCAACAACAGGAATAGGTTAATTGTTGTATTCCGTGAAAATAGAATTTACAAAGGTTATTAGTATCCAATACAAGAATAAAGGTTAATCGTCCCAACCGTCGTAAGACGTAGTATGAGCAATGGGTACTTCCGGGGCGTCACCGGAAGTCTACGACTGAATTGTCGATCGGCTGCTCGGCACACTCTCTCACGTAGATGCCACCATTACTTTACATATTAATGGCATAGTCCATTATAGCCGAATAGGCGCGGGCGTCCCAACAATATGGAAGGAAGTTGTGCAGGAAGTGTAAGAAAAGAAGACGAGGGAGTAGAATAATCGTCTGCATTTTGTAGATTTAACTGTAAAAGAGTGGAACCTTGTTGCCAGTCTGGTTGCCCGACTAAATTCTTGTGGAGGGGGCACCAGTGACCTAAGTTCATCGGAGCAGAAGCCACAAACATATTTGTTAGAAGAGAGGAAAGCCGCATTCTGTTGGTGAGAAGTATATGGAGGGGGGTTCCAGAGGCGGGAAGCGCGAGAAAGGAAGCTGATGGATTATAATTTTCAACTTGAATTTGAACATTGCTGTCAAATTTCTCAGTCCGAGACGACATTTACTCTAACAAAACACACTTTCGCAGTAGTAAATCTAATAACACGCCTATTCCTTTAGTCGAAGAACCAAGGGAAAAAAGCTTGTCAGAGAATTCTCCATGAAAATAATTGTAGAAAAGACAAAAGGAAGCCACACCATATCGATGAGAATTTGACTGAAGGCGGGTTGCCAAGTGGGTATTGATTACATTGCGAATTTTGTCGAGAACTTCAAGATAAATAGCAGGCGTACCCTACCATTAACGACTGGTTTAGCAAACCAGATGAACCAAAATAACATTTTGCGTACATCATCCGCCTGTATGCTTAACATCAGAGGCAAATTCAATTTGACATTTAGTCGTCTATTGTTTCGATATTTAAGAATATCGCTACACAAAAGCAATTGTTGAAATATGTAGTTTTGCCAAATTTAAGAGATATCTCGTATTATTATGTTGTTTCGGAATGAACCCATAATACACACAAAACCTTATGGTAAGCTATGAAAACTCATTCCTTAACGGAGCGTTAAACATCTTCAAATTATTGCTTCAATTCTTTTCAAAGATGTCGATCAATAAGCAATAGAGCGTTGCAACAACCGAGACATTTACCGCTTCTTTTACGGACTGTTGGTATTTTGTTCCCATCGATAGAGTACCTTATCGCCTAGAACAATATTTATTAAGGATAGAGTTTGACATTAAGTAAGTCTCATTTTCCGGTTTGATCAAATAAAGGGCTCTTCAAAGGAGATCACCAAAGGTTTAATGATATATTTTTCGACTTATAATATAGCCAATAGTAATTCGATTTCAATTAAGTAGAAGTCTGTTGAAATTATGCATTCTTCAAAATGTAAATGTATATTTCTCAATTAGAATAAATCGCACTCAAATAACTCTCTCTACCCTCTCCGTCCCCCCTCTCTCTCTCTCTCTATACATATATATATATATATATATATATATATATATATAAATTCTTAGTCGTACAAAACTTAATAATAGCTGGAAATACGTGTAAATTACAAGATATTTTTACTAAAAACAAAAACCAAAAAACAACCGGTTTCGTCCCAGGGCTTATCAATTTTATTCTGGGACGGATAAACATGTATATTTAAAATGATAATGGGAGCGAAAAAATGCAAAAAGAACTGGAATCCAATGACATCCAAACCCAGCGAGCAATCTATTTGTTTGCAGAGAGAAGGCTTGCGAGATTTGATGTGCAATGACTAGCAACTTTAAATTATATAGAGCGTAGGGCAGTGATAGAATAGTGAAACGGTCCACACACAATCCACATCCACAATTAATATATACTATCGAGTTTCAAGTTCAGGGCAGATCTTCAACGAAACTCGTATTCACAAACTAATGATTCCGAAAACTTGGAAATTTTATTCTGTCACTACCGAAAATAGGCTTTTGTAAATCAAATTGCTTTTCAGGGGATTGTATAGAAAATGTTTTTCATTCTGTAGTTTCTCTCCCCAGGATGCCACACTAAAATCGATTGATATGCTATTGATATTAACACATCAAATTTTCAGAAAGCCATTTCTGTACGTTCTACTAAACCAAACTCAGCTAAGACATTCCATATTTTTTACACATATTCAATTCCTTTTCATTGTCTTCGTGTTTCACACAACATTCTTTCAAAAGAAATATGGAATCGAATCGAAGAAGCTGAAACATTTTGAACCATCAAGTCAAGAGTCTATCTAAACCTCTTCAAGTCATCGATCAATCTTCATCTGTCCAGGTCAAGTCTCAATTTTGATCTCTTCAAGATTTGAGTCAATCTTGATCTAATCAAACCATGTATGAATCATGATCTCTTCAAGTTACGGGTTATTCTTGATTTCTTCAAATCAATCATTATCACCTGAAGTCAGAGGTCAGTTTTCATCTCTTCAAACTACGGGTCAATCTCTTCAAGGGTCAATCTTGATATCTTCAAGTCACGGGTCAATCTTGATATCTTCAAGTCACGGGTCAATTTTGATCCCTTCAAGTCCGTTATCAATCTTAACCTCTTCAAGTCTTGAGTCAATCTTGATCTAATCAAGTCAAATGTGAATCATGATCTCTTCAACTCACGGGTTATCGGTGATCTCTTCAAGTCAAGGATCAATCTTGACCTATTCAAGTCAAGCTGTAACCTTGATTTCCTAACACACGCCTGAATCTTGAACTCTTCAAGTCACGGATCAATCGTTATCTCCCCAAGTCAAAGATCAATCTTCATCGCTTGAATTTACGGGTGGATCTCTTCAAAAGTCAATCTTGATCTTTTCAAGTCACAAGTCAATCTTGATCTAATCAAATCATGAGTGAATCTTGAACTCTTAAAGTCACGAGTCATTATTGATCTTCTCAAGTTAAGAGCCAATCTTAATCTTTTCAAGTCATGGGTCAATTTTAGTCTCTTTAAGTCAGGTATCAATCTTAATCTCTTTAAGTTACGGGACATTTTTGATCTCTTCAAGTTAAGAGTCAATTTTTACCTATGCAAGTCAAGCGTTAGCCTTGATTTCCTCAACTCACGAGTTAATCTTGATCTCTTCAAGTCACAGATCAATCGTTAACTCCTCAAGTCAAAGGTCAGTTTTCATCTTTTCAAGTTACTTGTCGATCTCTTCAAAAGGCAATCTTCATTTCTTCAAGTCAATCTTGATCAAATCAAATCAAGATTCAATCTCGGCCTCTTAAATCACAGTTCATTATTGTTCTTGTCAAGTTAAGAATCATATTTTATCTCTTCAAGTCATGGGTAATTTTAATCTCTTCAATTCAGGTATCAATTTTGATTTCTTCAAGTCAGGGGTCGCTGTTGATTTTTTTAAGTCAAGAGTCAATCTTGACCTATTCAAGTCAAGTGTTAATCTTGATTTCTTGATATCACTTGTCAATCCTTGTCTGTTCTACATATTCTCACTCCATTCTGCTTTGTCATCTATTCATATTGCACGTTTTTCCATCATTAATATTCCAATTCACACCCTCTATCTCGAGTAGATCTCGAACTTTCTAAATGACGATATTTATGAAAAGAACTGTATCTATCCTTCACAATTTATATTCTCCATATGCCGTTTCATATAGACTTCAACCACGAAGTATACCCCAATAAAACTCAATGATATTTTTCTATCTCAGTCATGTTCTCATTGCAAACAATACCTTCTTCAAACAATGAAATTCTAAAAATGAATTTTATTCTTTAAAGACAAAACAGAATAAAACTTTTTCTTCACTATTTCCAATTTTTTGCTACAAAATTTAATATAAAATCATATTTTTGGCATCAGCAATTCTATATAAAACACATTTAACCGATTTTAATTAAATTTTATTTTCTTTCAATTGATTTGAAATGAATTGTTTTTCTTTTATAATTTTATTGCCTTTGGCGGAAAATATCCACTTCTGAAATATTCGGTTTCTCTGTAAAGATGCTTCTCTCTACCCACGCTCTTCTACCTCTCTTTTTATATTTCTTTCTTCCTCCACATACACATCCTCTCGCTGATGTCCTTTCAAAATGTCCTTTGAAGGTATAGCCGATTTTGACTCTCTACAGCTTTCTTTATCTTTTACTCGCACAGATATTTGCTCCCTCAAAATATCGTTTTAGTCTTGTTTTTGTTTTTGCGTTTACAATATTCAAATTCGAATCAATGTCCTCATGTTCATGCCTGTTCTAAAATAAATTCACTCAAGACAGAGATATAGAGCCATTCAAGCTAGAGAGTTGCATTTAGAAAATCCTAAAATGTCAAATACAAGATTGGAATACTAAGATAAAAAAAATACAAAAATTTAAATACTTTGGATGTGTTTTTAAAAAAACCCGGAAAGTATGACACCGAGATTCGAAGGCAAACTGGCAAGACCTTGGATACATGCCAGAAGTTTAGTAGAGCGTTAAGAGAGACAGAGAGAACATTTTCACTGAAAAAAAGAAGATCGTACTGGTTGGTTGTTTTGTTTTTATGGCAAATCAACCTAGGCGGGTCATTTATTGCCAAATAACCTTTTTTATTTATTGCTGGTTATAACTTTTTCTTTTAACAATTTATTGTTGCTTTTTTCTAAAAGTTTTGTGTCTAGTAATACACTTTTCTTTTCGAGTGTTAAGATTCATTGAGATTTTTTTTTTTAAGGGCAGGTCCCCAAGTCCTAACTTTGATATTTAACTCATAACAGGATAGAAGGGACGGATTAATACCTTTCCCAAGGGTGCCATTGCTTCAGTGAATGCAGGGTATTCAACTAGAATTCGAACTCGGCTTACCGATTTCCCTTTCCGAGCCGATATCCACTGCACCACAACGCGCATCCATCACTATACGCTTACAGCACCTGGTATTCCCAAGTGGTCACCTATCTAAGTACTGACCAGGCTTAACGTTGCTTAACTTCGGTGATCGAGCGAGAACCGGTGTATTCAATGTGATATGGCCGTATGCCAGATCGTAATGGACTGTTATGTATTAAGAGACAATACTAATAATAATAGATGAAAGGCCATAATCGCCTACGAATTAAAGGGATGAGACATAGAAAAATAATCATAACTGAAATGTGTCATACGAATGAAAGTGCAGGTGGTAGGAAGTATAGATTACGAGGATAAGTAAAATATATACCGACTGGTCTTTGACTTACTGAGATTTAATCTATCGTGAAATGCCTAGAGTACAGCTCATTTCACGAAGCCTACATACCCTGAGAAATATTGTCTCAGTGTAATATTATTTTTTTACAATTGGAACATAAAGTTGATATAGTTTACTCAACTCAGTTGAAGTAGCTTCGCTTATCTTAGCTTTTCGGATCTGGACACATGTCTTGAAGAAGAGATGGGAGATCAGGACTGATAATATTGCAGATTATCCTCTGGATTTTTTCTATGATCTTAAAATACATATAAAAACACAAAATTAATTGTGATAAGAATATGCAATTCATAGACATATATGAATGTTACTAATGAATCAATATGAAAAGAAACATATATTTTCCATCTTATTATAATTTATATTAGATATATATATACAGGGTCTACATAAGAGTAAAAAGATGAGATAGAAGAGAGTGAAGAGAAAGACGAATCAGTTAGAAAGGATCAAGAGAAGGATGGGAATACAGGTGTGCGGACAGTTGCAAATGTGGAGAGAAAGTAAAGGATATACAGGGTGGGTAAAAAAGAACTAGAGTCACGTGGTTTAATAGATGAGTATTGACATTGCATTTAAATTCCTGGAGGTTATAACCGTCAGGAAAGCAAGAATATGGAAGCGAGTTCCACAGGCGAAGTGCCAGAGAAGAAGCTGCAGGAGTAGAATTGCTGTCTGCATTTGGTTAATCTAACTGTGAATGGGTTCGACCCAGTTGCTAGTTTGTTTGCACGAGTAGACAACTGTTACAGAGGCACCAGTGACTAAAGTTCGTTGGAGCAGAATCCATGAAATTATTTACAGAACAGACAAAGTGAAGCCACATGCTGTCGGTGGGGAAGTGGCTGGAGTCGAGCCACCAAGTCGGTACCTATGACATTACTGATTCTCCTTTGGAACCTGGCGAGAACAATGAGTTGAACAGCAGGGGCGCCTGACCATAAATGGCAGCAGTACTCTATGCACGGACGAATGGTTGATTTGTATATATGCAGGATGGATTCAGGCTAGGAAAACATCCTGACCCGACACAGTGACACAAACTTCATAGCTTGAGATTAGAAAAGATGGTAAGTCCAAGGAGGCGCAGTGTATTGCTTTTAGGGAGATTCGTTTGGTCCATGCTCATGGAAGGCAGGAGAGGTTGCCTGTGATGGTTGACAGACAGCAGCTTGATCTTATAGTCCTTTAATATCAGTAGAATGAAATTATCCGTGGAATTCATCGAATAGCCAAAGAATCATATGCATATTGTTGAATTAAACTCTGATTAGAAACTCTACAGTGGTCATTGAAAATCTTCGGCCCGCCGACAACATGCGATCATTTAGTCTTTCTGAATGGTAAGCTTAATTCAAAATACGGTTTTTTAAATTTATTGGTTGGCTCACTCACATACTCTTTCATACACAACCACATATATAAACAATGATTTAGTACAATGTTACTTGAAGTCTGTATAATTTCGTTGGAAAAATATTTTCATTATTTTATGAATTAGCTATTTTCAATAAGGAAGATAATACATGTAAATATATTTTTCTTTTCAAACAGAAAACATTCATATTTTTTCTGTGAAAGAATACTATTGTTTTAAATTTTCGAATGAATAAATATGAAATAAATCACACGAAGTGATATGTGTTAAATGCACTGTCATCAATATATTATACCAACTCTTCAATTTTAATCATATATAAACAATTTTCTGCAATGAAAATACATCACTATTTCTAAGCTATATAGTCTTCTATGATGCAAATATAAGAGGTATCGATTTCTTCGTCTTCTATGTGCCATGACCCTTCAGGACGTAGGCGATCGTGGCTTTCCACGACTCCCTATCCCTGGTGGCTCTTAGCATTTAAAAAAAATGTTTGGTTATAGTGAGAAAGTTGATTTAGACAGATTTGTATGAATTTTATTTTCATTATAGAAAACTGAAGATGTCTTCTAGTTTCTATATTCAAAAATGTATTGCTGGTAATAATTTTTTCCTTCAAAAATGTATTATGTCAATAATATCTTTCCTTTAAAAATGTATTTTTTTAATCGTGTCTCCCCAAGCAAGGCATTCCAATGACACTATAGCGCAGGGGGTTACATAGAGGGATTGGGTATAGGAAATGTCAGAAGGAGGGTGATAGACGACTTAGGATGTACATAGGGAGAGAGTTGGTGAGAGTGGGAGTGAGTTAGTGTGTTAGGAGATGTCTATTGACCTTACATTTAAACTCCTGGAGGTTGTGGTGGTTAATTGACAGCAGCTTCGTTTTGGAAGAATTGAATTTTACGAGCCATTTCGTACCCCAATCCACCACGGATTGGAGGTCCTTCTCAAGCTCGGCAGCGAGGGTCGCCTTGTTACCTACACCAGATTTTTGATCGAGGCGAGAGTAAACTGTGGTATCATCAGCGTACATGCCTACTTGTGATCTTATGGTATCAGGGAGATCATTGATATAGATTAGAAAGAGCGTAGGACCTAGGATATAGCCCTGGGGTACACCCGCGTTTGTAGGGTAGTTCTGGGAGGCATGTCCGTTTAATACCACCTTCAGTGTTCAACAAAAAGTCCAACAAAAGTCCAGTTATGCCATGGCTTCGCAGTTTCCGTTGAAAGCCGGCATGCCATACACTGTCGAATGCTTTAGAGATATCCAAGGCGATACGGTTAGGGCTTCACCATTCTTGTCGAGAGCCTGGTATATATACTCGCTGATGGTCGTTAGCATATCAGCAGTGGACCTGGTGGAGCGGAAGACATACTGTTTGTCCGAGAGGAGCTCGTGGGTTGAGAGATTCTGAACAACCTTGGCATTGATAATGGCTTCGAACACTTTGCCGAAGATTGGAAGAAGGCTGATGGGGCGGTAATTTGCGGGGTCCGAGGGTTCTCCAGTGTTTTTAAATATAGAAACTACAGAGGAAGTGCTCTTGTATACTGGAACCACAGAAGAAAACTTCCAACAGACAGGAAAGCAGGAGGAAGATAGGCAGAGATTGTAGAGCTTAGAAAGGATAGAGGAGAGTTCAGGGGCACAATTCTTCAAAACTATGATTGGGATTTATTTTTCCTTCAAAAATGTGTTATGGCAATAATTGATTTCCTTCTAAAATTTATTGTTGGTAATATTTTCTCTTCAAAAATATATATTTTCTGTAAAAGTCTATTTTTATGCACATATGTTTATAAATGTTTTTTCTTGTGTATAAATTTCTATAAAGGCGGTTTTTATGTATACATTTCTATATAAAGGTCTATTTTTATATATTCATAGTGTTTCAATCCAGGTTTGGGGTTAACTATTTGCCCATAGCTGGGACCCCTAACAGGTGCTACCACTCCGGGTCAGGATGACATGGGAACAACAGCAAAGAGAGGTTTTTATGCTCTTTACAAACTCCCAATCAGAGGCTTTGCTACTGGATGCAGTTTACATTCATACCCAGGATCCAGTGATCAGTGAAACCTTTTGAGGGCAACCTTATGTAACATATTGAAGTATTACCAACTTTATACGAACAAGAATCATGATACACGCATATAATTACTAAATCATTGGGCCATGAAATAAGACCCTCATTTGCTTTATAATAGAAATTATACTGAACACTCTATTTCTATTGATTTACTAAGCGCCGCTTAGATGTGGCACAAGGCCGAAAGTATGGGTACCCTGAAAACTCTATTTATATTATGATCTAATATGTTATACAGTGCAATAATTGTAGCGAGATTTTCAATAAAAAATGCAAATTTAAAACAGTTTGTCTTATAAAGTGTACCCAGCAGTATGATGATCTCATATACACTTTTATCTATTTTTCGACTTTATTTATCAAAATCTAACAAATTGTATTCATTGAGTAGTATTCTTTGTAATCTTTTATAATTTCTTACACGTCTTTTTCTGCCAACAAAACTCCATTCAAAATCTAATGAATCATAATGATTATATTAAGGACGATTTAGACAAAAGTATGAGAATTTGAAATTCGAAATATTTGCATATAAACGACAGTAGGTTGAAGCTGTAAAATATGGGATTCACCTTATTTTTATTTTCTTACGAAAATACTGAACAACTAAGACAAAATGACAAAATAAATGTCATATATATCGTAATATCAAATCGATTATAGTCACATAGAAAGCAATTGATATTTGATATAATATATTTTTCTTATTGATATTTATCAAAACAATCCAATTTTACCGTAATTTCTTTTAATCGTATCACTCCGAGCAAGACTGTGACGCCACTGATGTACAGGGTCTACATAAGAGTAAAGAAATTAGATAGGAGGAGAGTAAGGAGAAAGACGAACCAGTTAGAGAGCAAGAGAAGAATGGGTATACAGGTGTGATGGCAGTTGCAAAATGTGGAGAGAAAGGAAAGGATATATAGGGTGAGGTAGAAAGAATTACAGTCAAGTGGTTATTTACATTGCATTTAAATTCCTGGTGGTTGTAGCCGTCAGGAAACAAGAATCCGGCTGCGATGGATAACCTTTGGTAGAAATGACGCAAAATGAAAATAACACTGGCATCGAATTTTTACAGATATACAGGGTGAGATGGATAAAGTCTTGTCTAACTACCACCAAAATGAAAATAACAAAATCTCATTTTCGCGGATATATTTTGCAAAATTACAGAAAAACAGCTTGAAATATTAAAGACAATATTCAGTCATGTGCGCTGTGGTGCAGTAGATAACAACTCAGAACGACAAATCGGGGAGCCGATTTCGAATTCCAGTTGAACTGCTTGCATTCACTTACGCCTAAATACCCTTCTGATAGGCTTAATCCGTCTCTTCCCTCTAGTTATGGGTTAAATAATAAAACAGATTGGGTTCTATAGCCGTGGCCCGCAACCAGTCTAACGCAGAAAGCAATGGCAATCTTCTGTGGGATAATCTTCTGCCCAGTCAGTCATGTCACTTTCGAGACATGATCGCCTAAAGCGTGTATCACGTATGGCACTTAACTGACATTCACTAAACACACTATTTGTTACAACCTGTACTTCAAACGACTTTTGAAACTCCTGCAACTCATCTGGAAGGTATTTTTGTTTAAGTTGTTGAATCCTGCCATAATCCTTGCCTTCAGTTCATCTTTGGTGTTACAAGGAGTTTTGATTGCCTCTTACACTTCTGCGCACCAAACTTAATCAAGTGGTTTGAAATCTGAAAAGTTTGCTGACCAGATGTAAGGGGTTATATGGTCTCAAAAATTATCTGGCACCAACGATTGTGCTCTCATCATTGTGTCACATGGTGCAGACCCTTTTTTTCCAGATTTAGTGTTTTTCAGTAGCCATTCCCTCGATCCGTGGTAAGACTACCTCCTCAACCCACATGATATAGGCCTCCGTGATGCAAAAAAAAAAAATGAGAAAAAAATCAGGGAAACATAATGTAGCCGTCTCAGTGATCACTCAAAAAACTTCGTAATCACCATCGGACTCATCCAACTCTTTTTTTCAACAAACACTGAAATATTCGTAATAGAGTTTCCGGTGTGATTAACAAGCAGAACAGCAAAACGTTTCTAAATTTCTGGTAGTGGGAAATAGTGCTCTTTATATTAAAGAGCGTTCGTAACAGACTTTAATGTACCATGCAGTAGATAAAATTTAAAAAAAGAAATAATGATTACACGGGAAATTAAATATATAGTGTGTCAATATGGCGGTAGCACGTTCAAAAAATTCATATATTTAATGATATTGTAATTTATGTATTTTTCATGTATGGTTTAATTCTCAGATTGTAATCTATAAAATTATGGCATTGGTGAGATATTGTTTTTTCATGTTATGCGAAAAATAAAATATGGCTATATTTGGCTTAACAGAAAATTAATTTTCTATAACAAATATTTATTGTGCTGCGCCTTCCTATCCCTGTCTGGCCCCAGGCAAATCCATTCTACAGCCGAAAGACGACAGTTTCGGTTCTAGACACCGTATTGACAGCAAAAGGCTTAAATTACCTATAAACTATGTCCATACTTTATAGCAGTAAACAATGTCTCTTTTAGAATTGTACAGTAACAAAAACAACACGTGATAATCCGTGATGTATTTAATTGTACATACAGACATACATACACACACAGACACGCACAAAAAGATACACATACATTTCTTTCTTTCTTTCTTTCTTTCTTTCTTTCTATCTATCTATCTATCTATCTATCTAAGCCAGTCTGTTAATATCTATCTATCTATCTATCTATCTATCTATCTATCTATCTATCTATCTATCTATCTATAAAATTAGTTTTTGGGAATAATTATATTATACCAGTACACAGTTGTATTAAAAGTGCTTGTTACACTTAAATTGTAGAACATTTGAATATTTTTATTTAGGAATGAGACATTTTCCGAAATATATTTTTTAACAATTCGGTATATTTCCCACCTGTCACGCTCATAAAGGGAAAGAAATAGAAAGAGAGAGACAATAACCATGCAGCATCGGCTCAGTTTATTCTCTTTACTACCAATTATGAAAGCTTCTGCCGCAGATTTGCTCTTTAACAGTGCTTTTCTTTCTCTTTTTCAATATATACAGTGGATATATTGGTGAATCTGGTAATAGCTTTAGATTTCGTTTCAATAATCACAAACTTAGCATACAACAGAACAACAAATATTCCCCCATAGCAGTTCGTTTCAATCCACCGGGTCACACTTTAGAAAATTGAAAATGTTTACTTATAGACTCCGATTTTAGTTCTACACACTCACGCAGAAAGAAAGAAAAATACTGGATTTTAAAATGAAATACACACAAACTACGGTTAAATAAGGACTTAGGTGTTTTGAATCTTTACAAATATTTCAATAGCTAAACATTGTTTAGATACAATTAAAAAAAATTTCTCTAAAACAAAATTTATAAGTATTTATAAGTAATATTAAAGATAGGTTTACGTTTACAAATATTTTTAAAAATCTGTCACTTTCTGCGTCACGTGATGTAAACAATCTCTCTCCACGGACACTCTCGCGAAATACGTTTCGAATTTAAATTTTAAAATCATTTGTTTCTGATGATGGACCGAGAATGCTCTGAAATATCAAATATAATAAAAGAAATAAACAAATATTGTCCAAAGATACATTTCTAAACTTGCAAATTGTTAGTAGTTTTTCCTATATATATATATATATATATATATATATATATATATATATATAAAGTAATTTAAAAATTTAGAAATTTAATTTCGTTGGATGGCCATTTCAGCGAGAAAATTTTCGCTTCATCACCAACGTTCGAAAAAAAAAACTTTATTAATTCAAATATGTTACAAAATTCATATAGCGGAAGATGCCGAAAAACATATCCATATTCAGTAAGTTAAAAATAGGGATTAATATATATATATATATATATATATATATATATATATATATATATATATATATATTAATTTGAATTTGAAAAGGGAGGAAAAGCAGACTCGATATTATAAAACTTTACAATACATTTGTAAGAATCAAAAGTTAAAAGTTAAAAAATAACTCCGGTCACAGGGATAGAAATGGTAGGGAGAAAGGAAAGGAATAAAACGCGAGAAAGTTTGGTAAGGTCGAAAGGGCAAATTAACAGAGAAATAAGATATATTTTCAGAGTAACCAAGGTAACGACTGACCACGACTTCGATGGTGAAAGGAAGAAAAAAAGGAAGGCTAAGGAAAAGAAAGGAACTGATATATATTATTTAATTATTAGACCGTTAAAATTTTACCAAAATAAATTGTTTAAATACATAATAAAATGTTAAAATGTTTTTAGGAATTTTTAGATATATGAAAATAAAGGATTAATGTTACATTTTAAGGTAGATTTCAATAAATTTCTAATTTATTTCTAATTTATATTTATTTATTTCCAATATACAATATTCAGACAAACGCATAACAAAATGCACGGTAAGTATTTAAGTAATTAGCTGGGAAAGTATTTAAGTATAAAAAATAAATTTGAATATATATATATATATATATATATATACATATATATATATATATATATATATATATAGTCATCCGCAGATAGATCTGTTTCGATGTATCACAGCTCATCAGTACGTTTAGACAGCCGATTACCTTTTACCCATGACTGAAACACGACTCAATGTGGCGTCATTCGGTCATTCTACCTCTGAGCTAGAGGCTCTCGGTAGAAAGAGTCAGACATTTTTGCGTTTATATTATCATTATACACGCCCAATAGCTGAGTGTGTTCTAATACATTGCTGAATGAACGATGCGTAGATGCCAGAGTAGCTAGTGTTTTTCAAAGTCTACCATTCTTCCAGAGTGATATATATATATATATATATATATATATATATATATATATATATATATATATATAAAGGGGCAGTTAAAAAATCTGTCTATAAGTTCATATACGTACATTAGTATATTGTTAGAAAAGAAGAAAGACGGCATCTATAACATTGGAATTAGTATAGGGCATTTAATAGGAAGTTTTAAATTAAATTACTTAAATTAAAATTGACAAAAATATCAAAAATTACAAATTAAAATTCAAAATTTAAAATTCAAAATAGATTTATGACGATATTTACATCAAAGGAACTGAAATTTTATATATTGTTTATTATATCTGATACGGCGAAAAATTTACCAAAAAAAAAACATTTCTTTCTCTCTCTCTCCCTTTCTATCTATCTATCTATCTATCTGAGCTGCTATCCGATTTTTTCTGACACTCATTTGCTATCCCTGATTTCTCTGTTCTTCTATCTCTATCCTATACTTGCTATCCCACTTTCTGTTTCTTTCTTTCTTTCTTTCTTTCTTTCTCTATCTATCTATCTATCTATCTATCTATCTATCTATCTATCTATCTATCTATCTATCTATCTCATCGTGTTTCTTATCTATCTATCTATCTATCTATCTATCTATCTATCTATCTATCTATCTCATCGTGTTTCTTATCTATCTATCTATCTATCTATCTATCTATCTATCCCACAGTTGCTATCCAATTTTCTTTTGTCTTTGAGGCGCTGTCCGAATTGCTTTCCCTTTTTTCTTTGCCATAATTGGTTTTTCCCGCTTTCTAAATTACTCAACCCGTTTTTCTGTCTCGATCTCTCTTTGATTTGTTGCCCTTAATGTTTCTCTCTCCTTCTCCTTTTCTCTCTCCTTCTCTTTTTCTCTCTCCTTCTCCTTTTCTCTCTCCTTCTCATTTTCTCTCTCCGCCTCATTTTCTTTTCTCTCCTTCTCATTTTCTCTCTCCTCCCTTCCCATTTTCTCTTCTTCTCCTTTTCTCTCTCCTTCCCCTTTTCTCTCTCCTTCTCCTTTTCTCTCTCATTCTCCTTTTCTTTCTCCTTCTCATTTTCTCTCTCCTTCTCATTTTCTCTCTCCTTCCCATTTTCTCTCTCCTTCCCCTTTTCTCTCTCCTTCTCCTTTTCTCTCTCCTTCTCCTTTTCTCTCTCCTTCCCCTTTCTCTCTCCTTCTCCTTTTCTCTCTCTCTCTGATTTGCTAAATCTGTGTCTCAATCTCTCTTTGTTTCTCTCACCATTTCTCTAGCTTTCCATGTTTTTCTTCTTTCCTCTCTCTTTCTCACTCACTCTCTCTCTCTGTCTCTGTTGCTTTCTTTATTTTCTCTCCCTCTCTCCTCTTGCTATCTCAGTTTTTCTCATTTACTCTCTCAGTGATTTTCTATGTTTTTTTTTTATCTCTCTTTTTCTCTCTCTCTCTCAGAGTTGTTACTTCTATTTCCATTTTCTCTCCCTCTCATTCTTTTTCTCTTTCTCTCTCTCTCTCTCTCTCTCTCACACACACACACACACACACACACGCATTTTTATATTGACATACAGGGTTTTCTTGATCAGACATAAAATCCAAGGTCCAAATTTTAAACAGCTGTAAACCAAATTAGGAGTTTTCGTTTCTTGAAATATCCGATGTCATTTATACGAAATTTAGTCACACAAAAACGGTTGGAATTGAAACATTATGATGATTTGTGCGCACATTTTCCCGTTTCTTCCAAGTTTATACACATTTAAGCAGATGTATATTCTTTTTACAAACTTTTCTCTAAATCTCAGGAGGCCAGATTCTTCCGACAAAGCGCTGATAAACAGCTATTTCTCAAAACTCAATTTAAAGGCTCACAAAAGGAAGCTGAACGTAGGTCATTATTCTTTGAATCGCAGGAGTTAGACGCAAATGTTTCACTGTATGGTGCCGTTTACTCGATCAGAATTTGCACTGCACCACGCACTTATCTTCTCCATCTGACAGACCAACCCTGAACCACGGGCTCATCTATTCTCTTCTAGGACCTCTGAATTTGAGATGTTTGTTAGTACATTTTTCCTCAATATTTGTTGTTTCTTTTTTTATGTATTCTTTGTTGTTTTTCTGTTGTTCTTTCTTATAAAAACAAAACAAAACATTTCTTTCTGGGTTTATTTGATCTCACGTTTTAGTTAATCTATTTTTCTGGCTTCTGTGCCCCACATTTTTTCAAACATTGCTACAACATACACTATTTTTTACTATTCTCTTTTTAAAGAAAAGAATCTATACTATCTGTGAAAACTATTTATTGTTGTTGTCTTCTTGCGTTGTGGTGCAGTGGATATCGAATCAGAACTAAAATCGTGTTGCCGAGTTCGAATTCCATTTTGATTCGTTGCATTCACTTACGCACAAATATCATTTGGAAAGGTATTTATCCCTCTCTTTACTCGAGTTATGGGTTGATAACAGGACAGATGTGGTTCTATAGCCTTAGCTGGCAACCAGTCTACCGCGGAAAGCAATGGCAACTTACTGTAGGATAATCAGTCAGTCATGTCTCTTTCGAGACATGATTGCCCAAGCGTGTATCACGTATGACACTTAACTGACTGACCGAATATAATAGTTGAGAACAATCAAAACTTCTACTCGGGGGGATCGATTTTTTATTGTTATGAAATAACAAACTGATCCCCCACTGATTATACTTAATATTGTAATGTAATATAATCGATATCTTCCCCCTCTAGCTATGAATCAAATAACAGGACAGATGGAGCTCTATAGCCTTGGTTGGCAAAAAGGTTTACCACAGAAAGTAATGGCAACCTATTGAGGGATGTCTCTTTCGAGACATGATCGTCTAAAGCGTGTATCACGTACGACACTTAACTGATAGGTGCGCGGGTGGTTTAAAGTAATGAGAAATAGTAAAGTCAAGTTCGAATTCCAGATGTATTAATGACTTTAATACCCTTGGAATGGTATGAATCCATCTTCTCTCCCACATATGTGTTAAATGATAGAAATTTAATTTAAAGTAAATATTTTTATTGTTATAATATTTGTTCATGAAAATTCCAACTAAAATAGAAATATTCTCACAATTCAGTATCATCGGTCCAAAAATTCCTCTTCAAATACAAAAAAAAAAATATGGCAGCCGATCATAAAGTTGGAAGGATAAATGACAAGCCTTCAATCGCAGTAGCAGCATTGAAAACACCGGCAGCCCCAGCAGTTAAAACATGATAGACAGCAGCAGAAGCATCAGTTGCGAACGTAATCAGCACCTAGGTTTCACTACGGCAAATTGTGATACTGGATCATGGTCTAGTTGATACAAAGATAAGTCGGTTTGGAAATTTGGTAAAATTGCGACTGTGAGTTGAATTTATTGGTCGGGCATTTGAAAGAGGGAGCTAAAAAAATTAGAAAAGAGAGAGAAATACTAATAATCACAATTCTCTTTAACCGCAGAAGTACAGCTGAACATCTCGGCTGCAGCAGTAGTCAAAACATGACATGCATCAACCTAAAGAAACAGGCTATTTAGATAAAATTCTAAATAAATAGAGGCAAAAACAGACTATCAATGTAGGATTAATAAAATTTTCAGTTCAGTATACATTGTAATTTAACCAGATCGATATAGAGGAGGGCGCAAAGACCAAAATAATCACCACTGTATTAACAATGGTGCGAATATATAGGTACTGAAGAAAACGTCGAAATACGTCGTCAAACTAAGTGCCAGCGTGTCGCCTGTATCCTACAACGGAAAATGTTGCAAAGAAGAATAGCTAAATAAAATTAGTAGCACAAAAATAAAAATAAAAATAAAAATAACATTAGTAGCACAAAAAGAGTTGCTAAAGAATCAGAAGCGATGCTAATGATTCATTCTTTCATGCCTGGAGTGTCCAATCAGAAAGATTGTTCAGTCAATGAAGGCCAGAGATTTTTGATTACAGGTTCAGTTAGATTTTTGATTACCTCTTCAGTTTGATTTTTGCAATTTGGGGAGAGAAATTGGATTTCCTCTGTAGCGAGGGGAAGGTTTCCTTACTACGTTGCACACTGTACTTTTCCTTCCCAACAGACTTGCGGTTGAACTTATTGTTGACACACTGATCTTTTCTTTCTTGCATATTTCTAATGGCCCCATTGGTTGATATTCAGTTACAGTACATTAAATCAAGATCCAAAATTCATCTGTAAATAATCTACATGAAAACAAACCAACAAAGTAATCAACATCTTCCATCGAATTGCACAAGGCATGTAGACACACTGTATAGTTTGATCTTTTATCTAGGGAATATAATGAGGAAAGAAAGCATTGACAATCAAAGGACAAATTGAAGTGACAAGGGACAGAGGGAAATTACAAATAGCCCACCTAATAGAATTGTATAAATGGATGTCAGAACAAGAAGAGAAATTAGATAACATATAGGAAACTTTTAAAGAGACTTTGTACTGGAGGGTTACAGCAGTTAAGAAAACATTATTGATACAGGACTCTGATCCTCAATTTCCCTTCATCCAAGAATTTCGAAGAAGAGTTTCTCTATTCACATGGTATGACTTTTGGCAAACGCTGAATATATTAAAACAATCCCTTTCTTTGTCGCAATAGACTTACAATCCATCTTTAAACGCTGTACACTTAACACAATCATAAAGCGAAACTTAAGAAATCAAAACATTACATTCAAATGATTATCGTTACTTTTCTTTTATGTAAATGCTGGACAATATCATCGAAGATGAAGGAAAAACTTGAAGCAACTGGAATATGGTTCTACAGAAGGATGCTGCGATTATAATAGATCGAGCGTGTGAGCAATGACGAGGTTTTGAAAATAATGAACACGAAAAGGAAATTAATACTGAGCATCGGGAAGAGACAGCTGAAGTTTCTGGGACATGCAATGAGGAAAGAAGGCTTAGAGAACTTGATACTAACAGGCCAGAAAGAGAGAAAAAGAGACAGAGGTAAGCAGCAGATAACATATTTGAAGGACCTAATCAGGTGATTGATGGAACGAGAGTTGAATGTGTAACAAGAGAAGGGGTGCTAAGAGCCACCAGGAACAGGGAGACGTAGCAATCCATGATCGCCTGAAAGGACAAGGCACATGAAGAAGAAAGCCGACATACTTTCTATAGAGGTGCGCAGAAAGAGGTTACCATTTTTCAGCAAATAAACTTGCTTTATTTTTTAAATATCCGGACATATTAGAGCTAAAAAATTTAAGAATTAATGTGTATATGTTAATAGTAGAAAATAAAATAAAGATCATTACATGTAAAAGAAAATAAAACATGATTATTTATATAAGTTGTCCCTAAAGGCATGACACATAGAAAATCACATTGAGTATATTTTTCCCACCACAGATTAAACTTTCCTAAGGACGAAAGTATTGACTCCTTTGCCTGATATATAGTAAAATGAAGGTGTACTAAATAAAAATCACTCATGTAACACATCTGACTGAATGCAAGATTTTCATGCAGTAAGTTGCCATTACATTCTGATGTATAATAGTTGCCAGCCAAGGCTATATATCATAATCTTTCCTGTTATTTAACCCATAACTGGAGGAAAAACTGTTGAACTTACAGCTTTTTCAAAGTTATTTTTGCGTAAATGATTACAATAAATTCAAGAGGATTTCGAGCTGGGCGCTCCGATTTCTCGTTCCGAGTCGATATCCACTGCACCACAACGCCCATTTACATCTCCACATGACCGGAGTCTTTTCATTAAGAACGTTCAGGCAAATATCATGGATAATAATGTGCATGGAAAAAATAGACAGGTTGTTTTGTACTTGCGTCGCATAAATACTAAATCATTACGATAGTATTGGGAAATATTAATATCTGACAATGTGAAAAAACACCGTGGAAAAGATAACAGCCACTGATTAAAGACAGCACCCAAAACAGGTTAAAGAAATATAAGACATTACAATTCTATGAGATTACACAAATATTATAACTTGCCAATGTGAAAATAATGTGAAAATAATGTAATATTTAATATTATGTGAAAAAAATGTGAAAATAAAGTAATACTTACTAATATGTGAAAACAATGTTAACCAAAAGTAATAATTACTAATATGTGAAAAGGATATGAAACTAAAGTAATATTTACTAATATGTGAAAATAATGTGAAAATAAATTAATATTTCTGCATGCCATTGTGGAAAATCTTTGGAAAAGATAGCAACCACTGGTTAAGAAGAGCGCCCAATACCGGTTACAGAAATATAAGACATAATTTTATGAGATTAGACAATTATCTACACTTGAAAATGTGCAAATAATGTGAAAATAAAGTAATATTTACTAATATGTGAAAATAATGTGAAAATAAAGTAATATTTACTAATATGTGAAAATAATGTTCAAATAAATTAATATTTACTAATATGTTAAAATAATATGAAAAAGTAATATTTACTAATATGTGAAGATAATGTGAAAATAAAGTAATATTTACTAATATGAGAAAATAATGTGAAAATAAACTAATATTTACTAATATGTGAAAATAATGTTAACACAAATTAATATTTACTAATATGTTAAAATAATGTGAAAAAGTAATATTTACTAATATGTGAAGATAATGTGAAAATAAAGTAATATTTACTAATATGTGAAGATAATGTGAAAATAAAGTAATATTTACTAATATGAGAAAATAATGTGAAAATAAACTAATATTTACTAATATGTGAAAATAATGTTAACACAAATTAATATTTACTAATATGTTAAAATAATGTGAAAAAGTAATATTTACTAATATGTGAAGATAATGTGAAAATAAAGTAATATTTACTAATATGTGAAGATAATGTGAAAATAAAGTAATATTTACTAATATGAGAAAATAATGTGAAAATAAACTAATATTTACTAATATGTGAAAATAATGTTAACACAAATTAATATTTACTAATATGTTAAAATAATGTGAAAAAGTAATATTTACTAATATGTGAAAATAATGTTCAAATAAATTAATATTTACTAATATGTTAAAATAATGTGAAAAAGTAATATTTACTAATATGTGAAGATAATGTGAAAATAAAGTAATATTTACTAATATGAGAAAATAATGTGAAAATAAACTAATATTTACTAATATGTGAAAATAATGTTAACACAAATTAATATTTACTAATATGTTAAAATAATGTGAAAAAGTAATATTTACTAATATGTGAAAATAATGTGAAAATAAAGTAATATTTATACTTGACATTGTAGAAAAAAATTGGAAAATATAACAACTACTGATTAAGGACAGCAGCCAATACCGATTACAGCAATATAAGACATAATAATTCTATGAGATTACACCAATATTTACACTTTAAATATGCAAATAATGTGAAAATAAAGTAATATTTACTTATTTGTGAAAAAATGTGAAAATAGCGTAAAATTTAGTAACATTTGTAAATAATGTTAAAATAAAATAACGTCAACTAACATGTGAATATAATGTGAAAATAAAGTAATATTTACTAATATGTGATAATAATGTTAAAATAAAATAATATTTACTAATATGTGAAAATAATGTGAAAATAGAGTTTTTTTTTTTGATTAATCATTTCACCCCGAGCAAGGCAGAAACGCCACTGATGTGCAGGGGGCTACATAAATGTAAAAAAATTAATTAGAAAAGAGTGAGGAGTAAAAACTAGTTAGAAAGAAACAATAGAAAGCTGAGAAAGCAGGTGCGATGACAGCAATGTGAAAAATCTTTGAAAATGATAACAACTACAGGTTAAAGACAGAACCCAAAACTGATTACAGAAATATAAGACATTGCAATTCTATGAGATTACACCGTCTTTAAAGATATGAAGATTGAACGAAATTGGCCGGGCATAATTATCGAAAATCAGAAAAAAATTCTTGCCGACAAATTTATCTGTCTTGCCTAGTGGATTATGCGAGTAACCAGGGAATTTAAAAAAAAAACTATCAAAGTATAAAGATCTGGAAATCCAAATAAAACAAAATGTGTAAACTTTGAACAAATATAATTATAGACCTAGTAGGTACGCTGGGCGTGATAAAAAATATCACAACAATTCTAAAAACCCAATGGAAATCCCTGCTTAAGAGAATACGAAAATTGTCTTGTACAGCCCACGCACTAAAAAGAACGCTGTCCATGTAACACTACTGATGTTATATGAGAAAAACAAACCAGGAAATGTAGCCATAGCAACGCAACACTACCTGATTTGGGTCTGCAGCAGACTTGGGTCGTCGTGTGACAATATCGGAAGTCAAAATATAATTACTGCTTATATTATAATAATATTAATAATAATTGCAATTTTGCCATAAATAATTTTACTCATGTCTGTAATTCTTTGTAATTTTAAAATATATTACTTCACACTTGTTTTGTTCCCTCCTTGTTATTCTTTATTTTTTTCATGTTCTATAGATCATCCTTTCCTTCTATTTCTGCTTCTCGTTTTCTTTTTCTATATCTTTTCGTTTTCTCTTCTTCTCTTCGTTATTCATTTTTTTCTTGTTTTTATTCTTCTTTTTCCGTTATATTTTTTCTTTTTTTCATCATGTTCTCTCTTCTTCTACTCGTTCTTTTTTCTTCTTTTCATTCTTTTCGTTTTTTTCTTTCCTTTACGTTCTTTTTTTTTTGTCTTTTTCATTTTCTGGTTCTGATCCTTTTTCTATTTCCCTCTCTTCATTTTTCATATTTTCGTTCTTGCTTCTTCTTTTCTTTTCGCTCTTTCTTTTTCTTCTTCTTTTTCTTATTTTTCTTCTCGTTCTTCTTTCTTCTTTATTCATTCTTTTTTTTTCTTTTTTCTACTTCTTTCTGTTTTTTCGTTATTTGTTATACTTCTTGTTAATACTTCTTTTTTTTCTCATTTACTTTTCTTTAATCTTATTTCTTCTCGTTTTTTTCTTCTCTTTCTTGTATTTCTTCATCTTCTTGTATTTTTCTTTTCGTTTTTTTTATCTTCGCCTTTTCCTTTTATTTTTCGTTATTTTCTAAATTTCATTTAATTTTTTTTCTCTTCATGTTTATTCTTCATTAAAAAAAACATGATTCCCATTTGTATTTCCTTCTCTTTGTTATTTTAATTTTCTTTCTCTCTATCCCATTATTTGCAATTTCAACATCATCTCATCGATGTTTTCCGTTATCAATTTGTTATTCCTTCTTCAGCCTCACTTTTATTCTTTTCATTTTTGGCGTCTATTTCTTATTATCGTTCCTTTTCTTCTATTTCTTATCATTGTACATTTTCTTCTACTACGTGTGGTACATATTCTTAATTTTATCACCCTGAACCTATTTCTCCTCCTTAGCATTGTACATATCTTCTTCAATATTCTTGTACCACATCTTTTTCTTCATCCTTTCTCTTTCATACATTTATTTATTTATTTTTATCTAAACTTCTTCTTTTCCTTTTTTATTTCTTTTTTAATTCTTCTTCTTCTTCTTCTTTTTCTTCTTCTTCTTTACCTTCTTTTTCTTCACCTTCTTCTCCTCTTACGTATCATCATCCATTTCCTCTTTTTATTGCCCTCATCAATTTCCATTCTTTCTTTTTCTTCTTGCCATCATATTTTACCATACTTTCCTTCTTCTTCATCTTCTTCTTCTTAGCATCACATTTACCTATTTTTTCTTTTTTTCTTCCTATCACCTTGTTCTTATTCCCTCTTTTTTCTTTTCTTTTTCTTTCTTCATCTTCTTTTTTTTTACCTTTATCCATTTCCTAATCTTTCTTACTTTCTTTCTTTCTTTCTTTCTTTTTCCTTTCTTTTCTTTCTTTCTTCATCTGATCATCCCCATTTTCCTATTCTTTCTTTCTTTCTTTCTTCCTTTTTCTTCTTCTTTTTACCAGCCCCTTTCATAGTCTTTCTTTCTTCTTCTTCATACCATCATCTCTTTCTGATACTTACTTTCTTCTTCCACTTCTTCTGCTTCTTTATCTTCTTCTTTTTACCATCACTCTTTTTCATATTTTTCTTTTTTTCTTCCCATCACCCTTTTCTTATTCTTTCTTTCTTTCTTTCTTTCTTTCTTTCTTTCTTTCTTTCTTCTTCTGACCATCAGCCTTTTTATATTCTTCCTTTTTTCTTCTTACCATCTCCCTTTTCATATTTTTTCTTTCTTCTTCTTCTTACCATCATCCATTTCCTAGTCTTTGTCTTTTCCTCCCACTTTTTTTGTCGTCCTTTTACTTCCACTACGAGTTCAGTTACCATTCCCTGTCTTTCTTCTTCTTTAGTTTCTTTTGATATATTCCATAGACTATTATTGATTTACCTAACTTCAACATTCATTCACAATTTCTCACTTCATTCTCAAAGTCCCTCTCCATCAATTCGATACTTCTGCATTCTCATTTTTCAAATAGGATTTCTTTCCTTCTTGATTCTCCTCTTAAGTCGAATAATAGTTTGTTATTGTCACGTACAAGAACAACAAAACGTAGCCCGGACAGGAAAACGAAGCTGTTGCGATCTAAACACGTCAATATACAGTTGATCTTAGAGCATCTTGCCCAGCAGGCTATACAGAAGTGCTATTTTCAATTTGAGTGAAAAATGAAGAAGGTTGCGGTAAAAGCGGTGAAGACCGGGATGTAGATCACGAAGAAGGGCGCAATGATTGATCTGCATCGGAAATTTTCAATATTTCTCTTCTTGTACCTCGACGTCCAAATTTTCATAATCGTGCTTGATAAGTTGGTTAATATTTGTAGACAAAATACATTTGGTAGATCGCAGCTAAGCTATGAAATATTTTTTTATGAAAATGTAATTAATGGTATAAAATTTATTACCGCCATGACTAGACAAAAATAATTAGTATTACCAGTCCTGATGATAATATTTAAAAAGTACATTTATATATATATATATATATATATATATAGCATAATGAGAATTCACGTATGTGTGTAGAAAAAACTACTAAAATATTTAAGTTAAAATTTTTTTTGACAGTATTTATTTATTTTTATCTAAACTTATTTATAAATGGAACTTTGTCTGTGTGTGTGTGTGTCTGTGTGTGTGTGTGTCTGTCTGTGTGTGTGTGTGTGTGTGTGTGTCTGTTACCTTTAGACTACGAAACGGCTGAACCGATTTTCTTGAAAATTTACACAATTTTACTATAAACGTCAGCGAGTGTTCTTAGCTAGGTTTTGCGTCGAGGCACCCCCGATAAATATCGAAAATCGATAATCGAAAAACTCGGGTTATAGAAGGAGTGGTCCGATTTTAATAAAATTTGATACACTCATAGACAAAGACATTAGAAACTATATTCAGAAAAGTCAAGGTTGCAGTTCTTAGAATAGTTAAAAAAATCGATTATATATATATATATATATATATATATATATATATATATATATATAAAAGACAAGCTGTTTGTGTGTGGGTCTGTTTTTCTGCCTGTATGTCTACAATTTTTTCAGACGTTTTATTTTCGTTTTTCCTTCGGGTTTGCCTCTAAGTAGGTATAATTGTAGTCCTTAGTCTCAGCCATGATAGCATTTACTCAGAGGACTTATATTGCCTTCAAAATTCAGTTTATGACGAAAAAAACTTATTTGATATCGATACCAGGAAATCAAAATTTGACTTACATCCATTCATTTTTCTTTCAGTCTACGGTTTCACTTTAACTGGAAACAACTACTGCTTTTTAGTCTTTTGTGCCAACGTCCAAAGGGTCAGAGCTCCAGGACCATGGATTATTTTTAAAGCTTTCATTGCACCCGAGCAACGACGGTCTATGCTGCTAGTTATTATATATATATATTTGATATTTCAGACCGGCCGCGACGGATTTGGTTCTGGTGAAAGGCCGATTTCACCAGAACCGTCGCGAGCATATATATATATATATATATATATATATATATATATAATAGAGCGAATTTTAGTTAAAATCTTAAAAGATCTTATTTATAATAATTTTTACAAATTGAATATTAAAACTAATCCAACAAGCTCAAAGTAATGAAAATTATGCTTTTAAAATCTAATATCTATTACATAAAATGATAATAAAAATTTCCCAAAATCGTATGGCCATTTCAGCCTGAAGAACTAGATGTGTATTTAAATGAGATCGGATAGGAAAACATTTAAATATACATCGGGACCTTCCAGAACCTACCCTTAATATAGCTTTTGACAATACATACATAATGGCATTATCAGCATGCAAACGAAAACTGAAAATAATGGAATCATTACTTACAAAAAAAAAGAAGAAATATTACACTAAATAACATCAATTATGTACAGAGTATCAATGTGCATACCGTTTTCGGAAATTAACATGCACATGACTCTATATACATTAACAAGTAAAACAAATTTCATTTTTGATAATGGCTGATAGTTTTGATGAAAGCTTTCGAAAATACAAAACCTCAGGACAATTCTTATATAATTTGACTTCTATAAAGAAAGAAATAACAAGAACACTTGAAAAATTATTTGCATAATTTAATGTCAATACATTGTCCGTTATTTTTAATGAAACCTGCTTAAAAGGAAGATCGTTACCCAAATATATATATATATATATATATATCCAAGTGAATACGGAATTAAAAAAAATAACAACGTTCAAAACATTAACTTAAAACAGTGCTCATTATTAAATGAAGCTATTAATATTTATTATAAATTATATTTTAGAACATGTACAAATTATCATCTACGACAGACTGTAGATTGATTTTGTTACGACATTGAAAGGACAATGTCTCATCAGGTAGTGTGAAAAGAAAGTGGAAAATTCTTTATCGTTTATTGGTGTATTTTGTGAGAGGTAGGTGGGGTGGAAAATGGGAAATTAGAGTTGTAAGGTGTAAGTTAGAAATTGAACGAAAAGACAGAAGGTGTAGAGCACAGAGGTTATTAATAGACGTTTTGAAAAATTAATAGACAGATTTAACAGTAGAAAATGAAGTATGATACTTGACAGCCTTTATGGCCAGTCCTTTGGTTTTAACAAAGAAAAAATAAATATAGTCGTCCGCAGAAAGATCTGTTTCGCTGTGTCACATATCATCAGTACGGTTAAACAACCGATTGTCTTTTACCCAGGATTGAAATCCGACCAAATTGTCGTCAGTGGGCGATTCTACCTCTGAGCTACGGGCGCTCGATATTATGAGGCAGACTTTTTAGCGTGTATATTATCATTATACACGCCCAATAGCTAAGATTGTTCTAATTAATTGCTGAATGAACGATGCGTAAATGCCAGAGTAGCTACTGTTTTTCAACGTCTACCATTCTTCCAGAGTGCTCAATCAGGGTGTGAGAGCGTAAACAGTCATCCGCAGACAGATCTGTTTTGCTGTACCACAGCACATCATTACGGTTAAACAGCTGATTGCTTTTTACCCAGGATTGAAACCCGACAAAATTGGCGTCAGTCGGCGATTTTACCTCTGAGCTGCAGATGCTCATATATACATATATATATATATATATATATTCTGTATTTGGACAATATTCTCTCTTTTATATCTGTTTCGTTGAAGACAAATGACAAGAATTATAAGGTATTGCGATTAAACATTAATTTATATTTTTCTTTTATTCGTACAAGTAAATTATTTTCTTGACACTAAATATGTAGAATCCGTTCAAAGACTCTGCATATATGATAAATTTCATCTATCATGTTAGCCATTATTAGAGACAATTTTTAATTTTTTTTTTTTTTTTGCTGGATTTGTGACGTTTTATGCATCTGATTGAATTATAGGAATATTCTATTTCAAAGTATTGTCAGTACAGTGTGGCCGTGTTCAAAGTTATTTTTTATTAATAGATATTCCATTAATTTTTATTTATTTCTATGTGGATGAGGCTATTAAATATTTATTTTTTCCGGATCATTGAAAAAATAACAATGCACCCGCAAAATCAAACTATAAACAACCAATATTATTGTCAAGTTCCAAATACCCCTTAAGAAACTGTGTTCCTGATCAAGCCATCTTCATATATAATGATATTGGTCATGCTACTACATGTCTATCTCGACGACTTACGTTACACCTACCCATCGACATCTCAATTAATAACCATTTAAACACTCACGAATACATACTAATCTCCTTCCGAAAATTTGCTAGTATAAAATTCTATGCATTGTATAGCTGGTTAAACAAATATTTTAAGACTTGATTGGAAATATATGTTGCATTTACAACAGCTATATAAGCTAGACGTCTTACATTACATTTATCTGACCATTCGTCCATTTCTAGACATGTAAAACAGCATATCTGTCTACACCCACAATATAAAAAAATAATGATCGATAACTCAACTATCCTACACCAAAAATACAACGAATTCAAACTGCGGATTCTCGAGGCAATATTCAGTAAAACACTTAAGCCGTCAATTAATAAAATCAGCTAAGAATACTGTAGTAATGTTCTAAAATATTTGTAAAAAGAACAGGTTTTTCATTCTTCAACACGTGAATGACTATGACATTAAAACGTATAAAAAAAATTCCATTTTGGATAATTTTCGCGTTCTAATGAACGCTAGCAATTTGTCAGCCGTTATATTTGAAGCAGAAAAAAAATTTACAGTCATTTTTAGCAACACACTTCTGCGGTTATTTTCTGTTACCATAATTCACACCTCTGAAGATGATCTCGGGAAGTGATTGAAAGTACTTGGGTACCTTGAGCAATGAATGATAATACCATCACTCAACGTTACAGCTCATTTCTAGCATCTTTCAATTATAATAAGCCAAAGATTGTCCGTAAGTATGAACGGATTTTATTAAAAATAAACAGACACGATGTTTATAATTTATTTAATCTATCATATATACATATGTACATGTGTGTGTGTGTGTGTATCACTTCCCAAATGTTCTTTTTCCTCTTTATCTTTTGGCTAATACCTAGATTTTCGCAATGATGCGAGTTGTATTAAGCGTAGAAGAGACTTCAAATATATATATATATATATATATATATATATATATATATATTAATGCAGGTTTCATTGAATAATATAGACAAGTTTTGTCTATTAATTTTGTGTAGGATCCGTTCATACCGTCTGATATACTTGATGGTGATGTCGTTGAAAGACAACAAAAAATCACAGTATTTGTTGAATTTTTTATCGGGTCTAAGCTTTCGGCTCACATAAGCCATTATCAAAGAGTAAATATTAACACACAGCAAACAGAACATTTAAGCTATTAACAATAAAGATAATTGAATTGAAAATATAAGTCCATCCCTACCGTGGCGGATGGCCGAAGACAGTGACAAAATAGTGATGTTGTGGTCCCTGGTCTGATTACAGACATTTGAGTACGTTGTTGGAAATATCGAAATTGATTGTATTCAAACCAGGTTTAAATTGTTTAATGTAGAGTGCTTCGAGGATTTTTAGTTTCTGCTTATTATTTTCTTGTTTGTGTATGTACGTGTTATCAACAAGCGTTTTTCTCAGAAGTGTGCGTTGATAACCGTGTTGTTCTAAATGACGGAATATATTTGAATTTTTATTTAAGTGCAACGTCAGACGCCGTGAGAGCGAATTTGTGGTGTGGCCGATGTAGATATTATTGAGGTTGTTAGAGATACATTCTCTAAATGGACATATGAATTTATATACTACATTGGTTTTTTGCAAATCACTAACGGTGGGGGAAGAGTCGTTGCAGACAAATGAATTAGATGTAGTGGATTTAGTGTAATATATAATGAACTTAATTCTTTTGTTAGAGTCTGTCGGAGAAATATTAGTATTTATGAGTTTTTTTAGGATGTTTTCATCTAGTTGGTAGTTGGAGTGTATCTGGCTACGGTATAAGAGAGTGATATGTTTAGGATTGGTTGGGTTAGTATCATGTGTTGTTTTTTCCATGTTAAGCTTTTTAAGAAAATAATGTATTTGTTCATCAACTATGTAGTTGGGAAAATTATTATTGATGAGTGTCTGTTTTATGTTTTTTAGTTCACTGTAGAAGATCTGATTTGTAGATGAATTGACTTTTGCACGATATAATAGATTTTTTATGATGGCTATTTTGTAATAGTGGGGACATTCACTAATATAATTGAGTGTGGAGGGATTTTTATTAGTGGGTTTTTGATACGGTGAGATAGTAAATTTATTGTTGTCAGTGTTAATTAATATATCAAGAAAAGGAATTTTGTTATCTTTGATAAGTTCATAAGTAAATTTTAAAACTGAGTTATTTTGAAACTGTTTTTGAAGTTGTAAGATTTCATCAGTATTTTTAATTGATAGTAGGATATCATCAACATATCGTAGATATATTGATGGTTTTGTAAATTTTGCAAAGGTAGTATTTTCAAGGTTAGACATGTAGAAATTACTAAAAATCGGACCAAGCACTGAACCCATGGAGACTCCGTCACGTTGTATATATATAGTGTTGTTGGGATCAATATATTGATTGATTGTTTAATTTCTTAGTTTCTGGTCATAATAAGATTAGACCAGTGCACATTTGTACTAAAAATTGTTCAATACAATTATATTGTAGAAGTTTTGAATATTTTCCATTTGTAAACGAGTTATTACGCGACTTAGGTTTTTCCCATGGGTGGTGTCTTCAGGCGATTTTCAATAACTGATTTTTTTCGTTTCCAGTTTAATTAAAGAACGCTGACTTAACGGTGTTTTTTAAGGTCATATAGCAGAGATTTTTTTTAACGCGCAATATTTAAAATTACAAGGAACTATAACCTTTTCTTCCATGGACGAAAAACGTTATAATTCCTTGTAATTTTAAAAGATGCGCGTTCAAAAATTCCCTGCATCGTGAGCGTTAAAATAAAACACCGTTTTGTGAGCGTTCTTAAAAAAAAGGGTAAACGGTAAAATCAGTCATTCAAAATCTACTGAAGACAGCTTTCATTGTAGAAACCTAAGTCGCGTCATAACTCGTTTACAAATCAAATATATATATATATAGCCATTAACATTTCCGCTTCTTCATGTTTTTTCCTTATCTTCGATGATATTGTCCAGCATTCACTGCCGTATTGAAGAACTGACATGACATAGCAATTTAGCACTTTCTTCTTTGTTTCTAGTGAAATTTTCCTGTGTCTTAGTACTTTACTCAGCTTCTGGAATTCGTCCTTCGCCATGCCAATTCGCCTTCGGATCTAACCAATAGATGTTGATATACTTCTAAACAAAATCAAAACCCGAAAGAATTATTTCATTGCATTAATCCATATAGTAATTTACAATTTTTTTTAAAACCAGCAACACTATATTCTAAAATCTAACTACAATAAAACTACAGCATAAACCACACATAACACTGCCTCTGGTAATCGGGGCGACACAAACATGAATATGCACAAATGCTGAGAACTCTTTACCGTTTATTGAATTGTGAAAGCAGAATATAATTTTATTATATCCACGGTCAAAAAAAAAAATGAAATTTTGGCCTTATATGACCCATGAAGAAATGATTATCAGTTAAACATACAAATCAATAAAACCAATCCTTGGCGACTTTTAAAGAAATGGTGCAATTCAAAAAACATTTGTCTGAAACGCTGTCGTAAGCGTCTAAATTAAAAATTCTCATATTTTTTAACAAGCAGCTACGCAACGGTCATCATATTTTACTGAGATATTAAAAAAATACCTATAAAAAAAACTATGTATTTTTTCGTATACCTTCCCTGTAAATAGCAGACCCCAAATTATTAAGTCGGAGAAGTTGTATGAATAAAAACGTTCTTCTTTTGTTGTTCAATGCAGGAGGTTGTTGATTGAGTCTTGATTGATTCTGAATGGTAATTAAACGAAAGGGTAATAATTTAACCAACAGACATTGATTTAATAATTATTGCAATTGTTCATGGTTGCGTTATTTAAACACAGTTACAGGAAAGTGCTGCTACGTTCTGAAGATTTAATTAAATTGGATTAAAGTTTATTTATTTGATATCTAGTTTTAATTTTAATCATATTAATTTGATTTTTGGAAAAATATTTTCTGAGTTATTGTTTTAAAATTACATTTAAAAATGACATGAGATGTTTCATAACACTAATTAAAATAATAAACTTCTCTGTACATTTAGTATCTGAAGGAGTAAAAGCTTAGAATATTAGTTTTACAATATATAGAATATAGTATATTACTTTTTATATAGCAGAAAAAACTGTAAGGTAACTTAAAGAAAAAGAGGAAAAATTAGGCGTTAGCAGATACGTTTCTTAGAAAATCTTCTTTAGGTAATAGTAATGATTGTGTTGATAGAATTATAGAAGGTGAGATAAATATACCTGCGAGACATACGTCTTCGTAGTGGTAGTTAAATTGGAAGGTCTTTCCTGTTAATGAGTGTGGTGGCAAAGTCTCTCCATTCTGAGGGTACCGGGTTGGCAGTTTTCTGGTTGCTGCTTCCGACTGGTAGTTAGGAGCCCGAAGTCTTGCGTAGCGTCTTGAGAGGCTGCTCTGATAAACAGTTGAATAATATCGGTGTTCCTGTAGTGCCATATCGCACATGGACGGGCGTCCCTTCGTGAACTACCGGTGGGCAACCCCGAGGCCACATTATGCTGATTCTTCCCTAGTCCTCAACCAAAACACCATGAAAAAGAACAAACAAAATACCAAAATCAAACCAGCTACTCGGAAAATGCCCAAACCTCTCTGTGTCTATGTATATCCTAAGTCGTCTATCACCCTCCTTCTGATATTTCCTATACCCAATCCCTCTATGTAACCCACTGCGCTATAGTGGCAGTGGAATGCCTTGCTTGGGGTGACACGATTAAAAAAAAAAGATGACGGTGTCAATTCCACGAATAAATTATGATTATGTGGGAGGTATTTTAGGCAGGTATTAATTTGAGATGTTTCAGCCACATCTTGTATATGTTTTGGGAGGAATGTGAAATATAAAAAAAAAACACTTTTATTGGTGATACATTTTCCAGATGGTCATATAATTTTCTGATTTTCATTCAGTTTCATTATGTGTTCATTTTCTATCGATTTTATTATTAAATGTCTCACAATAAAGTAGAATAACTGCTATAAATAGTGAAGGTTTACACCACGATTTATATTGTATATTTGCGCAGTAAACATTCATTTATACATGTCTGTTTTAATGTGGCGGAGAAGAAAATCTCGAAGAGCTTGTTATTCAGTCATCCTAATGTTCTTACCGTTTTTCTTATACTAGCAGTATAGCCCGGCGTTGATCGGGTGTAATGAAAGCTTTAAAACTAATCCATGTTCCAGGAGCTCAGACTCAGCCTAAAGAATATTTGTGTGAAGTTTGGTGAGAATCAGATAAAAATTGTGGATTTGTATAAAGACATACAGACAGATAAACAGACACACACAAAAAATATTGCGTTTTATATACATATATATTATCGATTTTCCGCACTATTTTAAGAACAGCAATCTTGAATTTTCTGAATATCGTTTCTTATGTCTTTGTCTATGAGTGTATCAGATTTGATTAATGTCGGACCACGCCTTCTATAACCCGATTTTATCGATTATCGATTTTCGATATTTGCCGCGGGTACCTAGACACAAAATCTAGCCAAGAACACTCGCAGATACTTATAGTACAACTGTGTAAAATTTCAAGAAAATCGGTTCCGCCGTTACGGAGTCTATAGATAACGGATACACACATACACACAGACAGACAAAGTTCTATTTATAAGTAAGTTTAGATAGGCTGGTCCAAAATATGCTTATAATAAAGGGTAGCATTAATTTTAAGATTACATATATAATTATATTTACTGAAAAAATTATTACATTGAAAATTGAATTTTATTATGTACAATAATACAAAAGGTTTTAAATTTTATCAACGCAGCTGCTCAAACTATTTTCCATCACAATGTACGTAGATTTGAAGTCTGCTTCTCAAATTTCAAGAAAACTTTTCTATAAGCTTCTTTGTGTATTCTTCTTCTACTTCTTCTATGTGCCCTGTACTTTTAGGAAGTAGGCGATTATGGCTTTCCACGTCTCCCTATCTTTGGTAGCTCTCAGTATGCTTTCTCATGTTACACCGAGCAACACCATTTCTGTCATTTACCTGCTCAGGCCATTCAAATATGTTATCCGCTGCATTCCTCAGTCACTTTTTCCTATTATCTGGCCTGTCAGTATCATTTTTACAAGCACGCCTTCCTCATTGCATGTTCAACGAACTTCAGTTGTCTTTTTCTGGTGCTCACTGTTAATTTTCTTTTCGTTGCCATTCTATCCAACACCTCATCGTTTCTCACATGTTTGGTCCATGATATCCGCGTTATCCTTCTGTAGAACCACATTTCCGCTGCTTCAATTTTTCCCTTCATCTTCGATGATATTGTCCAACATTCACTACCATATTGAAGAACTGACATCGTATAGCATTCTAATACTCTCTTTTTTGTTTCTAGTGAAAGTTTTCTGTGTCTTAGTACTTTACTCAGCTTTTGGAACACGTCCTTCATCATGCCTTTTCGCTTTCGTATCTCTGTGTTACACATTCCATCTTCTGTTAGAACACTTCCTAGGTATTTAAACTTTTGTACTTGCTTGATTCTAGTATCCACCACCTGTATTTGGCATTTTGGGCTGCTCTTTTTACTGATGACCATGCATTCAGTTTTCTTGCAGTTTATTTGTAGTCCTTTCTTCTCACTCTCTCGAAATGCGTCTTTTATGTTATTTTTAAAAAATCACTAAGATTTCTTGGTTTTTGGCTTTTAAATTTCATTTTCAGTACTCTTAAATTCAGGTAAACTCAGGTAAAAGTGTTGACCAATCATTTCGACCTCTTTCCTCAATTAAGTTTTAAGAATGTCATTCATCAAGATACTCGCCGACTGCTCTTGATTAATGTTGAGTATTTATGAAAATAAAGGTCATATTTCACCTACTATTAGAAAATCATGCATATTGATGTATATTAAAAGATAACCGAAAAATTTTATAAAATGCAGTCTAAACCTAGAACACAAATTAATTCTCAATTCTTTGAGAGCGAAGAGCACGCGTTGGAGGTGGGGAGTCTTAAAGAACCCCCAACACGAAATTACTACTGATTCCATTCAACTTGGCTAAGATTTCTTACTATTAAAATTACAGCTTAGAGCACAAACACTGAAAAAATATGGTAATAAAAAACGCTTCAAATTGAATAATCAATTGACAAAAAACACATTGGATAAGATTCAGTACGAAGTTATTTCTACACTTTCTTAGTTCCTATAACCCCCCCCCCAAAAAAAAAAAACGACTAGAAAGGGCAATTAAAGACTACAAACCCCCGCCAATACCGACATCATAACGGCGATTAACAAAATATAATTATTAAAATGAGAAAGGATATTTTTCCGGGAACATGACCGCTATCAAGAATGTAAATCTAGAAATGAACTCAACCGCTTATAAAATTAAACTTATGCTTAAAAAACAAGGGAGGTAATTCCGATTTTTAATTTGTGTCTGCGAGGTAATTCAGCATTGGACACTTTAAAAGTAAAAATAGATTTAATAAGTAAACGAGAAAAATAACACAGAAATTTTATTCCTTACCAGATCGAATCAAAAATCTAGAGAGTTATTCCAAGTCATAAGGTTAATCATTCCTCGATCTTTTACCCGAATCCATTTAGCAGATCTTGAGATATTATGACAAGGAACAAACAGAAAATCAGACAAACGCGACCGAATAAATATTCTGGCGTTATGTCAGAGGTAATAAATTCTCCTCATTCCTAACATTCACTGATTCAATTTTAATGGAAGCATTTAGGTATAGTAGTTATAACGTTAGCGTTCCGATAAAGAATCCTGGTTTGAATGTGTGGTGTTACAGAACTCCGGATTAAAAGGGAGAATTCAATGCGGAATATCCTGTCCGAAATACAACACAAATTTCAAGAAAAGACAGGGCAATAAGAAATGTTTGTATAAAATTAGAAAATGGTATATTTAACAACATATATAGAGAATAAAGAATTTGTATATTTTTTTGTATATTTTGTCTGATAGAAATGTCTTTTAAATTTAAGCGACTGTCGATTAAACAAAAACGTGTCTATGTTTTGCTGTCGGTAATTTGACAGAGTATTAGAACAATGATTGTGTCTTTCTTTTCTAGGTGTCCGTCTCTAATTACGTGGAAAAGAAAAGGTTTTCAATTTAAGGTGAAAAAAGGTGTGAGTGAGAAATAACCTGAGAGAGGGAAAAGGGTCAAAAAGAGATAATCGTAAGTAGCAGAATGCATGTGTGTAAAATGATTAATCAGTTTACTTAACTAATACAGTCTGCGATTTTTCTCGTTTCTGGCTGATGAGAGATGTAAAAAGTTTTATGGGAAGTTGAATACATGTTTTTGTTGTTGTTGCTGTTGTTTTCCTTTCCTTCTTCTTCTCTTTTATATTGTTTGAGTCGGCGACGGACCTGTGTGTCGCTTTTCTGGCCTCTCATCTCTATGCGTCTTTCTGACTCTTGACCGGTCACGGGCGTGGTTAAATAGTGGATTTCAGTCATGTGACCGGCTCTCAAAGGCACCTTCATTTTATGAGTGAAAAAACGTTTGACTGATTGTAATATGAAATTTCTATTTCTTATCCAATAAAGATCCAGAATTTTGCTTTTCACACTGACTTGTGAAATTTGTCTTAGTTGTGTTTTCCAAAATGTTTGTAATCGTTTGGATCGGATATGTGGGTGTGAAATTTTAATTTGTGTGTTTTAGTTAACTGTTAGATGGTATAGGCTTTGTATCCTAGAAATATTATAATGATCGATGATTCAAGGAAAGAGATGTCTTGATTTTATTTGCCTGAGAAGGCGACCCCACATTCATCACTGTTGAAAAGCAAATAAAAAATATGTGAATGAATCGAGCCTTTTGTCATGAAACTGTGTAGATTAAACTGTTGGAGACACTTTCGATGGTTCAGCTAGCAAGAAATTACGCTTCAAGGTAATGTTTTGGCTACTGACATTTTCATCTACCAGAACCTGTAAGCAATAACCACTCAGCAGTGATTGTATGATAAACCACGAGTTGGCGCTGTAATTTTGATGCAACCAAAATGTGTCCGACATGGAGACTACAGGAACGGATAGGTAGAACATGAATGTTTAGAAAGTAAAATCAGTCACTATTTTATTTTTTCGCATAGATACACTACATATGGTTTGTAGAACATTTTACAATATTTTTTCAAATGTGTATTTTTTTCAGAAATATTTATCTATCAGCTAGGGTGGGATATTCTGTTTTGATTATGTTTCGAAAAAGATAAATATAATTTCAGAAGATGAATTCTAGAATTTTTCTCAGTGTCTGGGATGTATGAATATGTAGAGTAGAATGAGAACAATACATAGTCTTATATGTAATAAAGTGTTCAGTTCAAATTTCCCTGTTGTCCACATGCAAATAAATGATCTTCAAGAATTAATTGTCTGCCATGTCACATTTTAAAACAATAAAAAAACAAGACAAGTTAACATTATTTCTTAGCAGTTACTGGTATTTTATTTTTAAACCAACATTATTTTTTATCATTTAAAAGCAGGGGTCAGCAACCCCCGGCCTCACGGGAGACAACTGCCTGCGAATGATTTTTGGTCGGCCAGTTTACTTAACATCTCGACGTTTCATCTTCTATAGGCCGTCTCACTTCAGGACTAAGGAGATCATGTCTTTCCACATCTTTTTCTCCCTTGTTAATCTTAATACCTTTTCTCTTGTCAATCTTGTTGTTGCTAGCTTGTTCCATCCATGGTATCCTCATCATCCTTATGTAGAACCATATTTCTATTATTTCAAGACTTACCTTCGTCTTTGATGAGAGTGTACTAGTATTTGCTGCTACATCGAAATACAATTCAGTATTAACTTCTTTGTTTCTTGCGAAACTTTCCTGTCTCTTAATATTATACTCAGCTTCTAGAATGCATCCCTGGCAGTACACATTCGGATCTTCGTATTGCCCTTTCCGTCTTTTCTTACTTATCTAGTTCGTGAAGCATGTAGCAGAAAATATCAAATAGAGTTAATTGAACTCCAATCTGAAAATATTTTAAAATCAAAGTTTAATTTGTAATCCACGGCAGTCTTCTACTAGAAATATGTTTTACCTGGTGAAAGATTTAAAAACCTATTGTATAATGCGAAAATTTTGTTATCATTATTTGGAACTACATATGCTTATGATAGGAACACTTTTTTTTCGAAAAGATTTTCTGTAAAAAATATTTTCCGAACAAAGTTGGCGGGAGAATACCTGGTTGATGTTTTGCACTTGTCACCGACAAATATTTCTTCGAATGTGTAAAAGATACGAAACCTTTAGAAGAAACGAATGTCTAATTAAATAATTCGCCATTTTTAGCTGTATTTTGTTTGATGTAGTTACCTGCAATCTTTGGTGATTTTTAGAGACAATTCGTATTGGCTGAAATTAAGCTGTAATGAAATTGTTATTCATGTTATTCACCTTCGGAAGTGCCTCATCTGGATTCCTTTCCACCTGGAGGCAGATAATTGACCAAGAAAGATCTTTTATGAACTGAACACAAGCAGAGTTGTATATATGCATTGAGAACACATCCATTAGTGAAAGAAATAGATCACTCAACAGTACAATAAATAGATTAAATAAGGAATATTTTTAAAGTAATCTAACATTAATTTCGTTGTTTTTTCTTCACATTTCGGGCCGGATCATTCTGCGGTCGCAACAATTTATTATAGTACATTTGATATTATGCCCCCAGAAGCACTCCAAAATATTGCATAAGTTTTTGCAAAAGGTTCCTATTACTCATCTAAACGTTAATTATTAAACTGTATTTGACCGGACTAGTTTGTCTTTATATATTTATTTTAAATAAGATGTTTTAAATTTACCGATTTTGGTATTCGGATCTTTTAAAAATTTTTCTTCAAGAAAGACGATGATTCTACTAAGACAAATAAAAAAGAAAATCTATGAATAGAGTTCAGGAAGAAAAACATGGTGACTGGGTTTACATTTAAATCTTTGAGAATTGTAGTTAATAGGCAAGGAAGAAACCATAATATATTTCGACAGGCGAGAATTTTTTTTTATTTTTATTTTTATTTTTATAATCGTGTCGCCCCAAGCAAGGCACTGTTGTGCAGTGGGTTACATAGGAGGAATGTTATAAGGAGTGAGAGGTTACAGGTGGTGTTAGCAAGAGAGTACGAGAGGGAAGAGATTACTGATGAGAATAGGGTGGACAAGGAGGAATGTGATGAGGAGTGAGAGGTTGCAGGGTGTGTCAGGTAGAGAGTACAAGAGGGAAGAGATTACTGATGAGAGTGGGGTGGACAAGGAGGAATGTGATGAGGATTGAGAGGTGGCAGGGAGTGTCAGGAAGAGAGTACGAGAGGGAAGAGATTACTGATGAGAGTGGGGGGGACAAGGAGGAATGTGATAAGGAGTGAGAGGTTGCAGGAGGTGTCAGGAAGAGATTACGAGAGGTAAGAGATTACTGATGAGAGTGGGGGGACAAGGAGGAATGTGATGAGGAGTGAGAGGTTGCAGGGGGTGTCAGGAAGAGAGTAGGAGAGGGACAAGATTACTGATGAGAGTGGGGTGGACAAGGAGGAATGTGATAAGGAGTGAGAGGTTGCAGGGGTGTCAGGAAGAGAGTACGAAAGGGAAGAGATTACTAATGAGAGTGGGGTGGACAAGGAGGAATGTGACGAGGATTGGGATGTGGCAGGAGGTGTCAGGAAGAGAGTACGAGAGAGAATAGATTACGGATGAGAGTGTGGTGGACAAGGATTAATGTGATGATGAGTGCGAGGTTGTAGGGGGTGCCAGGAAGAGAGTACGAGCGGGAAGAGCTTACTGATGAGATTGGTGTGGATGTAGAAAAGCATGAGAGAGAGGATGTAAGTTAGTGAGAAAGGAGATGACTATTGACTTTACATTCAAATTCTTGGAGATTGTCACTGTCAGGAAAGCAAGTATGCAGAAGGGAATTCCACAGGCAGGTAGTGCAAGAAAAGAAGCTGCTGGAATAGAATTTGCGTTTACAATTTATTGGTTTCACAGTAAAAGGGTTGAACCATTTGCTAATCTTGTGGCTCGAGTAAATTCATATATAGGGGACACCAGTGAGCTAACTTCCTCAGAGCAGAAGCCGTGAATGAGAAAATAAAGTGTTATAAATAAGACACGGATGCTTGAAGTTCATTTAGCAGTAGAATGTTGAAAACTTGTTAGCAATCTAGTATGATACAATTCCTGCAATTCACGCACAAAGAAATAAAGCTCATTAGTGCAGATAGGAATATATTTGTAGAAAAGCAAGAGAAAAATTATCTGGGGTTGGATGGAAAACGACTGAAGTATGGAGGCCAAGTAATGACAAGTCACTAGCACAGACACTTTGAATTTTCTCAAGAACCTCAAGCAATATTAAATGAAAGAACATTAGTAGTTATAAATGTGCAAGAAAAATTCTGGCAAGGAAATTTTCCGGAATTAGCACAGTGAACCAACTTTCTTAGCACTATAATTAGCAATTGACTCACTAAAATTACTACTAGTATAACTAGGAATTGACATACTGTAATCACTAGTCGTAAACCGAGCAAATGTCTCACTATAATCACTCTTAATAAAAAAAAAATCAATTTATGTCTGGGTCCGGACCCGTGTCCCCGTTAAGAGAAAATTCCGTATGATTAGGTTTGTTGGGACAGAGTCGTTTCGAACACGCATGATCGGACAGGAATGTTCGCTACAAATTTGCCAGACTATTTGTCATTTTTATCATTAAATTGTTTTAAAAATAGTTTGTATGATATAATTATGGCGAATTTCTTCTTAGATCCAAGAGGTCCAGAGTAGCGTAGAGTATAGGTGCGAGCAAATTGCTCAAGATGCAGACTCTCCGAACATCGGAGCTGGAATGACGAGGCGCATGCATCAGTAAATCAGATAGACGCTGTCATCGCGCCCAACATGCTACTTCTCCTGCTCGGCGAGAAAGCATATAAATGGGAATCCGTTAATCTCTTAAGACATTGAGTCAATATCTAAATCCGTTGCTAAGAAGGTTGGTCACTGTGTCGGGCCAGGATGTTTTTCCGCCTGAATCCATCCTGCATATATCCAAATTAACCATTCGTCCGTGCATGGAGTACTGCTGTCAAATATGTTCAGGCGTCCCTGCTATTCATCTCAGTGTTCTTGACAGGCTCCAAAGAAGAATCAGTAATGTGAGAGCTACCGACTTGGCAGCTCGACTCCCGCCACTTTCCTACCGACCGGATGTGGATTCTCTCTGTCTGTTCTATAAATACTTTCATGACTTCTGCTCCAACGGACTTAAGTCACTGGTGCCCCTGCAACAGATGTTTACTCGTGCAACCAGACTGGCAACTGGGTCTCACCCATTCACACTTATCTCAACCAACTGCAGACGACAATTCTACTCCTGAAGTATCTTTTCTTGGACTTCCATATTCTTGCTTTCCTGACGGCTACAACTTCCAGGAATTTAGATGCAATGTCAATACTCATCTCTTAACCACTTGAGCCTAGTTCTTTTCATCCCACCCTGTATATCCTTTTCATTCTCTCCACCTTTGCAACTGTCATCACACCTGTATTCCCATCCTTCTCTTGTTTCTTTCTAACTGGTTCGTTTTTCACTTCACGCTCCTCCTATCTCATCTATCTTTCTACACTTATGTAGCACCCTAATCTTTTTAATCTTATGCAGCCCCCTGCACATCAGTGGCGTTACCGCCTTGATTGAGGTGATAAGATTAAAAGAAAGATTTTGTATAAATTCGGCGTCCTTTCTTGAATTAGGAACGCAACACAAGATACTAAACTTTTTCGATGGAGAAAGATCATTTTTTGCGGATGTGAAGCGTTATTCTCAGCGCGGCGTAATAAACTAGAATTCGTTTGTGACACTGACTTACATCTTTTCTGCTGCAATAATAAGACTTTTAATTCTTCCGAAAAAATTGTTGAAAATTTATTGTACTAAGCAAAGCACCCTCATCAAACCAAATGTTCTTTATATCGCCTGACCTGTTTGCACTTGTTTAACAGATTTGATTTCCATCGGTCAATGGATAAATATTTTAAATGGTGTAACAAACGTACGAATAGACAGATTAATGAACGTCACATAATTCTATACATAGATTTGATTACTTTTGGACATTATTTTCTGTTGTCGGAAATTATTTTCTGAAAGCCGAAATAACAATTCAGGGCCGATAACATAACAGATTATGGTTAATATTAGAAGAGAAATAAAAAGAAATTCAAGATTTTTCATATAAGTAGTAAGACTCTTTGGCATTTGATAGTGTAGCGCAACCATTTTGCCACAATTTAAATACTTGAAGTCATAGTTTGAAATAATTTAGTACTTACAGTTTGTAGAAGGAATATCAAAAGGAACAATATCGTCTCGCCTGAGTAACAGTCAACGGTTACCTTATTTATTTTTACTTAACTTAAATGACATTGGTCACAGTGTCACATATACGGAGATTTTCTAATCACAGCCTAGATGTGGCACAAAAACGAAACTATGGGTCATCCAGTCAGGATCAAACTCACTACTCAATTGCAATAGTTCTAGCAAAACAAGCTTGCAAAGAATTACACCACCTCGGTGTTCTCAGGTGATTTTCTAATCGCTGATTAGATGTGGCACAAGGCCGAAAGTATAGAGCACCCAGTGAGGCTCGAACTCCCTACACAATTGTAAGGATGCTAGAGAGACAATATTGCTAGCTATTGCACCTAATCGAGGAGCCCCAGGGCCATATATATGAGACACTAAGTCAAAATGGTTACTACTTGCGAACAGACTTCCTAGGTAGGCATTATCATGAAGCGTAAGGGAGCTGGTTAAAGTTTTTTTGATTTGGCCTTGTGTCAGAGTTAACCGAACTCTGTACAGCTTACACGATGTATGTAAAATTATCATCACAACATCAGAAAATTGGTTGTGAATTGGAATGTGTGAATTAATAGTAGAAGAGTGGAATAATAAAATATATATTTTGCATTTTAAAATAAAAATGTATTAAAAGTTGGAATAATATAAGTTGTAGGAGTTGATGTACAATTAGAAACATTAGAAAGTTAAGGGTAGAGTTCGTGTTCAATGATAAAGTTGAGGTATTAAGAAGTCGTACAAAATGTTTGTAGCAGTAATTGTTGAGAGAGATAGGGAGAAAAAGAACAAGACGCGACCTGACCTTATCTCCAGGTTGATTTGAAGTAGGTTCCATTTTAGATGAGTGTCAGCAAACCGCCTCTTCTGACTGACTGCTGGACCGGTTAGAGACCATCCTTAAATATTCAATCCAGTCACGTGGGTTGGCTCAAGATTGATTTTTCTTTAGCTGTGGAAATAAAAACGTTTCTCTGACTATTTTGAATTTTGCAATTTGATGACCAGTCAGGGCCCAGAGTTCCGCTACAATCCAAAATCAAGGTTTTCAAACAGTGCCCTGTTTGTTAAATTTTAGTTTAAAAGGTGAACTCAATTCTATGATCACCAAGCTTAAAAGCGTTGAGAGGGTTCTCACAATTTCTTACACTTGCATTCCTTTAAGTCAAGTATAAATAGTATACCCTTAGAACGATTGTGAGCGTTCAGATTCTGTATGGAGACGAACGCATGAATTATAATCGATGGTCACATAGCATCCACGTTTCAGTCATTTTCCCACCGCCGTAACATGACTTCCTCGCTGTCTCTTCTACAAATATTACATTAGCAGTAGTTCTGATGAGCTCACCTTCCGGCCACGATATGCATGACTTCAATAGTGTTGCTCGACTCACTATTTGGTCTCGTCGTTTTACTGCTAATCGAGAACTAATGGACTGCAACAGTGTGTTTCGTTTCTAGCAAATGACCTGTGTAACTAGAAGACCTCCTACAGAAAGTAGCTGAATGACAAGAAAGGATTACAAATAAACTGCAAGAAAACGAATGCATAGTCATCATCAAAAAGAGCAACACAAAATGTTAAATACAAGTAGCGGATATTAAAATCAATCATTTACAAAAATTTAAATACCTGAGAAGTGTTCTAACAGAAAACGGAAAGTGCAATACTGAAGACGAATTGTCATGGCAAAGGACGCATTCCAAAAGCTGAGTAAAGTATTAAGCCACAATAAATTTTCACTAGAAATAAAGAAGAGATTACTAGATTGCTATGTGATGTCAGTTCTTCGGCAAATATCAACAAAACTGGAAGCAGCTGAAATGAGGTTCTACAGAAGGATGCTGCCGATAACATGGACCGTGCATCTGAACAATTGTGTGGTGTTGGAAAGAATAGAAACGAAAAGGATATTAATATGGAGCATCAGGAAGAGAGAGCTGATCTGGCTGGGACATGGAATGAGGAAGGAGGGCTTGGAGGATCTGATACACACAGGCCAGATTGAGGGGAAAAGAGACAGGGTAAACCAGCGGTTAACATGTTTGAATTGCCTGAGCAGGTGGTTGACAGAACGGGGGCTGCAAGATGTTATAGAAGAAAGCGTGCTAAGAGCCAGGAATAGGAAAACTTGGATGGCCATGATCGTCTACGTCCTGAAAGAACAAAGCACATAGATGACGAAGAACAAAAACTCTTTTCCAGTTTCTTTATCTGTAGGGGTCTCGGTGATGTTTATCAAATTAGCTTTGTTCCAAACACAACCAAAGCCGCAATTATTTAATGGTTGACTGAATAGTTGTAAGAATAAAAGTGTATTTTTTTAAAATAAGGGGAAGTTTATTTACTGAACAGTTTATAAACTGTTTAACTAGAAGTTATACGTAGTTAATTAATTTGAATGAGTTAATGTTAAAAAAAATTGTACGTAGTAAAATTTTTAATTGAATCCAGAGCAAATAATTGAAAGTAGCGAAATGTAAGTATGTAGAAAGATTAATAAGTTGCTAATAAAGTCTTTTTTTATGGCCGGTGAAAAAGTGGAAAGGAAGGTGGAGTACTAAAGTAAATTGTACTTTTCGGACGTTAAAATTTAAAAGTCATTTGAGGATGTCTTATTCTTGTTGGTTCTTTGACGGCGAGTGACTGAAGACGAAGAAAAGAAAAAATAGAACGAGATGAAGAACGAATGTATGTCGACAAGACATGACAAGGTCGTGGTCTTGAAATCTCTTCCTTACATTGTGACGAGGTACTTATCAGATCTTTGCTCTCATCGGAGCGTGTTTGGCAGATCGAGAGACGTGAACAAGTATTAGCTGTTCACGTAATCGGATACATCCGCAAACCAATTTTTAGTTATTAAGAATATTTGACCAGGGTCATAGTTCAATTTGCTATTTCTGATCCAGTCAACATCCTGACACTTAATTTTCACACGACCTTGTGAAATTTGCCTTGGTCTGTTTTTTCTGAAATGTTTTCAGTCATTCTGATCCAATTTTGCGGATGTGTAATTTTAATTTTTGCGTTTCAGTTGGATGGTTATGAATTTGTATCCTATACATCCCTGCTATAAACTGCTTGAAACTTTTGAATGGAACGCGAATCGTCATTTTCTGTTTTCTTGAATCCTGTTTAATCTCCTTTCTCCCTACTAAAGTATATCGACTGCTCTTTCTATAACCCCATACATAGTGTGAAATGATTTTAAAAAGCTTATAATATGAACAGGATCGTAGATATATATTGTTTAAAATAGATATTATAAACATGGAAACAATTAAATTTAAATCAATACAGTTTCCAAGAAATTGCCTGATGGTACTGTAACTGCAGAAATTTAAGCTTAATACTAGACTGTCAAATAGGTCTCACACTATCACTATATACACGGCGCCGTATATTTTATTGTAATAGTTTCTTTTCTCGAACTTTTCGCTTTCTTTCAATTACACATATAATCATATAAAAATAATTACAGCCTCAACCACCATCCTCTTCTTCTTCCATGTGCCCTGTCCCTTCAGGACGAAGGCGATCATGGCTTTCCATGTCTCTCTATGACTGCTGACTCTTAGAATGCCTTTTCTTGTTACACCATGCAACCCTCGTTCCATCCTCCACCTGATTAGGTCCTTCAAATATGTTATCCGTTGTTTTTTCCCCTGTCTATTTTCTCTCTATCTGGCCTGTTAGTATCATGTTCTTCAAGCCCTCTTTCCTCATTGCACGTCCCAGGAATGTCAGCTGTCTCTTCCGGATGCGCAATATTAATTTCATTTTCGTTTCCATCATTTACAAAACCTCATCATCGAACACATGCTCGATCCATGACATTTGCAGGAGCCTTCTGTAGAACCAGATTTCAGTTGCTTCAAGTTTTTCCTTCATCTTTGATGATATTGACCAGCATTCACTGCCATGTCGAAGAACCGACATCACATAGCAATCCAGTACTCTCTTCTTTGTTTTCCTTCATCTCAGATGATATTGTTCAGCATTCACTGCCATATTGAAGAACTGACAACACATAGCAATCCAGTACTGTCTTCTTTGTTTTCCTTCATCTTTGATGATTTTGACCAGCATTCACTGCCATATTAAAGAACTGACAACACATAGCAATCCAGTACTCTCTTCTTTGTTTTCCTTTATCTTTGATGATTTTGACCAGCATTCACTGCCATATTAAAGAACTGATAACACATAGCAATCCAGTACTCTCTTCTTTGTTTTCCTTCATCTTTGATGATATTGTCTCGCATTCACTGCCATATTAAAGAACTGACAACACATAACAATCTTGTACTCTCTTCTTTGCATAGTCGCCTTCGGATCTCTATTTCGAACTTTCTGTTTTCTGTTGTAACACTTCCCAGATAATTACATTTTTGTACCTGCTTGATTTTAGTATCTCCCACATGTATTTGGCATATTGGGCTGCCGTTTTTACTGATGGCCATGCATTCGGTTTTCTTGCAATTTATTTGTAGTCATTTCTTGTCACTCTCTTCAGCTACCTTCTGTAGGAGGTCTTGTATCTTTCTGAACCTTGGCATCTTATTGATCTATTACTCCTAGTAAACCACTTGTGTCTTATCGATAGTATTTGAAATCTCTTTTTTCTTACTGTAAAATAGAAGCCCTTGACAAAATCAAACGGAGAATTTGTAATGTAATAGATCTCGACATGGCAGCTCAGTTACAGCTCACCGGCGCAATTTGGCATCCCTGTGTCTCTTCTACAAATACTTTCACGGCTTCTGTTTTGATAAACTTAGCTCACTGGTGCCCGTTATATACGAATTTACTCGATCCACAAGATTAGCAACTAGGTCCCACCTTTTTACTGTGAAACCAATAAATTGTAAACGCAAATTCTACTCCAACAGCTTCTTTTCTCGCACTTCCCGCCTGTGGAATTCCCTTCCATTTACTTGCTTTCCCGAGAGCTATAATCCTCAAGAATTTAAATGTAAAGTCAATAGTCATCTCATATCTCACTAACCTGCATTCTCTCTCTCATGCTCTTTTCTCTGTCCTCTCCACTCTCATCAGTATTCTCATCCTTCTCTTACCCACTTCCTCATGCCCCCTATAACCTGTCACTCTTTCTCATAACTTTCCTCCTATGTAACCCCCTGCAAAATAGTGGCAATAAAATGTCTTGCTTGGGGCGATATGATTATAAAAAAAAAATCTCCGAAGTTAAACAACATTGAGCAATGTCAGTATTTAGATGGGTGACCGCTTGAGAATATGAAGTGCTGTAAACTTTGGATATGTAGATAAAAGAATAGATATCAGCTCGGAATTTTAATGAGAGCCGCGTCCATATTCCGGTTGGGTTCCTTGTATTCACTTACTCGAAAATAGCCATAGATAAATGTATGAATCTATATCTTGTGTCTTTCACCATCTACTGGTTAATTGGTAAGACTTGTACTAGAACAGTTATTATCTAAAAAATATATTACTTTCGGCATTAAATTACCCACTGAAATCGATACGCAGCTATATAAAAAAATAAGAACAACCATAAATATTATTTGTATTATCTTTTCGAAATATCCTTTCTGAGATATTCATGAACGATTATAAGAATATAAAACCGGTAATATATCTCTCTCACAATACAGAATTTATTGTCTT
>JBBBDQ010002110.1:2580000-2672500 GCA_037127315.1 Ascarosepion bandense
ACTGACTGGATGGATGTAGTAAAAAAGGGGAACGGGGACTCCCTCGCTTTCAATACAGGACTTCCCGTCAAAGAAGGCGGTTTCTCCCTCTATAAGGAGAAAAAACAAGAGTCACAGCAGCCAAAACGACAACGATGACAACAACAGCAGAGCAACAACAGCAACAAAAACAGCAGCGACACCAGCAGCAGACACAACGGCAGCAACAAATGCTGCAACAGCAACAACAACCAAGCACGGAGGAAGTGGTAGAGGGGGAGGTAATGCCCCCGCCGAGGTCATCTTTATTAAAAAGTGGACGTGAGAAAGAAGAGGATGCCAGAAAGAAAAAAGGAAAAATGGACCATGTCGATCGTGGCAGTGGGTAGCTTGTCAGGGTCCTTGCCAAGACTCAATCTGCTCCGGCTTCACCAGACAGATCTGTTACCATAATGGGGAAGAGTCAATCTGCTTCACCGGTGCGACACACATCGTCACCTTCCTACATTACTCTCTCCCAGCCAAAATCACACCCCTTCAATCCGGAATCACGCTTCTCCCAACCCGAATTATCCTCCTCCCAGCAAGATAAACCCTCCCTAAAAATAGCCAACCCGCCCTTAAAGAAAAGAAAGTGGCGGTCTAGTCAATATAAAGATGTAAATATAAGCAAAATTAATAGTCAGGCCTTAGAGAGGGATCTTTCCGCTCAGAAGATCTTCCTACGCCCTCTGTTTAAGTTAACATCCGTCGATGAGTAATCGATCGAAGACCAAAATAATTTCCTGAGACTCCCGGGGTGCTGACCCGTATTAGAAGCTCTGCACGAAACCTAAGGGTATGGGATTTTGTACCGGGGCCTAGAGAAGCGCTCCCTGATATTACAGAATGTATTGAGTATTTAAAAAAATTAACTGCTTTATGTGCCGGAAGGGTCCATGTTAGCCTCCACCACTCAATATATAGGGCGGCAAAAATAACTTTCCCCACGGACTTTGACGGAATTGTCATGGACGGACGAATTACTTCTAAAAGATGTAAATTAAGTTAGGCAGTTTGAACGCGAAGGGCCTTAGGGACCGGAGTAAGGCGGCCCACCTACTTCGGTACCTCTTGTCCTTCTGTTTTGGATGTAGCCGCGATCCAAGAGACTAATTTTGTTTGCAAGGACGATGCCTGTGTGCTGTCTAACGATTTTGTTGTCTATTCAGCGTATAGGAACCGGCTGGCCAGAGGAGTTTCTTTGCTGGTTAAGCGTAGCCTGGACGCGAACGAGGATCTTGTCCATGTCGGTGCCGAGGGCCGGTTGATTGTGGCCGATATTGCAGTGAAAAACAATGCGTTTTGACTGGTTGCGGTTTATGCGCCTAATGACGGGGAGGAGCCTTTCCTGGTAGATTCAACGCAACTCACGGCTGGATAGAGAGTGGGAAGCTAGCAGGAAGGCAAGTGATCGTAGATTGGTCGATTTCATCGAAGAGTACGGGCTCGTCGATAAATGCTGTGTCGATTAAAAGGGTGGAAAGATGTAGACGTGTTCTAATAGTTGGCCTTCTACCCGGGAAGCTAGCTAACTGGATATATTATTAGTTCGTGAAGCCGATATAGATGTTTTAGATTGTCCCACCTACTAGTGGTTAGGCTACTCGAACTACAAACTCGTTTGTGCTCGGGTAGATTTAGAAAATAGGCATAGAATGGATGGTTACTGAAGGTTCAACGTATCCTTCCTGGACAGGCGGGACTTCCGGCGCCAGCTAATTAACTTAGTGCAGCGGGAGTTAACTGGTGGAGTCATTAGAAATAAGTGGTGGGAGAATCTTAAGAATGGTATTAGGTCTTTCACCACCAAGTTCAGCAAACGGCTCAAACTAAATAAGGGTGACAAGTTACAGACACTTAGAGCTAATTACTCTCAGGCCGAGGCTGGTGGGGATCCCCTAGAGATAGCCGTAGCTAAGGAGGACCTGGAGCGGTTGACTAACGATCGTTACATGGGCCAGGTAATTAAACATAGGTTATGCAATATGACTTCCGAAGCTGTGAACATGAGCACAGAACTACGCAAGGAAGAGATTCGCAGAGACGGCAACTGATACATTCGGGAGGTTCGCATCCCGGAGGGACATGCTCTTCTGTCCACTCACGATATGTGAGAGACGTTTCGGCGGCATTTGGAGATCCTGTTTACCAAGGAGCCTGGTCTCCATGATGAGGAGTTTCGCAGCTAATTGGCTGACTTCTGCCGGCTTTTGCCGGCTGATGCCTCTAGCTGCGACGGGGAGATATCGGAGGTGAAGTATACGCGGATTTGAAGAAGGTTGGCAGAGGTAAATAGCTGTGTCTCGATGGTTTGCCCTATGAATTGTACTTGAGTCTGTTGCACATTTTTGTCCCGATTTTGACTGTCGTGTTCAACAACTGGCTTCGGCGGCGGTCCTTCACCAACCCCTTCACCAGGTGTGTGATCACGTTGTTGAGAAAAGGCAAGGATGTTGGAAAAAAGTTAGAGGGTTAACGGCCCATAACTCTGCTAATCACAGAGTTAAAAAGTTTGGCCATTATCTTTTCAATCGTTTGCAATTAATTGCCGAATCTCTGTTGGGTCCTGAGCAGACTTGTGCTGAAAAGGGCCGAACAATTCAGAGCAACCTGCATCTGATACGCACGATCATGGAAGGGAAAAAGACGACGAAGGAGCTGCGCTGATCAATTTGGGTCAGTCCAAGGCATTTGATATGGTTAGCCATCGTTAGCTGGCGGCTGTCCTACAGGCCGCTGGATTCGAAACCAACATCCGCCGCTGGATTAGCCTTATGTATCAATCCCCCATGGCTGTGGTACAGGTGAACGGAAAGTTGTCCGACGTTCTGAAGCTGTCTAGTACGGTCCGACAGTGTTGTCCACTGTCGCCACTACTTTATGCATTGACGTTGGAGCCCCTCCTTCGCCGGCTAAGGGACATGGCGTGCAGTACGGCCCTACGTGAAATCGCTGTCCCTGGTGATGCTCGAGCCAGGGTTTCCGCGTACACCGATGACGTCACTACTTTCGTGTCCTCACGGAGGGACATGGAGGTGGTACAGAAGGCGCTTGAACGGTACGAACAGGGACCAAGATTAATCGCAACAAGTCGTCCAGCTTGGGGTTAGGTCCCGGGAAGGGTGTTACTCTCCCGGGGCCCTTCGAATGAACGGGCCGCCCTGTCCGCATTCTTGGAGTGTGGTTTGGGCCCGACCTCCCGTTGGAGAAAAACTGGTCAGAAGTACTGGCAAAGGTCGGCATGTCAGACGACATTTGGCATCGAAGGAGGTTGTCCTTAAAGGGTTTGGCTGAGGAGTGTGTTACATACGTCTTTTCCATTATCCTTTAGCTGTTGTCAATACTTCCACTTTGTAAATGGCGTAGGGAGGCGATCGAGCGTTTGCTATTCTCCTTTCTGTGGAGAGGGCGCATACATTACGTCGACAAACGTCCGTGTCATGGGGTCTGGGAATGCCGTACTTGTTGGGCCACAAGGTCGCTTCAAGGTTGGTTTTCTCTCAGACCTGCGATTTTGGAAGACTCATTTATGGCGAGGATAGTGTGGGGCATGTTCCCGAGATTTACTACAACTCCCCACATCTTGATGCGGTGACGTAAGCTTCGAGAGCGATCAAGTTAGGCGGCCTTAGGGGGTATTCCACGGTACAGTGACATTTCAAAGCCTAGGAGAGTCTTCTATCGTGATTTAGTGGAGGGCGTCAAGAAAGACTCATTAGGTGATGTGCTTCGCTTGTCGGAGGATAAGATTCGCTTTTCGTCTTCGGTGCCAGGTACCGATTATCTAAGTAACGTTGAGTTTTCACTCACCAGCGATTGGTTAGGAATCGGTTGCCTCTCAATGGCATGGCCTTTATATGGGGCCTGGCGGATTTGCCAGATTGTGAACACTGAACCTTGTCGTGGAAGAAAAGGCTTCGCAGGTCTTCTGTCATTGTTCGCGGGTTCACCATCTATAAAAACCATGCTGTGCTCATTGAGCGTGCATTTGCCTGCGACAATGTGTTGCCCCCTTTTTCTGGTATGAAGCGTATGGTGTTTCTGTCGCTGATAGCCACGGTTCGAATGGTGATTTGGACGACGCGAAAGGAGGAAGTCTTATGAGGTCAGCGTCTTTCACATCAGGATCTGATCCGATATTTTGAGAATCAGCTCAAAATGAAGATCAGAACTGATTGGAAACGTTTGAATTCGACAGATTTCAGTAAAAGGTGGGTAAATGTTGCGAGCCTGGTCCACGTGAACGTGGCTAGACTTGATTTTCTCTTTTAGATCTGCTGATTACATCGGGGTGGATTCATTTGGAACGCTCCCCTGGTTAAGATCGCTTTCTTTTGTGTACCTAGTTAATGTGAATGAATTTGTTCCTGGCCTGTACCCGGCTTTCTCTTTTGTTATGATACAAGTGGAGGTCCCAACCTCTTCAGTTTGTTTTGGCCTCCTTTTATCTCGGCTGGTTCAGCCTTTGATTTTCCTATTCCAAAAATTTTTTTAACCCCCACACCCCACTCCCTTACCGAGTGTGCTTCTTGATTTCGCCGTTTGGCGGAATAGAGCAGCTACTCTTTTTCTGGGATGGACGAGTCTTACTAACATTTTTTATTATTTTAGTTAAAAAATTTGTTGTATCTTTAGTTTGTTTTTGGGTTCATTCCCCTTGCATCATTTCATCTTTCATTAAATGTTTTAAATTATATATTATATTGTATATAAATGCATTTTTATTATCATGGTTATTTCCCCAATTTTAGGTGTCCCTTGTAAATTTGTGGTATTGTGGTGTATGAAGGTTTGCGAGGTGTTGGATGGGTTCTTTTGGTGATTGTGCAAATTGTAATGATTGAATTGTTCGTGATAGTGTTTACCTGGGTATAGGATAGGTAGGTGAGTACCAACCTCTACCCCTTCCCTTTTCGGCCTTGTACCATAATTGTATTTTTAAATGCAATAAATAGTGTTCTTTGGACATCTGTTGGAGTTCAGTAGAACTACTAGGCAGTTGATATTCGTTGGCAATTAGTCGAACAATAAGGAGTCATGTTTCAGTGGAAATTTCTTAAAATTTTGTGTTTATTAGCAACCGACATAGCTCGATTGCAACCTTCAGTGCCAAAGCTACTCCACAACAAAAATAAATTTAATATTATTATATATATATATATATATATATATATATATATATATATATATATGATATCAAATTTATTTTTAATATATATATATATATATATAATATCAAATTTATTTTTTATATATATATATATCATATATATATATATATATAATATCAAATTTATTTTTAATATATATATATATATATATATATATATACTAAATATTAAATTTCTTTTTGTTGTAGATTAGCTTTGGCACTGAAGGTTGCAATCGAGCTATGTCGGTTGCTAACACACACAACATGCTAGGAAATTTCCATCGCATCGCTCATTCAGTAAAATGAATTGGAGCACACTAGCTATTGGGCGCGTAATATGATATGTGCTAAAAAGACTGCCTTCTTCCACCGAACGCCCCGTGACCCAGGGATAGAGTTGCCGACTGACGCCAATTTTGTCGGGTTTCGAGCCTGGATTAGGGAGCAATCGGAGTCTGGCCGTACTGGTGGGCTGTGATGCAGCGAAGCGGATCTGTTTGCGGTTGACAATATATATATATATATATATATGTGTGTGTGTGTGTGTGTGTGTGTGTGTGTGTGTGTGTGTGTGTATGTGTGTGTGTGTGTGTGTTGTGGAGTAGTTTTCGCATTGAAAATATACATATATATATATAAATATATACAGTACACTGCAAAAGTATAAGGACAAGAACTATTTTATCTTGTATTAGGCATATTGACAGTAAATAAACAATTTAATTCAAGCAATTTTACTGGATTTACTCAACAAATGCTTTAACAAGAAAAAATACATGTTACAAATAAATTTAATATTAAGTATAATAGCCTTTTGCTTTGATCACAGCCTTCAGTCTGTTAGGCATTGTCATCACAAACTTCTCCAATATATCTAATGGTTTCTCCTGCCAAGCTGCTTGCATTTGTTCCCAAGGTGTGTTTTGCGAATTAACATTAGATTTATCAATGTTTGATCCAAAATATTCCATAGATGTTCAATAGTATTGAGATCAGAGCTTTGTGAGGCTAATTCAAATTCCGAAGCCTTCCTTTTTCTTGCTTTTTAGCTAAATATTTCTTACAATGGTTTGACATTTCACCCTGTATTTGAATTTCAGTGAGGCTTTTAGGAAAATCACTCTTGTCCTAATACTTTTGCACACTACCGGTAGTGTGCAAAAGTGTTAGGACAGGGGTGATTTTAAACCTTATTTTGATGCCTAATAAAAGCTAAAATAGTTCTTTACCTAATAGTTTTGCACAGTACAGTATATATTATTTCCATACTCGAAATGATACTTATTGTAAAAAATGAAATAAACACCGGTTGTCATGATCAAATTTCCATAAATTTCAGATCATTATAACAAACACTGTTGATCATAGATAGCGTAGTGTTGATTGTTGTTCAAAAAGACGCTCGATTATTTCTACACAAATTTTTGAACATAACCTCCTCTATACACAATTAGTAGAAAGTCTGGTCATAGGAAGGGTCGTCGCGAAGTCGGTCCCAAGGGTGTAACTTTTGAGCCGAACGAATTGACGCACTGTATTCTCTATTACTGTTTTATCGATGTCGTGCATTGCTTTCCTCTATCTTTATTTCTCTCTATTCTGTGAGTATTCGATTCTCCAAACCCTCTTTTCTCATTACGTTTCTCGGAAATTTCAGATGTTTCTATCTGATGGTAAATTTAAGGTTTCTTTTCGTTTGCATTCTCTTCAAAATTTTACACGGTCGGTTGTAGTATCCTTAATATCCATCTGCAAAACCTCATTGTGATTCCTTGAAATTTCTGCTTATCATTGAAGAGGTTGCCTTGCATTCACTGACATATAAGGAGAACAGATCTCACAGAACAATCTAGTACTTTTAATCGTTATTCTTTTCTTCTGTAAATAATGGCTAGGAATAAAAATTGGCAGAGTCGATTAGGAATTCTATTGTAGTCTGGGACATAATCTTATCAGTAAAAAGTTTTTCGAAATGTTATGTTTGGAATCCGTCCCTTCTTCCACTGAACAATAAGTTAAATACTAATTGCTGTGTAGAAAACCAAACGACCTCCACTACAGAAATTGTTGAACATTACATCGTCCATATGCTATGAGCAAAACGTCATAAAGTGGGTCCCAAGTTGTAGCTTTTGAGACGGACGTATTGCCCTACTAAACTTCGGCATTTTCTATTATTGTACGAGTAAGACAATACTGTCAAAACAGACGGCAAAATGTTTACATCGCTCTGCCGTCTAAATTGACGACAACATTGACAATATTGACGACAACATAGTATCTTAGATTAAGACATAGAATGCTCAAAATAATCGCAAAACGAGAGTGTGGCAAAAGGTTAATATTCGATAATGAATTGGAGCACTCTAGCTATTGCGCGTGTTTATACGCGCTAAAAAGCCAGCCTTCATCCACCGGGCGCTCGTGACCTAGGGGTAGAATCGCCGACTGGCGCTGATTCGGTCGGGTTTCGATCCTGGCTTAGGAAGCGAACGGAGTCTAAGCCGTACTGATGAGCTGTGATACAGCGAAACAGATCTGTCTGCGGATGACTATAGTATATATATATATATATATATATATATATATATATATATATATATATAAAAGCGATTATACTATAACCAAACAAAATTGAGTGAAAGAACAGAAATTATGATTACGTGTAACTATATCGTAAAACACATCTTAGGTTCATAAAACCATGGATGAAAACTTTGTAATTTTAAAAATTGCGCGTTCAAAAATTCCCTGGTAAGTGAAAACTAAAATAAAAAAAATACCTTTATGTGAGCGTTCTTTAAAAAACAAAAAATAATAATTATATTGAACATTTTTAATAAAACTGTGTACTAGTCTAATTTTACTATGTCCAAAAACCAATTAATGAAACAATCAATCAATATATATATATATATATACATATATTCTTCTTCAGTATAGACGACATAATTATTGTAAGAAAATAATAAGATATCATTAAAGAGGAAACACGTGACAAAAGCTTTCATAGATTGTACTAAATTTTAACAAATGATACAAAATAGCTGCCCCTCTATTTTCTCTCTGATGCGCTGATCTGACCTCCCCACGCTGTTCTCTCTCTCTCTCTCTCTCTCTCTATGAGGTATATATATATATATATATATATATATATATATATATATATTCTTAAATATCGTTCATATTTTGTCTTTTAATTAAGGCTCCCTAAACACAGAATTTCATGTGATTTTTACTCACTCTAAACCACTGCGTACTAGTAGCATTCCCACTTTTCATAGTTTTTTAAAATTGCTAGTAAAACGGTTAAAAGTAAAAGTTTTCTTTTTTTCGATATATTAAAAATAAATATAATATATATATAATTTTTTTTACAAATGAACCTGTAAATATCGATAAAAAATAATATCATTTATTAGAAAGTATTAGACTATTTTTTTAATCTGGTTTCTTTATTTATATTTTTCGACTTTTAAATATAGTTATTCGACATTACTGAAACTATTTAAACATACTTTACAATAGTTTCACTATTATCAGAGAAATCATAATGAATATAGGACGTAATAATACTTTATATTTGTATTATATTTTATTATATTATTATATTATATTATTTATTATATTTGTATTATACTTTACAATAGTTTCACTATTATCAGTTGAAATCATAATTAATATAGGACGTAATAATACTTTATGTTTCAAAATATTTGCAAAGAACTGGATCACTTAAAATTGAATATACAGAAAATGCAATGATATAACGAAATAAGCAATACTTATACCCTCCTTAAAGAACCTGGAACTAAATATATGTTATAAATCCGTTTTACGAACTGCATATTTGTTTAGGTGCTATTTTTCGGGTGGTTGCATTAGCTTATCAAAATATATTCCACAGAAAATACTTGATCCAAAATATGTGCATATAACTCAATATATATTTCTGAATAAATTTAATATTCATTTCCGTGATTTCAGCTTGAATGCCAAAGGATTCCTTCATGAGTCATTTTCAAATAAAACCAATATTGTAAAACTAACAACAGCGTTCGCATATCTGCATTTATGAGACAAAAGTGGGTAAAAACTGGCCATCTTATGTGAAATCAAGCAAGAAAATTAAACCTTTGTGTTCGCCTCTATCGAGCAAGGCATAGATTTGATAACAATCAATGGCAGCCATGTTTGCAATATAATCTCCAGAAGAGAGGAATCTTTTCGGTTGACAAATTCATGTATTGAGAGAACAGTCTTAATTCCAGTTTTATGTTCAGTTACGAATAAAGTATAGGAGACGCTCCGCTTAATGCAATTTCTGGTCTTGAGAAGAAAGAAAATATAGGGTTATATTGGATCAAAGATATTAGTCTCTTTGCAATACATATATTACAATTGTTTTTCTCATCCTCTCTCTTTTATACATGTATATAGTTATTCTCACTCACTTAATCTTTACTCATATGGCATCACTCTCTCCATCTCTCTCTCATGCATACACACACACACACACACTTTTTTTTAAATATTTCAGTTTAAACTCTATTTTAAGAAAAATATTTTTTCCTTTAAATTTAATTTTTTAATTAAGTTGAATTTTTTTCCTACACTTAATTCCTACGTCTATGTACACAATTTCACCATCTTTTCAAAGAACGCCAAATTATATAGTTTTTTACTTCGCCTAAAACAATTTTTTATCCGATACCCATTCCAGGTTAATAATGCTGTTTTCCACCTCTCTCTCTCTCTCTCTCTCTCTCTCTCTCTCTCTCTCTCTCTCTTTCTCGCTCTTTCTCTTTCTTCTTCTTCTTCTTCTTCTTCTTCGCCATTCTTCTTCTTCGCCATTCTTCTGTCACTTTCTTTCAAACTATGTATTTTCTTATTTCTTCCTCTTTGTTAACCTCCGATTCCAGGTCTTCAAAGGTTGTATATGACTATATTTTACATCCTACTTTAAATTTGGCGCCTTTCTTTGAGCCTTCCATTATGTCTTTTAGTTCTCTCTCTCCTTCTTCACTTTTTCCTCCTTTTGTTTTTATTCTACTATGTCCTTTTTATGACACCCATTCTGTTTTCTCATTTGCTTTAACCCCTTTACCTTGACACACAAGAAATTACCAACATAATGAAGAAAATTTATATCTCTTTTAAAAAATAGTTTCTCCTACCTGATGAGGCGTTGTTCTTTCAATGTCGAAACAGAATATACACATTGTAGTAGATTAACATGTTCTAAAGTACAATATATATATATATATATATATATATATATATAACCGAAAATCTAAGTTAGCCAATAACCTTCCAGGGTTTCGCTTAACAGCTCCTCAGGGAAAATTGGCCAATTTTTCCTGACGTGCTGTTAAGCGAAAACGTGGTATTTTATTGGTTTACTTAGATTTTCGATTTTGTTTGCTCTACTTTCGCGTTGGGTGCTTTGGGCACCCTGCTTTCGTATTAAGCTCGTTATTGTAAATTTTTTCGTCTTGGGATTTCTTTACATTCTCACAAATGCTTGACGTTTTGCTCAGGTATTTTTTGGTTTCTTTTTTTCATACCCTTATTTTCCCTGCGGGTTAGTTCCCGGTGGGTTTCAAGACGATCTCTGTTGCAGTTTAATTATTGATAATCTTGACAGAATTAGTTCTCTTGTCAGCGATAGAGATATTTTAGCTCCACTCTGGAAGAGTTAATTAAACGAATGTTTAAACTGACCGGTGCGATAAAAGCCAAGAGTTCAATAATGTCATTGTATGTCATTCGAAGTAACTTGTGAATCTTCAATTGCATACTTATGGAATGTCAAAGGAATCAGACATAAGATTTTTAATCGACCGCAGAAGAGTAAAGCAATAAACTTTAATCGCCCAATTAAGTTTTTATTCGACTAAGTCGATCTGGTCAGTGAAATCTCAAAGGCTCAATATATATATATATATATATATATTAGTAGTACAAAAATGGCTTAACAGTCTACTGCTTTTTAGTAATTTACATTTTGGAAGAGTACTCGATACTTAGTTGTACTCAAGCAATATTTATAGTAATATTTTTATTCTAAGTGTTTATAATAAGCATTCTTAAATGCAACGCAAGAGCTGTTTTCTTTCGGTAATGCTTATTAACGTCTCATCAGGTAAGGAACTATTTTATATTAGAAATCATTATAAATAATAATTTTAAAACAACACATTTGATACTATATCTAGTAAATACGTGGAGGTGTGGAATTCAAAGCGTTAGACTAGGTTAACCAATGGAAATAAGTCAGTGAGTTATTGGGAAAAATTATTAGTGTGGTTGAGAATTAACATCTAAAAAGTAAAATATTTCTAGTGTCAGTTATGAAACTTTTGAATGTATACAACTGATTTAGGACATGTCAGCAATGGTGTGTTCGTGAATCGTTTACAGATTTATTTAAGTTTGTTTTCACTTAAATTCCTGGAATTGTTATAAGAACAGAAATTTGTTGAAATATTATGTACGTCAAACAGATGTTGAAAACCTGGTAAGAGATATATCAGTTAATTGAAACAAACTAATTGTAAGAAGATGGTAAAATCAATAAATTAATGCGAGGGAATAGGCTATAGATTACTCGATGTAGTTATATAATATTAAAATTTACTTAACTATACTTTAGGATATATATATATATATATATATATATATATATATATATATATATATATAATATGATTATGTCAAATAGAAGTTACTTCGTTAGGTTTGTTTAACACGTTAAATTTTGGGGATTTGATAATTTGAAATTTTTCCTCTAAATTTATAAAAAATGGGTAATGTAAAGATTTACAACTTCTATTTCTTTTTAACATTTTTCATTTTACGGTCGAGGTTTTATCGACTTCTTTTAATTTCCAAAATTATGTTGAAAATGATGTTCTATTGCTTTTCGCCTTATTGTTTAAAAAAAAATTTGCTGGTATCAGCGAGTTTTACATGGTTTTTTGTTAAAACCGACAACAATATTTTGTACTCTACGGTAGAAATAATGCATAAGTAGACCATGGAGTCCTCCGTCTCTCTGACACACACACACACACACACACACACACACACACACACACACACGCTCTCTCTCTCTCTCTCTCTCTCTCTCTCTCTCTCTCAATATATATATATAGTTGTGTGTATGAGTGTTTGCATATATATATATATATATATATATATGCAGCAATCATTATTTTAAAAAGATATCGATAATAATGACCGACATGGAATCTTGTATTAATTTTATATTTAATTTTGACAGTATTCTTACATGTTTCTTTTTTGTTGGAGATAAGAAATGTAAAGATTTTCCATAACTATTTAATTTCCAAGCGCTTTTAGTCATTTTACCGGTCATTTTTAAAGATTTTATTTTTCCGATGTTGTTATTTTATCCGAATGATTGACTATAACGTAATTCATTTTATGTTTTGAAAAAAACGTTATTTAAAAGCTGTCAAATGACCCGTGCGATTGGAGATCGCGTGAGCGTTAGTTCATTTCGAAAGAAAATTTTCAAAATTTCATTTCTGCTGTTAGATAATGTAAGGTAGTATATAGTGGTTCTATGATAGCGAGGTGCCGTTGATACTGTTAATTAGAGAGTTTTTATTTATTTTCAATTAAAATTATCTTTAAAAGTTCTTGTAAGGTTGGGTTTAATAAGAATTTTTTTTATAGCACTGTTGTTTCATAGGTAGCATATAAGGCGTCTGTTCAAAGAGGTGGTAGTATATCATATATTCCTAATTGGTTTATGAGAAGATGCAGCACATTGAAATTCTTACATTATATTAGTCATCACTAGTTTAGATTTGATGAGATTATTTTGATTAGAACGAACAAGGTTTTCAATCTTCCATTTTCTATAATATATAATCAAATTTACATATTTTTGAGGAAGTACTGCAGAAGTAAGCTTTTGATAATTTTTGGTATGGAAATTCGTTGTCTTTATAATTATTTTGCATTTGGTAGCTGCAACATATGTTGATGTATTTATGTGCTATATTTAAATGGTGTCGTGTATTTTTGCAGGAAATTTTAAATCTCTTTTTCACTGATCTAGTTGAGAAAATTATTGAAAAAATGAATTCCTCCAAATAATAATTAATTAATGAAAAGTGACCTATCTCAAAAATAATATTCTAGATTCACTGGATGAAGAAAATCTTTTTACAACGTCCCAAGTGAAGATTCAATATAATTAGTTATTGTGCCTACAAGCTACCATCAATCCCTCCTCTTAAATCAAACCAGCTCTTCCTCACTAAATTAAGGAGCGCTTTTGCCTCCAACCTTCCGTTACATTACCATAATGGCAACATCTACATCAAAACGAACAGTCAGTATGACAAACCCATTAATTTCTATATTCTCTAAATTTTACAAGTCTTACATCGGAAAAATGTTTAAAACAATCGATAAACCGTACAGTTATACAAGGCATGTTGATGACATTTTTGAATAGATAAAAAAATAACGACGAAATTTTAAATCTGAAATCAGAATTTGAAAATAAATCACCGTTAAAATTTGGCTTTGATCTCATGGTCAATAATAGATTACCGTTTCTTGATATTAATATAGAGCTAAAGGCCAATGAATTTATCACTTATTTGTGTAAAAAAAAGAACTTTTGTCTTCTTAACCATATGTTGTAATGAAAGAACCTGTCTCCTCCTAGCAATAGACTGTCACCCATTATAAATACACCACGCAGAAGATTACGAGCGAGGTGATGACAAGAAGAAGACTAGAAACTGACGGAAGTACTCTACGCTCCATTTTTGTACATAATGACTACTGTGTGGACTCTTAATATTTGTACATTTAGTCCAAGAAATCTTATGATTTCATCATGTTTTCTTTAATATTTACCACTCGGACTATTTGTTTGTATCGTATTTTCCCGACACAACACTATAATAGACGATACTCGGAACGACATAAAATAGCAGTTATAACGGACTTCTCAAATAGAGAACTTGAAAACTCCTACTACTAAAGAATATTTTTAAACGAGCTAAAACACTTAAAACAAACAATAGCCAACAATAATAATCTGCTCAGTTACTTATGTGAAAACGAATCTAAGCAATTTCTGAAGAATTAATGTTATTTTTTTAATTTTTAATTAGACATATTTTCCCTAATTCGAATCTTATGTTTAATTATATTATATTGTTTACAAGTCAGTATATTTTTCGCTTATCAGTTCGAGAAAACTTAATAAAAATAATTAGAAAAAAAAAATAGATTCCAGCAATGTTTAGGCCCACGTCCAAATTTGCAGATTAACCGTCTTCTGATTCGGAATGTTTTGAATTCATGGCTAGAAATAGCTTCATAGTCTAACCAATACTGTGAATTTACTTTTTTGATTAATGTTATTTCGTGATTGATTAGTATTATCGTATTATCACGACTAGGATTATCTTATTAAGACTGATCACTGTTATCTTATTACAACTGATTAGTGATATCAAGATTGATTAGTGTTATCTTATTATGAATGCTTAACGTTATCTTCTTGTAAATTAGTGTTATTTCATTATTAATTAGTACTCTCTTATGATTAGTTAGTGTTATCTTATGACTGTTTAGTGTTACCTTAATAAAAGTTAATAAAAAAACTAAAAAAAAAACACTCCAGCAATGCTTATGACCACGTCCCACTTTACAGATTAACAATCTACTGATTCGGAATGCTTTGACTTCATGACTAGAAATACCTCCATTGTCTACTTAATAGTGTGAATTTGCTTTTTTCATTAGTGTTATTTTATGAGTGATTGATATTATCGTATTGTAATGAATAGGCTTATCGTATTGGAAATGAATACTGTTATCATATTACAACTGATTAGTGATATCAAGATTGGTTAGTGTTATCTTATTATGAATGCTTAACGTTATCTTCTTGTTAATTGGTGTTATCTTCTTATTAATTAGTCCTCCTTTATGATTAGTTACTTTTATCTTATGATTGGATAGTGTTATCTTACAATGATTGATTAGTGTTACTTATTATAATTATTTAGTGTTATGTCACGATGATTGATTAGTGTCACTTAATCACAGCTACCCTATTGTGACTGGTTAGTATTATCTTATTTTGATGGATTAAGGTTATCTGAGGTATGATTTTTCGTGTACGCCAGACAGATGAAGTATAAGTTAAAAGATCGTAACAAATGCTCAAAAACGGGTATCCATTAGAAATGTTTAATATAGATTATCGAATATAATAATTTAATTTTATAGATAATATATATTTATGTTGTGTGTGTGGCTGTGCACGTGTGTGTGTGTGTGTGTGTGTGTGTGTGTGTGTGTGTGTGTGTGTGTGTGTGTGTGTTTGCGTTGCAGCTGATAAATTAGTTCTTTCTTTGCACATGTAGTCAGCATCATTTATGTAATTTTCATTTTCCATTTTTATGAAATATCCATGTACACTACCGGCCATAATTATTAAGCAACTCCACTTTTTTATAAAGAAATGATGTATTTCATACTATGTTTAAATGCATAGTTCTAAATGAAAATAGAATGGGTCTTTTGTTATTATTACTTTGCAATATTTTACTAAGCAAGAAAGCAAAGATGAACTCGTCCGAATCATTCTTTCATTGATTAAACTTCAATATAAGTAATGATTAAATATTTATAAATTCATTTGATGCGCATGTTGTTACGCAATATTAACAAAGAAATCATTCAATTTTAAAATTATTAACTTGGCAATAAATTATTAAAAAAATAGTATGAAATCCATCATTTTTTAAAAAACGTGGAGGGTCTAACAATTATGGCCGTTAGTGTATATGGATTTTTCAAAAAATGGAAAGTGAAAATTTTATCAAAATCATAGTAATTCTCAGCTCAGATCAGAACACCGTTCTTCTTGCCTGAAATATGTTGTTTTCAAAGCTCAGTTTAGATGTGGTACGTCGACGAAAATGCAGAGCACCAGTGAGGATCGAACTACTCACTCTAATTGATCGATGGAAATAATTATGCTTGCTGTGCTTTACACCAGGACGAAGTGCCCCAAATAGTGATCTTCTAACCTTAGCCTAAATGTAGCACATGGCCAGACGTACGAGGCAGCAAGTGAGGATGTAACTCACAAATTTGAGACAAATTTACTTACAATTACATCACGTGAAATCGATGTTTTAACGATTTCTTAGTAAATATTGTGGAGTGGATTCCTTTGTCTTTTCCACAGATTTGACTCCATTTATTTTAGATTAAGTACCAAACATGAATAGAAAATTCATTCTACCCTGCTACCTTCATTGGCTAATGCGCTCAGTTTCAAGGAAAGTGTACGAAAAAGGAGATTAAATTTAAAACACTCCGGCAGGAATCTCTTTTGGGTATTATGCTATATATAAAAACATGTTTCGTAAAAAAAAATATATATATATAATTTTTGATTCAATTTTTTCAGTATTCTTACATGTTTTGTTTTTGCTGTCAGTCAGTTAAAGACCATACGTGATACACGCTTTGGGCGATCATGACTTACTGGACAGATAATTATCCCGCAGTAGGTTGCCATTGCTTTCTGCGGTAGACTGGTAGCCAGTCAAGATTATAGAACCCGATCTGTCCGATTATTTAATCCATAACTGGAGGAAAAAGACGGATTAATGCCTTTCCCAAGGCTATTTGTGTGTAAGCGAATGCGAGGAATTAAACTGGAATTCGAACTCCGCTCCCCGATTTGTCGTTCCAAGTCGATATCCACTGTACCACGACGCACATCACGAGTGTAAAAAGGTAATATAATTTTCGACTTTCGAAGCGGTTTTTGTCACTTCGCTGGCCATTTTAAAATATGTTTTTTTCCAGGTAGTTTAATATGTCCTCATATGTTACTGTCATATAATTTCTGAGTTTGTTTTTTTTTGTGGGTTTAATATTTTGAAAAAAAATTCTTTAAATTTATCATGTGATGCGTTCAACTGGGCAAAATTTCTTTAAAAATAAATCATAGCCCTATTTCCATTTTTAAATAATGTATGGTTGATGGTAGGAGAAACTCGTTTAATATATAGTGACTCACTTATAGAGAGGCGGCTTACATATTGTGATTTACATAGAATTTTTGAAATTCAACATAATAATAACACCGAAAAAATAACATCCTTGAAAATAGCCAGCGAAATGGCTGAAAGCACTTGGAAAGTTGAGAATTATGAAACATATTTGCACTCATTGTCTTCAGCAAAAAAGAAATATGAATATTGGAAAAATTAATGATATTTACTTTGTCGGGCGTTTTTAAAGAAACATGTTTAAATGAAAGATTGCTCTCCAAATATGCTCCACACACACGCATGCGCGCGCACACACACACACACACATAATATTAAATTGATAGATTATGCTCAGCCGAAGGCACAACTCGGAGTTCAGTGATTTACACAATCGTCAGGTGAACATTTCAAAAAGATTTAAATATGCACATTATGATTGCGTAACGCATAGAACTCCAAGCTCAGCCTCCGACGTAAGATTCTATCATTTATATTTACTAATATGACTAATAGTTCTTGTTATACTACATTCAGTACTGTTTAATTAACATCTAAAACATCTTTTTATAGAGATCTGTATTCTCATAAATATACATATCAATTTACACATTGGTTACCAGTTGTTTGTTATCTTGACACACCTGTACGCCTGATAAACCTGGAGAGTCTAATGAAGATACAGCCGCAAACTTAAATGATGCAATGAAAAAAATTTTCGTCAACTTCTGCAGAACATGTGGCAGAACCGATTTTGATGGGGTGAACACATTGCCAGAATGCAAGACATCTGCCTAACTCAAAATTCCTGTTCTCAGTTTACATCTAGCAAGAGATTCCGTGGGCTCCTACGTCGTGGGTTCAAGGGTCAGTTCGAAAATACCTGGCAGTGAACATACATCGGTCAGTCGGGAGAAGTATTATATAATAGCTGACCTTGTGCGTAATTTCGCTCAGAAGTTTATTCAAATTGTGCAAGTGTTATAAAACAACCAAAAATATCGCCCGGTTCACACTCCACCCACATCTATTGAACAGGTGAAGAGGCTCATCCCTTGTTTCCTGTTTAGGATGTGGTTTCCGGCTTTCTCTTTTCCATTCTTTTTACCCTTACGTAGCCCCCTGCGCATCAGTGGCGTTACCGCCTTGCTTGGGGTGATATGATTAAAAAAAAATATGCAAGCTGGCTAACTAAAGAAACTAAATATTGTTTTGAAACTTTAAAGAATGCGGAGGCTGGGTGATGAATTTGTGTTGAAGCAACAGTTTTCAGTTTGGGAAATATGGAGACAAAAATGTGTTTAGAGAAAAACTGTTTTGATAAAACCGCATAGCCAAGGTCATATCCTATAAAACTCGAATTACTTTTATATACTATGTGCCTGGAACATGACGTGTTCAGACTAGATTCGGCCGATATATAGATCGGAAGACAGTTTAATTAGTAGGCATTCAGCAATAGGGATCAGAGTGGACAGGTGTATCACGATGACTGCCCCCTAGATGTTATTCACGAACAACTTCTACTCCACAGTCAACGTCACCAAGGAGCAAATAAAATGGGTTGTATATTTTTATCTATATATACGTGTTATAGTAATTCTATCTGTGAGAAATAACGTTAACATTTTGGTTGCATTTTAATCTTCTCCGTGCAGTTGTTATTGGTATACAACATTTTGTCGCTTTTAGTGGCCAGTACCTTGTTATTCTGTTTTGCTTAGTTTTTTCTTAAGCAGATTCATCGTGCACATTGCCAGGTTGGTTACCTAATCATCTTTTCCCCAGATGAGTCGCTGCTATTCAGCCTAAACTCGTCTGGATTTCTCTCCGCCCTGAGGCAATGAAGAGGACGAGGTTAACGTTTGCGCTCATGCACAGAACACACTCATACTTCGGTTTGAATGTTAAATATTATTAGTCCCCAAATCCCACAATTTATTCAACGGTTACGTTTGTTGCCTGGGGATCCATGTTCAAAAACACATGTTAGTATTGACTCTTACTTCCTACATAACATGATTCAACCTATGGTTACCGGCCATGCATTTGTCTTCATCCAAATTTATATTTATTTTATCGTTTTCTTTTCTTTCCTTTCTCTTCCCTCTCGATATCTTACCTTGTTAATATCGTGACCGACAACAATGAATTCTGGTGGAATATCTAATTATTTCAGAATTTCTGATGATTATGATGAATAAATCCGGTGAGAAAACACAGGCTTCTATTACACCCTTTTCTATTTTAGTATATCTGTTAAAATCATTTTTTTATCCACATGCAGTATAGTTATGTATTATTGTACTAACTTTTCCATAGATCCTCCCGCATCTATTTTGATATTTCTGATATTTTTTGTGTAATTATTTAACCCTAAGCGAGGTAGGACTATCATTAGTGCACCGAAGATAACAGTGGGAAAAAGAAAACATGTTACACGGGACGTCGAAAAAAGTATAAAAGAAGGATGAGAATAAGGGAGTTAAAAGCTTGCAATTGACGTTGCATTTAAAGTTTTGAAGATCGTAGCTGTGAGGAATTTCTACAAATAAAAAATATGTGAAAAGGGACTGTTAGATTAGAAGAAGAGGTTACATCTACCTATTCTGACAGTAAAAAGTTGGAACCTTGATGTCTAATCTAATAGCAGGCGTATATGCATATAACCAGGGAAACCAGGGACAAAGCTAGTCAGAGCATTTGTCATAAAAATTCTTGTAGAAGAGAGAGATAAAGAGAAAGAAACAAGAAAGGCACATTACATCGGCTCACATTCATAGCCTGAACATCACTTTTCTTGTACCAGTTTCTTTGAGGAACAAGCATTATTCTTGTCCTATATTCGGTTTGAATCTGCTGCGTGAATTCAGATGTTATATGGCTCATTAGGAAGACTGTTCGATAGAGTTCACATTTATTTATTGTTAAGAAAATAAATACCGTTAATTATTACGTTATATCGGCATTGATGTTGGTTTAATATATTATTTCTGTAATCTTGTATATGCCGGAATAATCTAAAGTAGCCAGCAACTCTATTACAATTACGTCTGGTACTGCCGTTTTAATTTTGGTAAGTTTGCCATTGGCGCCTCTGTATCGGTTTTAAATAACCCAGAACCGTCGATATTACAGCGCATTTACGACGGGTTTCTTGTAATACAAATTATCATGAGGATAAAATTATTTTTAAAATGCTATATATTTTAATCAGAATATGAAGTCATAGTATAACCACAATTATCAACTTCTGAATAAAAGGCACAAATAAAACAGTTAGTACTACGAAATATATGAGCGTTATTATTCTTATGTTAAATTCGTGGAACCAGTTGTTTATTTAGTTCATTCAGGTCACTGAAGTTTTTGCACTCCTCTTTCTCTCCTAGAAATCATTTGCTTTTACCGGCCATATCGTAATGCTTGAGCGTAAAAGACGAAAACGAAATACCGACAAATCATTTGGCTGAGGTTTTTAATGAAAATAATCCAAATTAATTAAAATGACATAAAAGAAAATTATTTGGAAATATAACAAAAACAAAACAACAAGTATTAAATAAATATATATTTTAATATTTAATGCACACCCAATATTTGCATCGATAATTAATATTTTGGACTTCGTTTTACAATCACATCAGTTATATGAGGTCCTAAAATATTTCATTAGGAACTTTGAATTAATATTTGGCGAACAGCAGTAGTCTTAAATTGAAAAGTGTAGAATTTATTATTTCTGAAAATAAATTAACTTTTTTTTGGTTGGTTTCGATGACAAGTGAATTATATTATTTTTTCTGAATATTTAATCGTCACGAAAGAACAAACTTGATTCCGTAAGCCAGAATTGAAAACATCAACAGATTTTTCATTAATAAATCAGAATGTGCATGTACAAAATGTAAACAAGTGAGTAATTATGGTTCACACTCCGCATATATATATATATATATATATATATATATATATATATATATATATATTTATTTTATTTGGAAATGAGTTATTTCCACGATCTAGGTTTCAAACTTTCGGTATTTTCAAACAATTTACAATAATTGATTTTACCGTTTTTTCAAACGCTCTACCAATTATTTTTTCCATTGTTCAAAATTAGAAGGAGTTATTTATGGATTTTAAAGACACTTTCATCCATGCTTGTACGATCCTTGTAGGTATTTATGTGTATACCGACATTTGGTTAAAATTTCTGATCTGACACCTAATAATTTATTCATTCCTGCGAACAAAATAATAACCACATTTTTTCTTTTGGTATAATGTGCATACTTACCGTCGTTTTATGGTCCGGCTACTTTTACTATGCTCCAATTATGTCGGTGTTTTTTTTTTTTCCATCATTCAATTTTAATTCCCACACGTGGATAGCCAGTTTGATACAATGTTTGAGGTTTTCCAAATTAAATGTTGACTTATGATTATTCCCTCTAAATTTAAAACTGTCATTGGTAGATCCTAGATATGTTTTACATTGACCGTTTATGTCATGTACCTCTGCATTGTAAATAACTCCTTTTGTATTAAAAAGTGTGTTAAGTGGGCATTTATTTTTGTTACTACAGTTACATTCATTGTTACTACAGTTACATTCATTGTTACTACAGTTACGTTCATTGTTATTGATGTTATTTTGTACGTTGTAATTTAGGTTTCTGGTGTTTTGTTTATTATGCAAATTTATAATTTGTAAAGTAATAACTTAATTTCATTGACATTCGATTGAATATTTTTTTCATAACTCTCTCTCTCTCTCATATATATATATATATATATATATATATATATATATATATATATATATATATATGTGTGTGTGTGTGTATGTGTGTGTGTGTGTACAAAAATGAAAATGGGAATATTTCTAAATAACTTGTAATATTTTAGACAAAATGCGCAGTTAAATTTAGAATTAAAAATTTAAAATTTCTAAACTGATTTTTAATTATTATTTTTTGTAGTTACACTTTCATAATGTTATAATAAATATATATATATATATATATATATATATATATATATATATATAAATTGTAACATTGGTCAGGTGAAGAGCTTAATATATACACACACACTCATGAGACATTTTTTTTTCCATGTCGAAAGAAAATGTACAATTCTATAGTAGTTTGTAGATGTATAACTTTAATTAATATATATATATATATATATATATATATATATATATATAGTCATCAGCAGATAGATCTGTTTCGCTGCATCATAGCTCATTAGTATGGTTAGATATCCGATTACTTTTTACTTAGGATTGAAACCCGACCGAATTGGCGTCAGTCGGAGAGTCTATCTATGAGCTATAGAGTGCGCGGTAGAAGGAGGCAGACTTATACCATGTAATCATACGTCAGTACCTAAGAGTGTTCTCGTTCATTATGAATGAACGATGCGTAGATGCTAGAGTATCTACTGCTCTTTTAAAGTCTACCATTCTTCCAGAGTGCGCAATCAGGATGTGAGAGCGTAAATAGTCATCCGTAGAGAAATTTTGTTCGCTGTATGACAGCTTATGAGAACGGTTAGATATACGGTTAGATATATATCTATAATGCTACAATAGAGCTTTTAAAGATTTTAGGTGTCATTAAAATAGTGCTCAGTGTAGTATGAACGGAGCTATTTCATACACTACGTACCACAATTATTAGGCAACCCCATTGATTTTAAAAAATCAAGTATTTCATAATAATTCTTAGTATTTACTGTCAAGTGAATACTTGTAAATGAAAATAGAATGGTTATTTTGTTAATACTGCACGATAACATGTGCATCCAATACATTTGTGAATATTCAGTAATTAAATATAAAGCTGCTTTATCAATGAAAAAAAGAAAAACAAATTAAGGTGATTCTGACAAGTTCATCTTTACTTCCTTGCTTTGTAAAATTTTGCAAAGTAATAATAACAAAAGAACCATTATATTTTCATTTAGATTTGTCTGATTACAGACTACATTACATTCACTTACGCACAAATACACTTGGGGAAGGTATTAATCCGTCTTTTCCCTCCAGTTATGGCTTAAATAACAGGACAGATTGGGTTCTTTAGCCTTGGCTGGCAACCAGTCTACCACAGAAAGTAATAGCTACCTACTGCGGGATAAACTTCTGCCCAGTCAGTCAAGTCTCTAAAGAGACATGATCGCCCAAGCGTGTATCATGTAAGGCTCGGAACGAACTGACTGAATGGTAGAGACATTTCTGAATTAAATTTAGAAATAAATGTTCATTTTTTTTAACATTACGGCTGAAATTTGTTTTAACAAAAAAAAAAATGCTACAGAAATAAGCAGAAGCCCGATGGTTTCTGCTTATTTCTGCCTACTTGTTTTTAACGGAGTATTATGATTTAGTGCCAAGATTACATTTTCTGAAGCAACAAGGTATTTAATTTTGGAAATAGCAAACCTCTTTTATTGCTACATTTGGTATTAATATGAAATTAGACTAATTTATGTAGGTTGATGATTATAGGGGGGGCATTTGATTCTTTACTGTTGTCTTTATAACTATCTGAGTTTTTAGTGAACGGTTTGTACCGACTATTGCTCAAGTTGAAGGCAACATATTATAAATTTACGATTTAGCATTAGTGGTAGTGGGTATATTTGGATCGTGGTCTTTGAGAAAATTAATTAGATCATTTCTAAGTCCGTCAGTTTTTTTTTTTTTGTTTTTTTTTTCTGGACTAGTTTTACAGAGGATTATTTAAGTCCGGTGTTGCCAAAATCAAAGCTGTGCCAAGTATTAAAAAGCCAAAAAAGATCGACCAAATCTTAGTCCCCTGCAGAATCGTACGCCCCGATTTGATTGCAAAAATCAGGTTTTTCTCCAGTTCACATACATTCATCGAAGAATATGATAGATTTCGGAGTATGTTTAAAGATGTTCATGTTTTGGTCGCTATTGGGCCAGTGATTTTAGCGAAGTTTATCACTGCGTTTAGCAGTGTTACGTATATGAAATCACAAATATCAAACTGGATTAAAGTGCATTCCATTGTCTATTTTATATTTGTTAACCAGTCAATTGCCTCGGCATTCTTTGTGAATATGAAAGCTCTTATTGCTGTCGATGATATAGAGTAGTTAGATCTGTCTAGTTTGTAATTTCTAGTAATTTTATTCTAATTGAATTTAATGCAGTTTGAATGTTTTCACTTGTAAATATTTTAGCTTTGTCAGAGTTAATCCGAAGGTCCATATAATTTCTCAGGCTCTCTCTCTCTAGCCCTCAATCTTTCTCTCTCTGTCTCACTCTCTCTCTCTTTCACTCTCTACCTCTCTCTCTCTCTCTCTCTCTATATATATATATATATATATATAATACGTGTGTGTGTGTGTGCGTGTGTGTGTGTTTATATAGCATCAATTCAGATGGTGCTACCTATCAGATAAATTGTTTACAATTTTGTCATCCAGTGATTTCAAGATGAAAAGACCCGTATCTACGAACATAAAAAATATGTTTAGATAATCGTGCACATATTCTTGGTATATACCAGGAACAAGACTGACAATAAATTTCGATTTTACCAATATTAACTGATCAAAAAATTAAATAATTCTTTGCTTTAAGTACTTCGAAATATTTGTATAAACATTCTCCACCAAAACATTAAATTATATTACCAATTTTTACTGAATGAATATGAAACAAACGCTATGTATTTAAAAGCTTTCCAAAATCAACACTCAAAAATCAAAATGTCTACTACTATTACTAGGCTTACGAATATACATCATCATCTGAAACCCAAATTAAAAAACTAAAAATATTATATACTTACATACATAAAGCAATATTTACGGTTTTTCTGGTAGGCTTGCAATCCGTTAATTTCTTCAAACTTTCTATGAACGCGTCGTCACTCCTGAGTGTGAAAAACCAAAAGAAATATGATAGTTTATAAACTCGAATGCACGAGAAACATTGTTAAGCAATAAAAACTAAACAAAACACAAAAAGAAATACCATAATTATCTTCTTTTTTTCTCCATGTCTCATTCTCTGGAGAAACGCTACTAAAATTTAAATATTTAAATATGTTCGAGTGATAAAGTTTTCGAATTTGTACTTTACCTGATCAAACTCAGTCTGTTAAGTGCCATACGAGATATACGCTTTGGGTGATCACGTCTCGAAAGAGACATGACTAACTCGGCAGAATATTATCCCGCAGTAGGTTGCCATTGTGTTCTGCGGTAGACTGATTGCCAGCCAAGGCTATAAAACGCGATCTGTCCTGTTATTTAACGTGTAACTGGAGGGTAGAGACAGATTAATACCTTTCCCAAGGTTACTTGAAATTAAGTGAATGCAAGGAATTGGACTGGAATTCGAACACGGAACCCCGATATGTCGTTCTGAATCGATATCTACTGATATCAACGCACATCCGAATACAACTTTTTAAAGGTATATGACTTTTTCAATTACATAACTTGTGAGAAATAAAAAATTTCAGTGTAATACGTTGTGCTTTTGTTATTTTATTATTAAGCGGTCGTTTCTTAAGTCTTCGTTATAGACTTTTTTTTTGCTTTCAAATCGAGAAGTCAGAAAAGTTTTTTTACAAAGTAACGTTATTCGTTTCTGAAATACATTATTTCAATATAAAATTATTTATAAGATTATATATTCTCATATGTCCTTTCGCGAATTATCTACTGTGAAAGCAAATCCTGAATAAAACAACATAATCAATATTAAAATTCATATTTTATACAAGTAGTAAAAATATGTTTCTGAAGCTCCATTATAAGCTCCACGTTTATCCATTCAGAGAAATTTATAGCAAATATTTAAATTTTAATTTCCAATATTTTCTCTTATCATTAAGTAACTCAAAAAATTAAAAATTCTGTTTTTATATATTTTTATATGTCTAAGATTAAATAAATTGCAAACATTATGTTTGCTTATTTTTAATAAAATCTGGTCATACTCACGGATAATCTTCCCAGTATTACAATGCAAAGATGTGAGAAACGAGCTGTAACTTTGACAGGTGTTATTCTCATTCATTTCAAACGTCTTTCCGAGATCATATTACAGATTCTCGGGGCAAGATACGTTAAAACACTTAAGCCGTCAATTAATAGAATCAGCTATAATTACTGTTGCATTGTTCTAAAATGTTTGTAAAAAGAACTGTTATTTCATGCTTTAACACGTGCATGACCATGACATTACAGCATATAAAAAAAATTCATTTTGGGTAATTTTCACGTTCTAATTAACACTAGCAATTTGTCACCGTTATATCTGAAGCAGAAATAAGATGTACAGTAATTTTACCAACAAAGTTTTCCGGGTTTTTTCACACCGCTGAAGTTGATCTCGGAATACATACATACATATATATATATATATATATATATATATATATATATATATATATATATATATATGTGTGTGTGTGTGTGTGTGTGTGTGTGTGTGTGTGTGTGTGTGTGTGTTGGTGTACATATGTACATAGGTATACACACGTGTAACCGTACTGATAAGCTGTCATACACCGAAAAAGATCTGTCTGCGGATGACTATTTACGCTCTCACACCCTGAAGAATGGTAGACTTTGAAAAACAGTAGCTACACTGGCATCTACGCATATTTCATTCAGTAATGAATTAGAACACTCTCAGTAAATGGGGGTGTATAATCATAATATACACGCTAAAAAGTATGTCTCCTTTTACCGAGCGCCCGTATCTCAGAGTTAGAATCACTGACTGACGCCAATTCGGTCGGGTTTCAATCCTGGGTAAAAGCAGTCGGCTGTCTAACCGTATTGATGATCTGTGACACAGCGAAACAGATCTGTCTGCGGATGTAGTCATCCGCAGCATGCGGTGTGGGTGTAGAAGAATCCAAAGATATATCCTGTACGTACAGAGAGAGTTCTAAATATATATGTATATAAATACATATAGAGGAAATATAAGTAAAATTAAAGCAGACACATTATTTCATGGTAAATCGGAAGTATAAGCCTTTCTCAGACGCATCATCATCAGCTTCCGTCTTTATTGTACAAAGGATTTTACACGAATAAGATTCACAAAGACCTAAGAAAACAAATAAAAATAACTGCCGCTCCCTTAAAAGTGTATATATATATATATATATATATATATATATATATATATATATATATATATATATATATATAAATTTGAAAATATGAATCGGGAACTCACAAAATAAATAAAACATGTAAAGAACATGTAAGAAAAAGTGCCTTTAATGTCAACTGTTTCATTTTGATAATTTTCTGCAGCGATTTTTTAAAGACGAAAAGTTTAAAGATCTTATAAACATCCCAGAGAAAATATTTGTTTGAAGTATGCTTTCATTACTTGTGATATTGCAATGAATATATATTAAATGCAGAAGCAAAAGGTTGTGTCTCTCTTAGTGTGTGTGCCACGGCTAACAAAAATATTAGATGTTTGTTCTGAATGTTATCATACAATAATAATGTGTGCCAAGCTTATTTAAACCATAGAGGAATTAGTTGTGTGTATATGTCGTTAGATTTAGGAAGTGTGTGTATGAGTGAATATATAAATATAGGGTACATATATGTTTGTAGGTGTGTGAGTTTGTGTGTGTGTGTGTTTGTGGTTAGCTTTCTTACACACACACACACACACACACATATAGATAGATAGATAGATAGATAGATAGATAGATAGATAGATAGATAGATAGATATAGACTTAAAAATATATGCATATGCATATATATGAGTTGGAGTATCACCTCTTTTTACACACTCTATGGCATCTTCCATGGTATACAAATAATCCTGCCTAGAGAGAACGGTAGTTGAGTAGATGTTGTTGTTAGAGTTCGTGTTTGTCAGAGCAGTTGAACCGCCGCTCAGCGCAAATATAGACTTATTACCCGGACGTATTTCTTTGTATATATTTGACTTTTACTAACAAGTATTCCTGAATCTACTAACCGTGTACAGGTTGTATATCTTTTGTTCAATACACTTACCTTTTTTCCTCTCATATCTTTTTTTGTGTTATTATTATATTGTGTGGTTTTCTAAACAAGAATCCACAAAAATATATATACAGAAATTAACTAAGATTAACAAAATTGGTTATAAACAAGCAACAATTTGAAAGTATTTGTTTGAACATTATTTTTGATCGATACTCGAGACTGTCATTATTTTCAAACAAATAATTTCAAATTGTCGGTTTTTTATAACCAATTTCGTTAATCTTCGTTAATTTCCGTAGCATGTTTACATTTGTTGACATTACATTTCAGTACAGATATGGTTATTTGCGTGAATCGAAAGTGTGTTATATGGGCTTGATTTAACTTTATTTAGGCTGTAGGTTATTCGTGGTCGATAACTCTAAGACGCGCCAGTTCAATTTGTGGCTTCCCTTATGTGGAAAGGGTTCGCAGGTTCAAATCCTGCCGACACATTTCAGTAACAAAACATTATCGTAAATAATCAGGCCGGTAGAAATAAATATAGATACATTTTGATTATAAACATATCTACTTAAATATGAGTATCGACCAAAAATCATGTTTAAACAAATAATTTCATATATATATATATATATATATATATATATATATTTTAATTCAGATACTTCAATCCAAGGGAAAAAAGCAGGAAGGTAAATTCCAAAAAAACCGATCCTAATTAATATTAAAAGTTTATTTTAATATTAAAAAATGATACAGGAAGAGAGCTCCATGTAATAAAATATTACAGAGCAAATATATATTAAAAAAGGATTAATTCAAAGATGTTGAATGGCCATTTCGATATGAAGATCCCCACGGGGAACGACACATCCCCTCAGCAACAGAAAAAAACCTTTCAGAAACTGGAGAAAAATTAGTCTACTTTTCCTTATAAATAGATTGCAAAGAAATTAAAAAATAAATAATAAAATAAAATAAAAATAAAAATAAAGGGAAAGAAAAAGAAAAGGAAAAAGAAAAAGGAAAAAGATAGAATAAAATCAAATCACTCTTACCACCTTTTTTCCGTGTTGCTTTAACTGACGTCGATTTAACACGGCTGTCTGTTAATTTTTAGTTACATTCTCCCCTTTTTTTTGCGAACCCAGACGATGTCATTTTTTTCTTTTCTTATTTATTTGATTTTATTCTATATATATATATATATATATATATATATCCTATTCTTATGTGTCGAAGGTTTTTTTATATATACGAGTTTATATATGTCTATGGTATTGCTTACATTTTTGTTTTTGCGGGTGTATGCGTGTTCGTATATATATGTGTGCGTGTGTACATATATGTGTGTACATATATATGCGTGTGTGTGTATGTGTGTACACGCATTTATGTTTGTGTGTGAGTTGTATGTGTACATTTGTTTTTTACATTAACCTTATATTGTATTATAATTGTACCGTTGACCAATATTTTTCCTACATAATTAACGCTATTTCGTATTACAATTGTATTGTTAACCGAATAATTCGTATAATTTTGATTATATAGTGTTATATAATTTTGATTATATAGTGGTATATAATTTTGATTATATAGTGGTATATAATTTTGATTATATAGTTTTATATAATTTTGATTATATAGTGGTATATAATTTTGATTATATAGTGGTATATAATTTTGATTATATAGTGGTATATAATTTTGATTATATGGTGGTATATAATTTTGATTATATAGTGGTGTGATGGTATTTGTGATTGCAACGGATTGATAAATTATTATTTTTTAAATATTTTTAATTTTTTTAATTTTTTAGACTCTAATTTGTTAACCTTTCACCGTAAATATATATTTCTTTTTTATTTGTTATTTTCATTTTTTTCTATCCTCTTTTCTATCTAATTTAAATTTATTCCTCTCTTCTTTCTTCTTTCTCTTTTCGTTTACGCTTTAAGATACATATCTTTTCACTTTAACGCTATCTCTCTCTCTCTCACACCAAACCCCTTTCTTTACTTTTAGAATCTACGTGTCAGCAGTCTGACTTGCATAATGTATCTTGGACATCCGCTCTTAAGCGTGCTCTTTGATTATATGTTGCGTATATATATATGCTTATTTATGAATGTGTGTGTGTGTATTTTGCCGAACTGATGTAATGATGTATTTATCTTAAAATTTCCCTTTTAAGTGAACAATCTTTATTTTTATTCCGTTTTTATTTTCGGTGTCCTTGTAAATTTTATTCGTGTAAAATCTGCTGTACAATAAAGACGGAAGCTGATGATGGTTCGACTGAAATAGGCCTACGCTTCCGATTTACCATGAAATAACGTGAATGCCTATATATATATATATATATATATATATATATATATATATATATATATATCAGCATGCGGTGTAGATATAGAAGAATCCAAAGAGAGTTGTAGTATACCTCTCTAAGAGAGCTCTAAATATATATATGTATATAAATATATATAGAACAAATAGAAGAAAAATTAAGGCAGACACGTTATTTCATGGTAGATCGGATGTATAGGCCTATTTCAGGCGAACCGCCATCAACTTCGGTCTTTATTGTACAAAAGATTCGTGTAAATTCTTTTGTACACTAAAGACGGAAGCTGAAGATGGTTCGCCTGAAATAGCCTTATACATTCAATTTACAATGAAATAACGTGTCCGCCTTAATTTTTCTTATATATGTGTGTTTGAGTGTGCTCCCCTAAATAAGGACTGGGAAATCAGAAAATGCTCCATAGCTACAATGGATAAATTAAAATTTTAAAATTATAACTGAAACTCATTCAGGCGTGTTTTAAGATCCACTATCACAGTGACCAATGTTATAACAATGTTATCTTTATAACTGACACTACAGAAAGATCTAGGAGAAGATCGATATTACTTGGATAAGAAAAAAAATCTGCTTCACCTTTTTTGTTGAATTTATGAAAATAAACAAGCAAAACATGAAACATGTTATTTATACATATATATATATATATATATATATAAATAACATGTTTCATGTTTTGCTTGTTTATTTTCATAAATAATAATAAAATAATAATAAAAAAGCAAAACATGAAACATGTTATATATATATATATATATATATATATATATATATATATAATAATAATAATAATAATAAAACCGACTCTGTACGTATTCTAATCTTAAAATGTTACACAAGTAATTTTTAAAGACCACGAATAACCAGCAGAATCTAACTCCGTTATTGTCCTCGGCTATAGAGCTTTGGACAAAGAGGGGAAAAAAAAGAAAACTGCGTAGGACCGACCATACATACAGTTCTTCACAGCAAAGAAAAAAAACCCTCAAACGGAACGAACCACCAGGAAAGAAAAGTGCTCGATACTAAACTAACCAAAAAGGGTTAACAAAAAGGCAGTCACGCAGAGCAAAAACACACGAAAAAAATCGCAAGATCGCCAAGACCTACCGCGGTTTCGAACAACGGCTCGTCAGGGCAAAGGCAGACCAAGGACTAATCAAATAAATAGACACCTATTAAAGACTAACCCATTAGGTTACCATTAGGTCTTGGATCGCCAAGACCTAACCGCGGTAGGTCTTGGCGATCTTGCGATTTTTTTCGTATATATATATATATATATATAAATAACATGTTTCATGTTTTGATTGTTTATTTTCATAAATAATAATAAAATAATAATAAAAATAAACAAGCAAAACATGAAACATGTTATTTATATATATATATATATATATATATATATATATATATATATATAAATAACATGTTTCATGTTTTGCTTGTTTATTTTCATAAATTCAACATAGATACAATGGATAAATTAAAATTTTAAAATTATATATATATATATATATATATATATATATATATATATATATATATATTAGCAGTGTTTTTACTGTTTATGTTGAAATGGTAAAGTCAAGTGCTTATTCAGATAGCTTCAGTGTGGGATTTGCTGTGACGCGTATGTTTAAAAAATGCGAAGTAATATTGGGTTTTGCTGTATTTGTTAATCGGGATTCATGCTTGGTCAGTTTTGCCAATAAGCGGAAATGATGTATGTACAGTTGGATCTGCGTGGGCTGGCCTACCGGAGCCTGTAATGTGATAATGACATTGTGACACAGAAGTGGTGAATGCATCGTCCCTGCAACTTTAGAGGGGTTGTCACCTTGTAAAAGCGTGAAATTGCTATGGCATATGATAAGGTAAAAGTTGCAAAAAAGTTGAAACATACCGTTTGTTTTCATAGACACTCACAATTTACGAAACGACCATCTTCAGCTAAAACCACATCCAGCAACAATTATCGCTTAAGCCACAAACCAGAGATTTTTCTAACATTGGATCTGCACATGCAACTGAAAACGATAAGTGTTCATTTAGACGCCGAACTTTTCGCCTTCGTCGTCTTCTTCGTCATTTGTGTCTACGTCAACTTCTTCCTTCTTTTATTTTCTTCTTCTTCTTCTTCTTCTTCTTGGTCTTCGTCATCTTTTTACTAGTCTTCGTCGACTTCTTCAACTTTGTTTCTACCTTCCTCTTTTGCATCATTTTCTTCATCATTTCCTTCTTTTTCTTTTCCTTCTTATTCTTGTTCTTCCTATTATTAATCTTCTTCGTAGTCTTTATCGCCTTCTTTTTTTCCGTTTTGTATTTTTCGACTTCTTTTCGTTCTCCTTCTTCTTTTTCTTCTTCTTCTTATTGAACCTCTATGTGTTCTTCAACTTTTTCTTCGTTTTTTCTCCTTCTTCGTCTTTTTCTCCTTTTTCCTCTTCTTCGTTTTCTTCGTTTTCGTTTTATTCGTCTTCTTAAAATTAATGTGCCTACACCCGTTCAGGAATTTTGCTGCCGACAATTAATTAACGTTTGTGTTCAAAAGACGATTGCGTTCACCTGCTGTCTCCACAGTTTTTAATGCAACGGCGTCATTGTTCTTATGAACGTAACGTTGAACGTCAGTCTATTGGGCTCATGCAGCTGCCGCAGATGTATCCTTTCGGCTCAGACGCCGATCACATGTACATGGTGTATTTGGATCGGCTAATTTTAAATTGTAAGTTTTTGAAGGTCCTTTGGCAATTTCATAGGCCTCTCTGACGGATTTTTTTTGATTCTCAGGCAAGATTTTACTGATTTTAGTCCATTTTTCGATTTTTATGGTGTTTTCGGGTATTTTCTGATACTTATCCCGCCAAAGTTTTCCCCATCTTTTTAGCGACCTTTGCTTTTAAAGGATGTGCGTTGTGGTCCAGTGGATATCGACTCGGAACGAGAAATCGGAGAGCCGAGTTCGAATTCCAGTTGAATTCGTTGCAATCATATACGCGCAAATACCCTTGGGAAAGGTATTAATTCGTCTCTTCCCTCCAGCTCTGGGTCAAATAACAGGAGAGATTGGGTTCTATAGCGTTGGTTGGCAACCAGTCTACCGCAGAAAGCAATGGCAACTTACTGCGGAATAATCTTCTGCCCAGTCAGTCATGTCTCTTTGGAGACATGATCGGGCAAGCGTGGATCACGTATAGCACTTAACTGACTGACTTGTTTTTAAATCATTTCACATGTTCACTATAGCAGACTGTATAGATTTTCAGCTATTTTCTTCGTTTTATCTTTGTTTTTACTCCATTTGATATTTATTTTGTATTTTTTTTTTTTTCTGATTTTTATGTTTTAGTGTTTGTTTACACCCTGGTTTATAATCAATGTCTGCATTTCCCGCAGTTGCCAAATAACTTCAAATACTTTCCGGGCTTCTGCTCCGATGAATTTAGCTCACTGGTGCCCCCTATATATACATTTGCTCGAGCCGCAAGTTTAGCAATTGGTTCCACCCTTTTACTGTTAAGCCAATAAAATATAAACGCAAATTCTACTCCACTAGCTTCTTTTCTCGCACATCTCGCTTTGGAATTTCCTTCCGTTTACTTGCTTCCCCGACAGCCACACTCCCCAAGAATATAAACGTAAAATCAATAGCCATCTCCTATCTCACTAACCTGCATCCTCTCTCTCTCTCTCTCATGCTCCTTTCTCCGTCCACTTTATTCTCGTCAGTATTCTTATCCTTCTCTTACCCACTTCCTAACATCCCCTGTAACCTGTCACTCTTTTCCATAACTTCCTTCCTATGTAACCTCCTGCAAAGCAGTGACAGTAAAACTGCTTGAGTGGGGAGATAAGATTATAAAAAATTCTATAAATTTATATTCTAGAGAATTTAAATAAATCTAAATGACATGCATGTGTAGCTAATCAGTATTTTATTGACTGATTGATTTGTTTTTACGGCTTATCAACAGACAAGATATTATCATATAAATATTAAGTGGGGAATCAATTTTATATTACAATCAATATACGAATTGATCCCTCACTTTATGGCTACATTCATCCTCATCTTACCCACTTCCTGACACCTCCTATAACCTGTCATCAAACGATGTTTAGAGTGAACGTATTTCTGTAAAGCTCATGCGTCTGCTTTCGCCTTTGCTTCATGAGAAGAAGAATGTAAGTTAGTGAGACAGGAGATGTCTATTGACTTTACATTTAAATTCTTGGAGATTGTAACTGCAATACTCAATGCACGGGCGGATGGTAGACTTGTATATGTGCAGGATTGTTTGGGACGGAAAAAACTTCCTGGCCTTATACAGAGAACCAACTTGCTTAGCTGCAGATTTAGCAAAGGATTTTATATAGTTATTCCATTGAGGTCTGGTGTGAGAGTTAACTCGAGGAGGTGCAGTGTTTTGCTTTCAGGGAGAGAAGCCTGATCCATGTTAATGAGCAGGAGAAACGACTGTCTGTGGTGGTTATTAGATAGCAGTTTCGTTTTGGAATCATTAAAATTTACGAGCCATTTTTTGTCCCAGTCCACCACGGATTGGAAGTCATTTTCAATCTCAGTATCAAGGTTTGCTTTTTCAGCCTCGGTAGATTTTTGATCCACACGACAGTAAACAGTAGTATCGTCAGTATATATGCCTACTTGGAATCTTATTACATCAGGGAGATCGTTAATATAGATATGGAAAAGCGTAGGATATAGAATAGAACCTTGAGGGACACCCGCATTCATGTGATGGTATTGGGAGGCTTGTACGTTCAATACCACCCTAATTGTACGGTTTGAAAGGATTTTAGTCAGAATAGTTAATTTCTAGCAGTCCTGAAGGAAAAATGAAATTTATTGAGTATTTCGATCGTGCAGTGCACAGAGACGTTGAGTAAAGAATTTTTTCTTTTACATAGGAAGTGATGTCGCTGTTTGTACCAAGCATGATGATAATTCTTAAATTCAAGAATACCTTAGTTTGAGTTTTACCATTTGACACCTTTGATAAGATCTGGTAGAGCAAAGTTCGATTCATTGCAAACGTATAATGTTTGCAGAGTATGAGGATATAGTCTGAAAAAAATTATTTAATTACAGTGGGACGTCGACTTACATCAGTTTTGGAGTTACGTCCTTACTTCGGTTCAAAATACGTCTGTTCATATATATTGATTATATTAATTGGAAAAAATTTTAGGTAACTCAAAAGTTTCGATATTGATCTAGAACTTACACAATTTTGTTTGAATTCGCATAAGGCGTCTCCAATGAGAAGAGTTCGTAAGATCTAAGCGCTTTAGTGATTTCTGTCGTACCCTGTAAATCGATTCGAAATTTTTTCCATACATAGCAGGTTCATGTCCTGATTAACAAGTGATAAACTTTTGGTTGAATTCGGGCCAAGGGTTTCGGAAGAGTAGGATTCGTTAGAATGGAGACACAAACGCACAAACAGATTGACATATCTCTCTCTCTCTCTCTCTCTCTCTCTCTATATATATATATATATATATATATATATATAACATTGATTTAAAAGAAAATTTGTGTATATAAGTTTTGGACCTTGATCTACAAGTTATGTGATTTTGATTGACTTCTCATCCACTGTTTCAGAGGAGAAGTGTTTGTAAATTCTAATGCTGTCGGTATTTTCAGCCGTAACCTGTATATATATATATATATATATATATATATATATATATATATATTTGCATAAATCAAAATCTTATTTGAGATAGACAAGTGACCCAATTTGGGTTGAATTTAGACCAAGTGTCTCGGAGGAGTACTGTTCATTATAATGGAGACACAAAAACAGACATATATATATATATATATATATATATATATATATATATATATATATATATATACGTCGAGCTATCCGCAGAGAGGGATTAGACATACAGCTGGCACACTACTTCCCCACTCTTCGCAGACATCTCAACCCCAACCACAGAGCAAAAAACAACACCACATGCACACTAACTAATTGCTCTATTGCAGGTACCGGTATATGCCACAAGGTATATGTTATATACCGCATAAAATCCGCCAAATGCGATGCATTCTATATCGGCAGCACTACAAGACATCTACGCATTAGAATAAAAGAGCATCTACACACGCAAGCGTCGTCATTCCAAAAACACTTATAAAAATGCAAAAATGAGGACAAAACCATAACCGTTAATATCTTGGCTAAGGAACGCAACGTAGGTAACCTACGCATTAAAGAGACTCTAATAATATCGAAATTACAACCGACAATTAACAGTCGCCAAGAATTAAACCTATATTACATAACAGCAGAGACAACACCAAGACGCACACAACATGCACTTAACACGACAACAAAGGTCACACACACACGAAATCAGTAATAATATCCACGCACACACTTCTTCCTCCCTTATAACAAAACGCTAACCAGAGCAAAGCATACACGCACACACACACAGAGATAAATAAGGTAGATTTAATTACAATATTACACATAGCCTTTACACACAGAAAAAATAGTTACAATAACCACACTAACACATTTTCTCCCCCACGGGCTGTAGTAGCAGAGGTGCCCATAACAAAGCACGGATCAGAACAGAACACACACACACACACACACACACACACACACACAAAAGTAGATTCAATTACAGCACACACAACGAGCAAACACCACCAGATAAATCAGACAGATAAGACAACAGCAATGTAGCTAATAGTCTTTGACCCGTTCAAAGTCATATCAACTCGCAGATCCTACGAACTGATTCCATCAGAACACTAAAGACCGCAACTGGAACACACACACACACACACACACACACACACATCATTAGACCATAAAAAACTAGAACACACATATATACACACTTGCACACACACACACGCACACGTACATACACGCACACACGTACAGCAGCAGTGGATAAAGCCAGCCATTCATAGATGGATAGCTAAAAAGCACGATCACTCTGAGGTTTTCTCAGCCATTCTGATGATGAGATTATAGTCTCGAAATATCATAATAAACAGGTCATACAAATACCTCCCGACCTTCCTTTATTTCATTCAACGCAATGTGACAGCCTTCAGAACATAACACATACATACATATATATATATATATATATATATATATATATATATATATATAGTGTGTGTGTGTGTGTGTGTGTGTGTGTGTGTGTGTGCATATAGATAGATAGATAGTAGAGAGACACAAATCGAGATTAGTATCTAAATCTTCAATGGCCAGGTAAGTGCGGTATGATAATAGATCTAGAAACATTATTTAGTTCAACCTTGTTACACCAACTTCTTTTAATTTGGAGGTGAAAATTAATATTATTATTTGTTTTTAAAATTTGGAAAAATATTTCCTTAATTTCTCTCAAGTGCATGAAACATTCCATAGAATTTCTGTAAAATTAAGCTACAGCTGCAGCAGTAACTTGGGAAAAATGTAAAAAAAGAAAACGCTCATAATTTCACGAGTAACATTCAAAATAGCGACTCATGTATCTGCAGGGACAATGGTAAATGTTCGCTGAATGGTGCTTGTAAAACGGGAGAAATTTATATAAAACAAAGGTTAACAATTCCAATGTACAGAAATTTTTTTTTTTTATGTAGGATGCACGGAAGGCACTTTTAAAAAGACACAGTACAATCATAAATCATCATTCAAGGCAGAGGAAATGTATCAGTAGCCACATGTTGGTGTTGAAAAAAAATGCAATAGAAGCGCTAATGTGAAATAGAGTCTATTATAAAGAGTCCGGTTTCACAGCATTTGGGACAAATTTTGCGGGTCGTGCCACGAAGAGAACTGGTTATTGTAACATATACAGACCAGAAAAATATTGAACGAGACGTATTAGGTGATGACAAGATGATTATAAAAATTATGTCTTGTTCCTGGAGGAACGCGGCTGAGGGTGACTGTGTTTCCACACTCTCAAGTCCGATCCACTTTTGTGAGAATTCAGAGTGTTGTGAATGTGAGGAAATCCTCTTCCGCTGAGCTTTGAACCACGGTAAGCGAGTGGTGGTCGGCTAGGCGTTTGATTCGCGGCTGAGCACGCCAACGTTTGGTACCCAGCATCTCATCGACACTTCGCCTACAACATGCAACTGTGCCCGGGTGCCACGTAGCCGGCTGCTGATCGTCAAACCACGGCGCGCGGTTGATGGTCGGCTAGCCGTCTCACTCGTGTCTGAGCACGCCAACGTGTGGTACGTATCCTTCCCAGCAGATGCAATGGCTCTATTTCGTGTAGCAACTTGCATGGACTTAAAAAGGGTCAAGTAATGGAGGCTACATGTTATTTTCCTCTTCTACCTTTGGTTTATTATTTAACCTCTTCTGATTTGGGTTAAAAGGTTCGTAGTTCTGATGTAACTGTGGAATGCTTAGCGTTTCAAGTGTGAGAATTTGTAATTATTATTGAATCTAGAAGCGTGAGTGATTGTCGAACATATATATGGAATTTTATCATCATCATCATCATCATCATCATTTATCCATCACACCCGGATGGTGCATAGGGCAGCAACTTTTTGTTGCCGTTTCTGTAACAAGCTGTTTTTTTACGGGGCAAGGTTATTAGCCCTGCATCCAAACCCCAAAACTGGAGGACCTGTGGACCATTCTTGATCCTTACGTTTACAGCACCTGGTATTAACAAATGGTCACCCATTTAAGTACTGACCAGGCTCGATGTTGCTTAACTTCGGTCATTGGACGGGAACCGGTGTATTCAACACGATATAGCCGTAGACTTCTTCTTGCGCTCCTCGCCGCGACGGTCCGACACCGGTCCGTCGGTCCGTCACTCCAGCGCCATCCATTTTCCGGGCCATTCGATTCGGCAGTTGTTACACACTCCTTAACGGATTCCGACTTCCGAATTTAATAATCCCAAAATGTATTTACTCCAGGTAACTGCTAATCTAAAATCATTTATGAATAGAACTTTGTCTGAGTGTGTGGTTGTCTGTGTGTGTCCGTTACCTATAGACTCAGAAACGGCTGAACCGTTTTTCTTGACAATTTACGCAGTTGTACTATAACCGTCTGCGAGTGTTCTTAGCTAGGTTTTGTGTCGAGGTACCCCCAATAAATATCGACAATCGTTAATCGAAAAAATCCGGTTTTAGAAGAAGTGGTCCGATTTTACTAAAATTTGATACACTCACAGACAAAGATATAAAAAACGATATTCAGAAGATTCAAGTTTGTAGTTCTTACAATAGTGCAGAAAATCGATAATATATATATAAAAACCTTCATTACACCCGAGCAACGTCGGGCTATACTGAGAGTTGGCTATAATTAGACTATGGATTTGCTCCATACTAAAACAATTTTTGTTGAATTGAGTATATACTTTGCCGAACATTCGGGATTATTTTAGATTTTTATTTTAACCAAGGCCTCTACAAATATTGTACATAATAGGATTAGGTAAAAATGCTTAGAGCAATTGTGGCATTATGGTGCTTGTGTAAGGTAGTACTGAAAAATCAATATATGAAAGATTAGGTCAGTGATTGAGGCTAGTTAAGTTAATGATAGGACAAGTTAAGGCCAGCCTCAACCATCCCTATTTTGTACCACATTTATACTCTTGTATAATAGATATTGCTTTTGCTGCTTTAAGAGACCAGTATGTTTGAAAAAAAGATAGCAATTAATTTTTTTAATCGTTTCACCCTAAGTAAGGCGGTAACGCTACTGATGCGCTGGGGTGTACATAAGAGAAAATAGATAGGAGGAGAGTAAGGAGAAAGACGAACCAGTTACACTAGGTGTCCGGAAAAGGAGCAAGAGAAAGATGGGAATACAGGTGTGATAACAGTTGCAATGGTGGAGAGTAAGTAAACGATATACAGGGTGATGTAGAAAGAACTAGAGTCAAGTGGTTAAGAGATGGGTATTGACATTGCATTTAAATTCTTGGAGGTTGTAGCCGTCAGGAAAGAAATATTATAATTAAAGGAAGTTCTCCAGGTGGGAAGTGCGACAAAAGAAGCAGCAGGAGTAGAATTGTAGCTGCATTTGGTTGATCTAACTGTAAATGGGTGGGACCCAGTTACCAGTTTGGTTGCACGAGTAAACTCATATGGCAAAGGCACCAGTGACTTAAGTTCGTCAGAGCAGAAGCCATGAAAGTATATATAAAACAGACAGAGTGAAGCCACTTTTGATAATCGGAAACTTTATGTAATAACCGATAAGACTGCACTGAAAAAGGAAAAAAAAGGAAAAAAACAAATTTAAAGGTGGTGGTAGTCTCTTTCAGGTCCGGCAAAAGCTTTGATACATCAATGAAGATAAAATCGTTGATTGAATCCAGTGACTTCACCCAGTACAGCTTAGGTGAACAAAAACTTGGGCAGCTAAGTTAAAGGCAGATAACGTATACTGGCACATCCGAGGCAACGTGGAACTAGAATAAACCACCCCGTTCAATTCGAAATTCCATTCACTTCCAACAGTCCGAAAAATGTAAAGTGTAAAATCTCTGGTAATAACCAAATTGGACAGCATATAGGACGCTAGTTCCTTATGTAAGATTGAGTGTTAACATTCCCAAAACTGAATGAAATTAAATTACCACATGTAATGTCGGATGTACCTTGTTGAGCAGTGGATATCGGCATGAAACGAGAAATCGGAGAGCCGAGTTCGAATATCCGGTTGAATTTACTGCATTTACTTAGGCGTAAGTACACTTATGAAATGTATTTATCCATCCTTTCCCCTCTCAGCTATGGCTTAAATAACTGGACGGATTGTGTCCTATAGCCTTGTTTTGCAAGAAGTCTACCGCAGGAAATAATGACAATATACTGTAGGAAAATAATCTGCCCACTGAATCATGTTACTTTTGAGACATGATTGCCCAAGCGTGAATCCCGTACAGCACGTAAAAGAATGTCAAATAAGTACTCGATATAGGTGTGGTTTGGTTTGTTTTACGGCATATCAACCTCAATGGGTCATTTAATGCTGACAAGATTTTTACAATAGATTTGTATGAAAAGAATATACTTTCTTAGAAAAGTGGGTTTCGTTGAGAGTCAAGTGTATTGCCGGTAATATTTTCTTCCTTCACGTGTTTTTCGTGGTAACATTTTTCCTTCAAAAATGTATTCTCGTTGGTAATATCTTTCCTTCAAAACCGTTTAGTTGGTAAATATTTCATAGTATTTTGACCTCGGTTTGGGGTTTAACTATTTACCCATAGCTGGGACCCTTACAGGTGCTAACTCTATGGGTCCGGGTGAACCTGGGAACAATAGCATTTAAGAGGTAGTTCAATGGTTATCACAACCTCCCAATCATAGGTCTTGCTGCCGGATGCTGTTTACCATCATTCCCTGGACCGTATTCGATATGGGAATGATTTTCGAATGGTAAGATCTTTATTCAATGGAATATTAATTTTATTTAAATTATTTTTCTTTCTGTTTTTATCAATGTTGAAATAGTTATTTTTTGTTTTTTTTTTCCTCTGTACAACTGATAAAATTGATTGCGAATTTAGAAACGAATACAAGCAAATGTACATCAGCTATCCCTTAAACATAAAATACAAGAAAATCATATCAAGGATAGTAGGTTATCTGCAATAAACATTATGTGTTGGAAGAAGGTTTTACATTGCATATTCTCAATTGATATAGATTTAATGAGTCACAAAATATCAGCAGGTGTTCGCATTTAACGATGATAACACAAACAGAAGAAAATTACTAAGATCATCCGAATTCTTTTGTATGCTTCTTTCTAACCCCAAACATATGAGGAGCAATAAATTCATAAAAAAAGAAAGGGTTATCAGAAAGAGATAGAGACAATGTGTAAAGTACGTAATGATTAAAACAAAAGCTTGAAATATTGATATAGAAAGAATATATTGAAGTTAAATGAACCAGAAGAAAAGCAAACCTAGCAATCTTGAACGATCTTGGACGCCCAAAAAAGTATGTAGCAACTGCTGTCCGACAGTCTGCTGAGAATAGAATTGCTTGCGATTCTGCGGTTTTCAGAAATAGATTGGTTTGATCATTAAAGTTTCAAATATTTATTTATTCTTCTATATTTTTTTCCGTCTGTAGCTGAAGAGAGTGACAAGAAAGAACTACAGATAAAATGCAAGAAAACCGAATGCATAGTCATAATCAAAAGGACAAACAAAATTGCCGAAGAGATGTGAGGGACACTAAATCAATCAGGTACAAAAATTTAAATACCTGGAAAGTGTTATAACAGAAGACGGAACGTGCACTCCAGAAGTTGAGTAAAGTATTACGAAACAGAACAATTTCACTAGAAACAAAGAAGAGAATACTGGATTGCTATGTGATGTCAGGTCTTCAATATGGCAGTGAATGCTGGACAATATCATCAAAGATGAAAGAAAAACTTGAAGCAACTGAAATTCGGTTCTAGAAAAGGATGCTGCGAATATCATGGATAGAGCATGTGAGCAATGATGAAGTCTTAGAAAACGAAAAGGAAATTAATACTGAGCATCATGAAAAGACAGTTGAAGTTCCTGGGACACGCAATGAAGAAGGAAGTTCTGGGGAATCTCATACTAACGGGCTAGATATAGGGAAAAACGGACAAGGAGAAGCAAAGAATAACATATTTGGAGGACCTAATCAGGTAGATGATGGAACGAAGGTTGCGTGGTGTAACAAGAGAAGGCGTGCTAATAGCCACCAGGGATAGGAAAACGTGGAAAACCATGATCGCCTACGTCCTGAAGGGATAGGGCACATAGATGAAGAAGAAATTACGTAGAAGCTTAGCAAAATTTTCACAGTTGCGTTCTACATCTTTCTACTCTTAATAATTGTGAGTTGTTAATGGATTATATATTTTTGCTTTTCTGAAGCGTCTTCCGGTTAGTGTTACACATTAACCGTCCTCTCTTACGAAACATTCCCGTTCAAAATAAAAACAAATTCATACAAAATAACAAGATATATTAAATTGATATTTTCATTTGTTATTTTTGTATTTATTTCTGAATTTTTCTGTCCACTTATTCTGGAACGATTATTTTGATAAATAGATCTCTTCTTGAATAAAATATCGCATTTTGCAAACATATAACATGGCTGGTTAAGTCTTCTTTCGCATGGAGGTCATGCTTACGTCTTATTGATTTTTATTCCTTTTATACTTAATGACATAAACCGAAATAATTCATTTCAAATTATATCTGCGGTGGGAACTGAAACAGAAATTCAAAATTACAACGTAATAGACAAAAATAAATAAATAAATAAATTAAACTGGAAAAGTAAACGTATGCCTTTTGTGTCAAATGTACAATTATTTCCTCGGCTCTATTGTCGCAAGATTTATCGAATATTCCTTTTAACAAGGATTTCAGACCGATAATTACCTTTCATGGATTAATGTCGATTTCATGTAAGTTATTTTTTCTGGGTTATAAATCGTCTTCGACATAATTATATTTTTCTGCCAATTTCTTTTTCTCCAATTCATTTCACTGTTGATCAATATTCAAAACTACTTTAATTATGGCCTTGTACTAGATTAAATCATTCGTAATTCACTGAGCAGATTTTGAGCCGCGGAAAAACGAATGCATGATCATCAGTAAAAAAGTGCAGTCCAAAATGCCAGTACAGGTGGGGATACTAAAATCAAGCAGGTACAAAAATTTAAATACCTGGGAAATGTTCTAACGGAAGATAGAAAGTGCGACACAGAGATCCGAAATCGAACTGGCATGATGAAGAACGTATTCCAGAAGTTGAGTAAAGTATTACAAAACAATACAATTTCGCTAGAAGCAAATAGAAGCAAAGAAGAGAGTACTAGATTGCTATGTCAATTCTTCAATATGGCAATAAATGCTGGAAAATATCATCGAAGATGAAGGAAAAACTTGCAGCAACTGAAATGTGGTTATTGTTGTAGTGGATTTCTCAGGCAGACTTTAAATGACATGCACAGTAAATAATAAAAACGTTTTATGTTAATTTTAGTATGATTGAAATTTAGGAATTTCGGTGTGTAACGTAAATTCGAGCAGAGGTATATCCGGTTTCAATTTCTAAATTAAATACACGATTACTGCCTAAGATATTACAATCGTGCTATGGAAATTCTATGCGTGTAATATAACTCGGGAGGAGAAAAAAACAGAAAAAATGAAATTTGGAACAGTATAAAATTTTATTTATGCCTTTCTTGAAAAAAAAAAGCAAAAAATCAAGGAAAAAAGAAATAAACTTTGAACATCAAAGAAGTATTATTATTGTTTGTGTTTTTCAAAAAGGAAAGAAAATCGAACTTTTCAGACATTTCAGAACTTACAGAAGTACTTGAAGGAGATCTGCAGTAAATGAATAATAGTTTCAACCCACACGAACGTTTTTCATCAGAACATTGTTGCCATGCTTGCAGAACGTTACGAGTTCCAGCCTTGTTTTGCACCTATCCTCCTTATTCTCAAATAATCGCTCTATGCTGACGATTTCTGAGCCTATCGTTTCTCTACTCTCCATTTCCACCAGTAGAATGCAGAGACATTTGTTGCATCTTGTATTTGATATTATTTGTGCCCATTTTATAGATATAAATCCTCCGTTTTCATTATACTTTTGTAGCATTTATCACTCGCGCACTGAATTACAGACTTGCTGACCAACTCTTTTCTTTAGACACATCTCCAGAGCGGAAACTGATTCTGGTCACGGCCATTGCGTTTCCTGTCAGTTTATAGGTAATTCTTCACTGACCGCCATTACACTTGTGTTATATAACTTGATCCTATTGACCATATTACCAGAGCAGCTACAACTAAGCTTTAATTTGAGTAACTTATAACTGACCAAGTGCTTATCAATTAAATATATAAAGATTCGTTAATATTTGTCTTTACTGTATTGTTGAATGCCGGGTGAAATCAAATTATTTTCTAGTCTCTAGTTTTCTTTATTTTATTTGTTCTTTCACCATCACTATTATTATTATTATTATTATTATTATTATTAATGTATCTGTAGCATTTCATTGTGCCGGCTTTCTGCTTTGCCTTTTCTTATATGGTCATGTTTTCCTCAAAGCTAATTTCACTGGCCGAGTTTGTAGATATCTTAAATTGAACTGGTTGGTTAATGGTTTTCTGTATAGCATGCGTGAATCTACGCAAATTCATCCACTGTATTTTTCGGTAGGGCCGCTACATTTCCCTGTGTGTATCGAGGAAGTTTTCTTGCTACAGACCGTTACATTGATTCTAAACGTTTGCCACTTAAAGAATTTATGTTCATACTTCTTTATATTTTTTCCTGCAAACATCGAATTGTTATCTCGGTATTAGCCACTTCATCATGATCAATCAGATGCCTCATCCTCCAAAAGAGGCAAAATCCCTACCAGCTTAAATATCTACGCCGAATCTAGGTCTCTCATAGATTCTAAATTTGTTGTTCTTAAGCTAAAGATCGTTGTCATGGAACAAAATTGGCGTCTTTGCATGTTTTCTTTTTTGCAATACAGTATAGTGGGTTGCTTATCCTTTTCTGTTAGTAGTGGAGAGTCCGTTGTAGTGAAGGGTAATTGTATACTGTTGCAGGCTGACGGAATTTGGCCTTGTTGTAGATAGCCCACTATAAGTCATAAAATTATTACAAATCAAGAAAGGCAATTTAAGCAGAAAAGTAACATTTTATATATAACACGTATCAAATAATGTTTTTACAATTAAAGTAATACATGAAGTATGTATCTAACGTAGGTTAATATGTACATGGCAATAAATTGATGAAAGACAATTAATGCTTAGTAATTTGGGAGGGTGTAAGTAAGGAATGTCTTTGATATATTCGCTCCTTAGGTCAGTAAGTAGTTTTTGAGGCAGGGAAGAAGGAAAGAGGTAAGGGAGGGGTGCGTAGCAAGCCGCCCGACCTGGTCAAGGGAGATACTAATTACTTTCATACTTGTATTTGGTTCTGGGCTTCCCATTGGCTGAGAAATAAAATTCGCATAGGCTCGCGAACTGGAAATTTGATATTTAATTAATCTTTAGTTTTCAACCGGAACATCTGCGCGTAATCGGTGACACAGCTACGAGTTTTCGTCATTTGCTTTTTGGTCGTAAAATCGCACACATCCGGTACATCACTTTTGTTCGGTATCACCACAACAGAACTCCTCACTAATACAACCATACACTTTGGATAGCTCGATCTTTCAAATAAATAGCTTTCTTTCTGTTAAAGATAGGTAGAATTCCTTGATAGCAAACACAATAAAGCTTTATTCTTTATTATTTTTTAAATGATTGGATGATTTGTTATCATTTTTTTGCAATGCCTCTGGCTAACAGCCACAGAATTGCGTGTATATGAACATCATTTGATCATATATTTATATTTACTCTTCACAACGTTGAACAAGGAAAGGAGGCAGCTTAGCAAAGGGAGACAAATGCTAAATAAATTTTATATTACTTTGCAAGACACACTTTGGGAACAAATACAAGCTACTTGGCAGGAGATAACATTAGATACATTGAAGAAGCCTGTAATGTAAATGCCTGACAGAATGAAGGTTGTGATCAATGCAAAAGGTTATTATACTAAATATAAAATTTAGTTTGTAACAAGTATTTTTTCTTGTTAAAGCATTTGTTGGGTAAATTAAATCAAATTACTTTAATTAAATTGTTTTTTCTGTCAATATGTCCCATAAAAGATAAAAATAGTTCTTGTCTTAATACTTTTGCACAGTACTCTATGCTCTGAAGAGAAAAAATATAAGATCATATAAAAATGTATGTATAATATGCGTAACTAAAATTAGGAAAATATAGTTCCTGAAATTGTATATATGTCTGTAGGGGTAAATTGTAACCTTACTACGAGTAAATCTCCTCGGTTGCCCCAAGTTAAGTCCGAGATTGTGTCACACCCGGTCTCTGGACACATGGGATAGGAAGTTTTGAAAAGCCACAATAAACCATGTTCAGAACGGAAGCAGGACATAAAGAACACGTATGTGAAGTTTATTTCAGTTATTCTAAAACTCATTTGGAATGACATTAGAGAAATTACTCTCGTTATCAAATATGAGTAGATAAGAAACATAATAAGAATATTATCCAAATATATGTGCTTAGTTGCTCTCAAATCTTATACGAATAATTAAACTGAAGGATTAATATTGACTGATAGTGGCATGTTGTCTTTTTCCTAAAAGTGGGACTCATTGTCTGGTAAATAGTAGGACGAATTCTAATCGTTTATTTGTATTGAAAAAATAAGAAAAAATACAACTTCAAAATGTCAGTATATCAGGGTTATGGCATCACCATTGAAATAAAGCGTTCAATTTCAGGAACACACCCACAACCCACCCATCAACACGCACAAACCCCACACACCTACACACACCACACACACCATCCCCAATACTAAAACCACACAGAGAGACCCCACACTTAACCCCCACGCCTCCTCACACAACAGACACAAACCACACACCCATACGACACGCAAACGCACGCACACACACCCAACACTCGAAAATTAATAATAAAGTGGAAACATTTTATGCGTGACAAGTTTCGTTCTTTAGAACAACATCAAAATTAAATGCTGCTTGATTGATTTAAATATACACGCGCAGGAAGTAGAGGGTGGCTGAAAATTGAAAAATTAAATTTATTTAAACATTACACACACACACACACACACACACACACACACACACACACACACACACACACACACACGCGCACACACACACACACACACACACACACACACACATATATATATATATTGTGTGTATTTTGGCAGCATTTTTTCATTAATGCAGGTTTCATTGAATAATATAGACAAGTTTTGTCTATTAATTTTGTGTAGGATCCGTTCATACCGTCTGATATACTTGATGGTGATGTCGTTAAAAGACAACAAAAAAGCACAATATTTGTTGAATTTTTTATCGGGTCTAAGCTTTCGGCTCACATAAGCCATTATCAAAGAGTAAATATTAACACACAGTAAACATAGAACATTTAAGCTATTAACAATAAACTTCCATGTTAAGCTTTTTAAGAAAGTAATGTATTTGTTCATCACCTATGTAGTTGGGAAAATTATTATTGATGAGTGTCTGTTTTATGTTTTTTAGTTCACTGTAGTTCACAAATCAGATCTTCTACAGTTACTAGTAATCGTAAAGAAGATGACTGTTTAAGAATTGAAAATTTGAAAAATATTAAATTTATTATTGTAAGAAAACAACTCTCTGCCACACTTGGCCTTTCAAAGATAGGAGACAACGTATTACTTGCTGATTTCTCTAAATAATCTGCATCTTTGGCCAAGGCAAGGAAATCTAATTTATCAAAGAGAAGTGCATAATTTAATGAGGCCCGAAGGAAAACAAGAAGGAGGATAATGCGATTGAATAACAAAAACAAATATGATTAAACAAAAAATCAGTTAAAATAGTTTGGTTTGCTTGAAGCCGTTTCATTTTAGTAAGATTGGATCAATATAAAAATGATACCGAATACGGAATATTTTAGAGATGATAGCGGTGAGAATATTCAGGGCTCTAGTCATAAGTTAAACATGAGATCTGCAAAATAAAAGACACATAAATTTGCTTAAAATCGGCAATATCAGGCCGATAGAATTATATATATATATATATATATATATATATATATACAAGAATATTTGCGCAGCAATCACGGCAGAAAGGAAGTGGGGAGATCTTAACAGAAGTTTTTAAAAAGTGCCAAATTTTTATTCAGACACCATCTGCTTTCTCCTAAAGAAATTTAATCTTTATATAGGATTTATGAAAAATTCCCTAAAGTAATTAGAAATAAAACGATTTTAAATTAATTGCTCTGAAGACGGAAAACGTAATGGCAACCAGCTCCGCATCAACGCGTATCTAGTGTTAAAACATTATTGGAGAACCCGATATTAACTGATCTGATAAACTGATCAAAGGCTGCTATCCTGTAGATAAGAAAACAGTCAAATAAACCCTTTCAATATTTACAAAGCCAGTGTACATTATAGGGCAAAATTATTGTGGGGATCCTTGTTTAGAAAACCACACAATATAAGAATAGCATAAAACAGATATGAGAGAAAAATGTAACTATATTGAATAAAAGATTTACAACCTGTACACGGTTAGTAGATTCAGGAATACTTGTTAGTAGGAGTCAAATATATACAAGAAATAAGTCCGGGTAATGGTCTATATTCTTGCTGACCAACGAGCGGCGGTTCAACTGCTCTGACAAACACCAACTTTAAAAACAACAACAAAAATCCGTTCTGTATAGGAAGGATTATTTGTATACCATGGAAGATTCCCAAAGAGTGTGTGAAAAGCGGTGACTCCTCAACAATTATGTTATCACTATCTAGTTGTATTTGTTGGTTAATATTCTTAGAGGCATATCAACAATTTTATGTGTTAAACAATGACGAAATTTAAATATTTCATCTTTTTTTGTAAATAAAGTTTTGTTTATTTTAAGAAGAAAAGCATTAATGATAAAAAACATAGCTGTGAAGAAAAGATGCATACGTTCCCCAAGAATATTTGTGCGTAAATGAATATAAGGAATCTGACTGTAATTGGAATTCTTCATCAATAATTCTAAGCGATTATCTATTTCACCACCCACACATCCAAGCTTACTGCACCTGGGATTTCCAAGCAGTTACTGATCTATGACTGCCAAGGCTCGACGTAACTGCTATTCTTAAGAGGTCACACATCGACGTACTGACAGGAGTTGACTTCGTTTAAATTTGGTGATATATTGGAAAAAGGATGTTTCAGAGGGATGTAACCGTAATCCAGTTGGTGAGATTCATAGCTTTTTTTGGTTTAATTAAATCTTAATAACCTAGGATACTGAAAGGATTTAACTAAGTGGAATATGAAGTAAAATATTTTCAAATTTTTTTTTTTTTTTTTATAAGCGTTTCACCCCGAGCAAGGCATGTCACTGCCACGACTGTGCAGGGGGCTACGTAGAGTGGAGAAAGGTTGATTAAATATAGGAAATAACAGAGGGTGGGTGATAGGCGGGTGAGGATACCGAGAATGAGGGTTGGGTAGATGAGAGTGTTGTGAGAATAGTTGGGAGTTAGTGTGATAGGAGGTGTCTATTGACCCTACATTTAAACACCTGGAGATTGTAACTGTCGGGAAAGCAGACTTGTGGAAGGGAGTTCCGCAGGCGGGAAGCGCGAGAAAAGAAGCTGTTGGAGTAGAATTTACGGTTACATCTTATTTGTTTTTGTGGTGATACCGACCGAGCAAAAGCGATGGACCGGATGTTTGCTCTATACCGTCCAGAAAGCAAATGAACAAAAGTCGTCTATGCGCAGGTGTATTCGCGCAGATGTTCCGGTTGAAAAATAAAAATTAATCAAATATCAAATTTCCATTTCGCGAGACTACGCGAATTTTATTTACCAGCCAATGGGAAGCCCAGAATCAAATACAAGTGTGAAATCCCAAATCGAGCTGCTTTTGATCCAAAAAGCAGATATAAAAAGCCAAGACAAAAGCACACAGCAGACAGACGGGCAGGGACCAAGAAGAAGAGTGTAATTAATATCCCCTTGACTGAAATCGAGCGGCTACTACGCTTGCCGCTTTCTTTCTCCCCTTTCTCAAAAGTACTTACTGACCTAAGAAGCGACTACTTCAAAGACATTCCTCACATACCTCCGCTCCACACATTCCTAAACACTAATTATCTTTTTCAGCATTATATTTGCCATAAACATTCTAACTTCCGTTGGATCTTTATTTCAAATCTTGCTTTAATTGTAAAACATTAATTGATATATATATATATATATATATATATATATATATATATATATATATATATAAATGTTATTTCAACTCACTTTGCTTTTCTTGATTTTATAATCATTTTATGACTTATAGTGGGCTATCTACCACAAGGCCAAATTCCGTTAACCTGCAACACTATACAATTACCCTTAACTACAACGGGAAAATAATAGATAAGCAACCCACTATAGATTTATTTAATATTTAAAACCCACAAGCATCATGATACCATGATACTAGCAAGACAACAATAACACTAATCGTGAGAGATGAGCAGCCTTTCTAGCAATCTTTCTGTCTTGGATGTCTACAGGGAGTCAAATCTTTCCCATACAACTTGGAACTCATATATCCGATCTGTTTCTAAATACACCGGAAAAATAGTTGGTTCCATGTACCACTCGAGAAACTACCCGTTTCTGGCTTCTATCTTCTAATTCTATGTGCCATATCTCTGCAGTACGTAGGCGTTTCCCTATCCCTGGTGGCTATTAGCCGCTTTCTCCTGTTACCTCACCAAAACCCTCTCTGCCATGCGCCTGTTAAGGCCTTTCAAATATGTTATTCACTGATTTCCGCTGTCTAATTTTCCCTCTGTCTGCTCTGTGAGTATCAGATTCACCGATCTTTTCTCTCCTCATCCCATATCCCAAAGAGATATAGATTATATCACAATGAGCATCAATGTCATCTCTGACCCTTAGTTGACCAGTCATCAATCGCCTACCTTGACAGTTAAAATGCGTTTACGCGGCCTTGAATTATTTTTCATCCTTCAAAGACTTTTCCCTTATTCTCAGTTTCACTCCAGACAATGGTAATAAGACGCACAGTTATATTCCATGCCTCTACCTTCAAATGAAGGTGGAGGCATGGAATATACTAGTTGTTAAAATGGACAAATAACTGTAAACATGTAAGCGCCAAAAAAATAAAATAAAATAAAATAAACATCGCTAGACAGAAACATTATAAAGAGCGGCCTCCAGGAGCGTGTTGGGTTGTCTCATAAATATCACGGATTATAAGATCCATATCAGTGAAGGGATCTTCGGGAGACGCTAAACACATTGGCCGATATTATATGACGAAACATTATGGAATGAAATGTTTCAAGGTACGTCTTAACATTAAACATTAAGATTTAAATACTGGGTGCCATGTAAATATATTAGTCCGTGTTGATCTTGTCATTAAAAGTGGGGATTAATATAACCGTTTAAGGGTGGATTCAACGGGTTAAAGCATATTACTGTTTGTGGGATAATAACTGAGGATATGTTAGGGTGACTCAAATAAGAGACTCGTACGTAAGATCTATCACTGAAGTCACTGGAAAATAATGGCCATTGCCTCTATTGTTCCAGAATTGACTTGACTGCTTCTACGAAGCTCTATATTTACAAGAGGCAGATCAAATAAAAACATTGATGTATTGTTTAGCATTCTAATATTCATTTTTATGGCTTCACCGAATTTAGAAGTTCTATCTTTGAAAAAAAAACCTTTATTTAAAAAAAATCCTCTGCTGTTCATCTCAGTGTTCTTGACAAGCTCCAAAAGAGAATTCGTAATGCGATAGGTACCAATTTGGCGACTCGACTCCGTCACTTCCTTACCGACGGTATATGGCTTTCCTCTGTCTGTTCTACAAATACTTTCATGGCTTCTGCTCCAACGAACTAAAGTCACTGGTGCCCCTGCAACAGGTGTTTACTCGTGCAAACAGACTGGCAACTGCGTCTCACACATTCACAATTAGATCAACCAAATGCAGACGACAATTCTACTCCTGCAGCTTAATTTCTCGCACTTCCCGCTTGTGGAACTCGCTTGCTTTCCTGACGGCTACAACCTCCAGGAATTTAAATGCAATGTCAATACTCATCACTTAATCACTAGACTCTAATTCTTTCCACACCATCCTGTATATCCTTTCTTTTCTCTCCACATTTCAACTGTCATCACACCTGTATTCCCATACTTCTCTTGCTACTTTCTAACTGGTTCATCTTTCTCTTTACTCTTCTTGAATACAGCAGCCTAGAACTTCAAAGCTAGGAACGGCCAAAGTACTTACATTTTATCTTCATCATCCCGTTTATATTTCACTGAAAAGGAGCGTGTTCAATCCATCACTATATGGAGCGGATTTCAAGAAGATGCTTCCGGTATTTCTACCATTTTAGCAACATGTAGTCGATAGTCAACCGTTATATATCCTAAATATCCTCATAATATACAACTCATTTTGCTTTTCTCTTCGCATCGGCGACAGCTTTATTCAGTCACCCGATAGACTGACTCATGTATTAATTGGAATCTATTAAAATATGCAAAATTTAAAATCACCATTTATTATTTAATCGGCATAACTAACATCCTTGCGCCTCGACTGATTGGCGTCCAGGGCAAAGAAGAAATCAGTCTACCCAGCTAGTTAATAGATCTTTCCAGGGATAAGAGATTAGTTCACGCATTCACAAGGCCCGAACACGAAGACATTCAAATCAAATTAATTTCTGTGTTATTTGGTACTAATTTCTAGCAACGAAACTTTTTCAACAATTTTCACCATTTCATGGACTAAATGGTTGAAGATTTTTTAGCGACATGTTAACATCAATCGGTTACTTAATAAAGAAAATCTAAATTTCTAATCCAACAGCTTCTTTTCTCGCGCTTCCCGCTTGTGGAATTCTCTTCCACATGTCTACTTTCCCGACAGCTACTATCTCCAGGTGTTTAAATGTAAGGTCAATAGATACCTCCTATCACACTAACTTGCATCTATTCTCCCAACACTCTCACCATCTACCCAAACCTCATTCTCGGTATCCTTACACGTCTATCACCCTCCTTCTGACATCTCCTATATCTAACCATCCTTTCTCACCACTTCCCCGCCTATGTAACCCCCTGCTCAATAGTGACAGTAGAATGCCTTGCTCGGGGTGAAACGATTATTAAAAAGATATTTTTAATGTAATTGTATGGCTTCAACCAAATACATTTTTAAATGTAATGTTTATACTATCAACTGAAGCTGAAATGTATTGTTGGCAATTCTACTATAAAACTGTATTGGTCTCATTTTGATTAAAGATTTTATTGTTTTATTTGTTTTGTCTTTAATCGGAGTAAACACATACAGTACAGTAAATCGATTAAACCACAAAGTGTTACGAGGTGTGGATGTATGCGAACAGAAACATTAATAATGAGCGGAAAGACGAAAGACTAATTAAAAGGACCGTAGATAGCGATTGACATTGCATTTACATTTTTTAAGATCAAATTCGGCTGGAAACATGGAACCAGAAAAGGGTCCACAATGGAGAAATTCGAAACAATAAAGAGTTAGCATACAATTTACTGTTACACCTAGCCAGCTCAAAAGTAATTTGATAAGATTTTACGTTAGTCTAATACTGTGCTTAAATTTAAAATGTCTATGTAGCATACTTGATATTCCTGGTAATTATTTTTGTATATATATAAATGTACTTTATTTATTTCATTCGTCCTAGATTTTGTACGTTTGTGGAGGTTTTTCTTTGTCCAGTCAGCAGAGTTGTAGTATAAACCATAGGTGGGTGCTGTGGGTGCTCATTAGACGCAAAGAAAGCGTCTGTAACGGGGAGTAGTTAGCCGCCCTAGGAATATGCATCCATGAATACGAGTGTCTAGGCATACTCATTTGTCAAAACACTGCCGTTTGCTTTTATCATCTTTTATATTAGTCTCATTTGATTAATTCGTTTTTTACGGATTGCCAACACTTTGAATGTTATTTAATGCTAGAATTATTTTTTTTTAGATTTTGGGTTTTTGGATACTAAATATTTTGCTATACAATTCTTTCAAATTAAAAAGAGAAAGATTCATCAGTCAGTCAGTTAAGTGCCATACGTGATACACGCTTGGGCGATCATGTCTCGAAAGAGACATGACTGACTGGGCAGAAGATTATCCCGCAGTAGGTTGCTATTGCTTTCTACTGTAGACTGGTTGCCGACCAAGGCTATAGAACCCAGTCTGTCCTGCATAACTGGAAGGAAGAGACGGATTAATACCTTTCCCAAGGGTATTTGCGCGTAAGTGAATGCAATGGATTCAACTGGAATTCGAACTCGGCTGTTTCCGAGCCGATATCCACTGCACCACAACGCACATCCCCTTTCCCAAAACTATTTGTACGTAAGTAACTACAACGAACCTGTGGTGAATGGAACTCGATTCTGCAATTAAAAATATTCCGAGCGGTAATCCATTACACCATCCACATATTCAACGATACAGTATCTATTATTCCCAAGCTGCCACCCATCAAGCTACAAAGCCGATTTGACTTTCGTTAAATTCGGTGATCGTACGGAATCAGTTGTCCGAAATTCATTAAGCCGTAAAATTTTATATAACTTGCGATACCTCCGAGGTATAGTAAATAATAATAGCTGTTAAATTATATTTTGGCTAGTGTCTCTGAAGCAGAATTGGAGACGTTGCGGATATTTTCTCGTCAACTATTTCAAATAACACTCCTTTCGCAGAATCACTTGAAAGTAGTCGATATTCCCGATTTTGCTTTCATATCATATATTTTTACAATTTGTTTTGAGCAAAGATAAAATAAAATTAAAACCAGAGACAAACTTTCCAATAAATAAATATGAAGAAAGTATAATTTTATTGAAAATTGGGTTTGTCTCTAAGCTAAATCAAATTACATTTTAATATCAATCAATCTGGAAACACAAAGCAAAAAAAAAAAAAAATAAATGAAATGCAGAATTGGGTGCAGTAATAAATTGATACAAAATCAACGTTTCCCGACAGTACCTGAGGTTTACAGTGAATATGTCCTAAATATGTCCGAAATATCTTTAGAGTGGATATTTTCTAAATATTCAATACTGATATGAATCATTGTATTTACTTTACAGATTATGTCGAAGGTCTTTATTGCTGTTGTTTTTATATTTATTTCTCATTTTCAGCGCATTCATTCAGCTTTTATTTACTAAAAATCAACGGCAGGTACTTTCATTATTTTTTTAATCTTTACACAATCTTGGGCAAACTTTTTTTTTTTTAGCATACTTTGTTTTATCCCACAGGTACCGTCTTCGACATTCTTCATATCTTGAGATGTACCGGTTAGATACATATGTTTAGCTCCTGCTCTTTAACCCATATGTGGAGAAAAAATTGATAGATTCATATATTTCCAAGGGTATTGGCTTTGCAATCAAATACGCTGAAATACCCTTGGTAAAGGTACGAATCCATCACATTTTCTTTCATGTATCGGTTAAATAGCAGGTCAGATTGGTTTTTATAGCCTTGCTGACAATAAGTTCACCGCAGAAGGTAATGGCAATCTAGTACGGGAAAATATTCTCAAGGATGGAACTTTCGTATTGGAGTAGATAGACTAAACTATCGCCCGGTTCACACTCCACCCACATCTATGGAACAGGTGAAGAGGCTCATCCCTTGTTTCCTGTTTAGGATGCGGTTTCCGGTTTTCTCTTTTCTAATCATCTCACTTTGTTTTTTTTTTTCAATTGGAGTAGATAGACTAAACTATCGCCCGGTTCACACTCCACCCACATCTATTGAACAGGTGAAGAGGCTCATCTCTTGTTTCCTGTTTAGGATGCGAATTCCGGTTCTCTTTTTTCCAATCTCTTCACTCTTATGTAGCCCCCTGCACATCAGTGGCGTTACCGCCTTGTTCGGGGTGATATGATTAAAAAAAAACATATTTTTGGACGTTCAGTGAAGCCATTTCTAGAATTCAAGAAGTTTTTAGTTTATTTTTAGCGTTTATTTTGCTTTGTGATCGTTTGTTTTGAATATCGTTTCTTATGTCTTTGTCTATGAGTGTATCAAATTTATTAAAATCGTACCACTCTTTCTATAACCCAAGTTTTTCGATTATCGATTTTCGATATTTATCGGAGTTACCTTGACACAAAACCTAGCTAAGAACACTCGCAGACGCTTATCGTACAACTGTGTAAATTTTCATGAAAATTGGTTCAGCCGTTTCGGAATCTATAGGTAACGGACACACACACAGACACACAGACAAAGTTCCATTTATCAATTAGTTTAGATGATGTTTACTGATTGTTTTTGTAACTCTTTACCGACGGGTATCTTCATCGACTTACTTTATATTTCCAGAGATTTGTACTGTTTCATTGATTTTCATCAAATCAGAGGCGAAAGCAGTTGTTTTCTTTTGTTAAAAAGTGTTTTTAGATATTTTAATATATTAAAATCTGCGTAAACGACTTTCGTCTTCCGTCGTTCAAGCTATTTCCTTGTTGAAATATGAACTAGTAAATAAACATTTACAATTATTTTTTATCAGTAACAAGATCAATATATTTTTCCACCATGTGATTTTTAAAAAAGTCGATCCCAGTTAATTGCCTGCATGTTTATAACCACATCATGAATTAAGTTATTAGGGGAAGGCAAATATTAAAAATGACAGTCATTTTATTTCTAATTATTATAAAAAATATTTCCAAGATGGAAATAATCCTTCTCGGAAAATTCCGTTAAAAATTCTTCATTTTGAAAAACAAATGTACGAAAAAAGTTTAATATTAACTTCTTTCATAAAGATCTGCGTAAATACACATAATTCAATTTAATCTTCTGAAATTTCTTCTCCGCGATTTCATAATGTATCTTTTCATACTCATGGCTTACAGTCATAGCACGTTTTATACACCAGTTCCCGCTCCATCACCGAAGTTAAAGAACGTTGAGTCAGTACTTAGATGGGTGACCGCTTGGGATTACCAGGTGGTGTAAGCGTTCATTGAAAGATGTGCGTTGTGGTGCAGTGAATGTCGGCTTGGAAAGAAGAAATCGGGGAGCCGAGTTCGAATTCCTGTCGAATACTCTGTATTCACTTACGCGCTGGTACCTTTGGGGAAGGTATTAATCCTTCCCTTCCCTCCAGTTATGGGTCAGATAACAGGGTAGGACCTGGAACCCTGCCCTTAAACAAATCCCAATGAGATTTTCACCGTCGGGCAGAAAACCGGCTCAACCCGACTATGTTGAATGCGGCTTACATACTTTCCTCTATCATTTTCGTTTTTCATTCTATATCCATAGATTTCGCTCTTTTCCCAGCAGAAATTAATTCTGTATGGTAAAGATGAATAAAAAATTTAAAAATATATTCCTCTGCACTTTCTTTTGTCTCTTCATATTTACAGTTTGATAAATAATTTTAATCTATCAAAGTTTCTATGTATTTCAATTGTTAAGTGCTTTTAAATTCTTTTTTGCAGTCAAGCAATCAACCCTACACTTTTTCTTGCAAAGAAACATTCAAATAATATAGATATCCCATTAAATATATATATACGAACACTCAATCACAAAAAACACATAAAATAATACAAGAACTATCAAAAGAAAAAGAAACACACAAAATGCCTACAGACACAAATATACACAAAAACCCAAGCACCAAACATTATCCCAATTAAATAAACTGTCACGCAGCAAAACATACAAAGTCTGTAAGGAAAGGGTCAAACGCATTAAAGAACTCCATACAACTTAAGAGACTAACAGAAACTGAAAAAATTAACAAAATAAAACATTTAAAATAAACAACTGGCGTGTCATTAAAAAAAAAACAATAAAAAATGAAACACGCGCCGAAGAAAAATATCAATAACAATAAAAAATAAACAAAAGATAGCATAACATCAAGCAATCAAAAACAAAAACAAATATCATACCATGTTCTATATAAATTAGAAAAGTTAGGACCTAAGAGCAAACTCGCACTAACGAGCGAGAACATTATATAACTTGAAGTCGACATGAACTCGCAAAGTTAAACTTAAAAACTCTTTGTGCATAAATATATATATATATATATATATATATATATATATATATATATATATATATAATCATATGGTTCCGAATTAAAAGTGAATTGCAACATGGGAATTTAGGGAAATCAAAACCGTAAAGCCTTGGGTCCTCTTTAGCTTGATATATATATATATATATATATATATATAGAGAGAGAGAGAGAGAGAGAGCAGGCATATATGGAATACTATTCCGTATCCAAAGAAACGCTTTTCTTAAAAGACTGCTCAATACAAAGTAGAGCTAATACTATTTATTCAGAAATTATACCATGAATATGTTATAATATCACTAGACAAATAGCTATTCTGTTTCGTCACTGCGTGTGTCTTTTCAAGTGATGAGGTATATTTCAAGTTAAAGGGTTTTAAAATGTTCAAAACAAGCCAAACCCCCTTAATCAGGGAGGTATTGTTTCATAGTCAGAATAAAGTAACTTCTAATTTGAAAGACATGTGAGCAGTCTAAAAAGCAATTGGGGGGCATTAATATTAATATTTGATTAAATTGAGATCAGAATTATTAAATGGCTTTTAAATTCACTTTATTATTATTGTGAATTTTAACTTCTCAGTTTAACAAGTTATTAGATTTAGATTATTATAAAGTTATTCATATATTAAACAAAGAAAAGACATGGACGCACACATACAAACCTACAAACATCCACACATGGACAAATAGACGCGTATGCACACATACACTGGCATACAGACACGTATACAGATTAATATACGCACGCATATATACATACACAAATTTCAAAATTTTGTTTTTATCGACGTGTCAATTTGTGTGTTAAATTTTAAAGCAAGGTTTGGAAAACGATTGTAAAGGCTACAATATTAGACACGTGTAATAGCGAATTCGTAAGATGACAAGAGTCTTGAATCAATGAGGTCAGGGCAGGGCAGACATAATCAAATTTCAGTGCATGAACATATAAACATAATTAGATATATACTCACGCAAATACATTCCTCATGTGTATTCCTGCTTTACTTTCTTGCCGACATGTCACATGATACCCAGCCATAGTGGCTAAAAAACGCACCGAAGTTCTCCTCAGTAATATTCTTAGGGTTTAATTATAAAAGAATATTCGTAATGTGAGTATTCATGTACTCGGTTTGCAACCTTACTGATTTCCTTGTGAGAATGGTTCCTGCTAGAGATGTCGCTTCCTCGGCGGTAGCCCACAGTATATACCACATACCGCTTGGAAGTCTTGGCAGCAATGCCTCCTCTATGGTCTCCATAATGGCGTCCATTAGTTTTCTGTTTGTCAGCAGCGAGATTGTTCTAGTAGACGACATTTTCAGTACGGTGGGCATTGTTAACCGTTGGTTGTCAGCACATCTTAAATGTACATCTTAAATACTTCTTTTTGAGTATCGTAATAGTACGGGTCCTTCTTTTGTCTATCAACGTCTAGGCTGATAGAGATAGCGTAGAGGATTGGTTTTGCTAGTTTGTCAGCCCATATAAGGCATATATAACAAATCAAAAGTCAATCGTATTCGTAACAAATAGAAAAAATATTGAAACTGACAAAGCTGTCCGACGGTGTTATCTGTTGCCTTTCATATAGATACACTCAAAGAAAATATAAAATGTCTACGATCCTTTCCCTAAAAATAATATTCCGACCAATAAATAAAATAAGAAGACTTTTAAAAAAGTAAACTTTTAAAAATTCCGTTTGTGATAAAGCTTTCTTTTTTTTTCTCTGTATTCTTTTGTTAAACGTTGAACACTTGAAATAGAGTAAATTAAAAAAAATAAATAAAATACAGCAGTCATTAGGTAATACCAAATAATAGAAAAAAATATAAACTCTTCAAAATTCAAAAATGGCTTTTCAACTAACCGTTCTTTTTTCTCTATATACTTTTTTCAGTTGAACAGTTAAAAAAGGGAATAAATTATAAATTATAAAACAAAAATAGAACAGCAGTAAGTGATTCTTCACAACAGAAAATAAGAATCAATATGGCAGCCAAGGCCAACTGACAAAAAACAAAATAAGAAATTAATTTCTAGCAAAATCACAAAGGAGAAAAATTTGAGCAACTTAACAAAAGTGGTGGCGTTTAGAAATTAACTTCTCTGAAAAATTTAAATCCGCAATTGTCTTTGTCACTGCGCGTAAAGAAATTGGTTCACACACGATCAAGTGACCAATCCAGAGACTTGCATTGGATAATCAGTTTTTATTTTCTCTACTTCTCCACTGGAACGACCTCTGATACAAAGTCGCTTTTTATGTTGAAAACACGAGCGTGAACGTAGTAAATGGATACAGATCATGTGGGGACTTAGCTTACCCTTCTACTGGAGCGAGTTGTGACACAAGGTTGGTTTTAACGTGGGAAACATAAGCACGTACGCTCAGGCTACTGGTCAAAATTTAATCAGTCTCCTTTAACGGAGTAACTAGGTACAAAGCTTGTCTGAGCATATCTGAGCATATCTAAGCTTGTCTTAAATGATCCCACTGACACACCAAAATGCAGAACATTTGGGTAATCAGCTGTGAAGGCTGTGAAGAGTCACTAGATCGTTGAATGTCCCACAAAGCCACCAGACATCCGAGGAAAAAATTCGATTGCCCTCTAGGCTTACGGCACCGCCTCGAGATGTGGGGAGTGATATTAAGGCTAGGGAACATATCTCTCACTATTCCCGCCAGCGATGAGATTTCCAAAATCGCAAGCCTGAGAAAAGCCAAACTTGAAGCGACCTTATGGCCCATCATGTGCGGCATTCCCAGACCCCCATGACATGGACGCTGGACACAGACACGTTTGCTGACGTAGTGTTTGTATCCTCTCAACAGAAGGGAGAATAATAAACGCCCGATCACCTTCCTACGCCGTTTACAAAGTGGAGGTACTGACAGCCGGTAAAGTATAATCGGAAAGACGTATGTAACACACACCTCAGCCAAACCCTTTAAGGACAACCTCCTTCTATGCCAAATATCGATCGATGCGCCGACCTTTGCTGGTACTTCTGACCAATTTTTCTCCAACTGGAGGTCGGACCCAAATCACATTCCAAGAATGCAGACAGGGCCGTCCGTTCAGGCGAAGGGCCCAGCGAGGTAACACCCTTCCAGAAATCTAGCCGCAAGCCGGACGACTTGTTTAGTCTTGGCCCCTGTCACCTGTTCGTACCGTTCTGTACTACCACGATGTCACTCCGGGGGCACACGAAAGTAATGAAGTCATCCGCGTACTCGGAAACCCTAACGCGAGCACCACCAGGGACAGCGATTTCACGTAGGGGTAGACTGCACGCCCTATCTCTTAGCCGGCGAAGGAGGGGCTGAAACGCCAAAACATAAAGTAGGATCCACAGTGGAAAACCTTGTCGAACCGACCTAGTCAGGGTCAGAACGTCCGACAACTTTCCGTTCCCCTGTACAACAGCCGTAGGGGATTAATACAGGAGGCTAATCCAGCGGCGGAAATTGGTTTCGAATCCAGCAGCCTGCAGGACAGCCGCCAGGTAACAATGGTCAACCGCATCAAATGCCTTGGACTGATCCAAATTGATCAATGCGGTTCCTCGTCTTCTTTGATCCCCTCTATGATCGTGCGTGTCAGGTCCAGGTTGCTCTGACTTGTTCGGCCCATGCCAGCACAAGTCTGCTCAGGTCCCAACACAGATTCGGTAACTAAGTGCAAACGATTAGACAAGATATTGGCCAAAATCTTTAACTCTGTTTTTAGCAGAGTTATGGACCGGTAACCCTCTAACACCTTCTCCACAGCCTCAAGTACAATTCACAGGGCAAACCATTTATACTCGGCGATTAGGCCTCTGTCGACCTTCTTCAAAGCCACGTAGACTTCGCCTCGTAGCTAGCTGCATCAGCCAGCAAAAGTTGGAGAAATCAGCTGCGAGAGGATCGTCTGAGGAAAGGGCCCCAACGAGAGAGAGACTGGCTACAGTTGAAATCCTTGCGTTCGTTTTGGTTCCTCCAATTTCGTCTTCTCTTTCCACCCTGAAAAAAAAAGACTCGGTCTTATGTAAGTCCAGGTCCGTCGAGATTCACATATTTACGTTATCTCTGCGCCAGCAAACAAATTATTGATTTTGGCTAGTTGAATTTTGAAGTCATCCTATCCCTATCTTCCACTGTTTAATTATTTTTTTCATTTTTGACACGGCTGATGCAACACCTATTTATTTGTCATAGTTTCTGATACAAAAACCATATTTTTATCTGCTTACTACAAGATAATTCATTCTTTTGCTCACTCTTTTATACTTTTGACCTCGACTGTTGTTTCTGCGTTATTTCGCTTCTGATTTAAATTATATTCTCTCCTTTAAACAATACACTTTTATTTTTCTGCATTCCAGTTTCGACCGAAATCATTGTTCAATTTTTCCCGATTGCTAGCAGAAATAAAATGTATTTAATGCAAATTGTATTCCGTGGCTCACACAACGCACTTCATTGTTTTATATGTCGTGACCTTGAAAAAAGCCGTCTTTGATACAATAACATTCTTTTTTCTGCATTTCAGTTTCGATTGAAATTATTGGTTGTTTTCTTTTTTTTTTTTTTTTTGACAGAACTAATATGTATTAAATGTCAACTATACTTTGTTGGTCCTCATGTTAAATAAAAATAATAATTGACGAAAATTAAGTGATTGTTTTATGTGGCTTCTCATAAAAATCGACCTCATTACGAAAGTGTGCTAGAATATTGGTCAACTTTGATGAGGATTGCTTCACGTGAGGAATCCTTGAGAAAATTGGTAGCCTCAAACTATAACCTCAGAATGCAGAATAGAATTTTAAAAATATTATCTACGGAGTAGTAGAAATATCCGGAGGAAACCAGTTGCCATGAAATGACTTAATAAAAATACCTTTTATTTCCTGTACATTTTGGAAAAACTTGACGCATGGCTGAAATTGATAGTTCTTTGGTCCCAAGTATGACGATGATTTAAATCCAGATGCTGTGTATGAGTATAAAATGAATTCGGCAGAAATACCCCGGTTTGAAGGTTTTGAGGAACGTGGAACTATCTCTTACTTGCTTTTGCCCCCAGGTCTAGCCTGACCTGGGATAGTTTCACCTGTTAGGTCCCAGGTTCGGGGAAATAGTTAATCTAAAACCTGTGGTCAATAGACTATGAAAGCATAAATGTAGACTTTTATATTAGAAATTCAGACAATACACTCTGGAGATGAAAATATTACCGCTATATATTTTTGAAGAAAAAATATTACCGCAATAGATTTGTGAAGGAAAAATATTATGGCAATATATTTGTAAGAAAAATTATTATCAGCAATATATTTTTGAGAAAAACATACCAACAATATATTTTTGAGAAGGAATATTACCAGTAATAGACTTTTACAAAAAATGTTACCAGGAATATAGTTTTGGAAAAAAAAAATATATATATACGGGGGAATATATCTGACTCGTTAAAACGCTCTTTTCAATGACACATGATATACAAACTGATTTTTTACAATGCATATAATGTTATCAGGAATCTCTGGTAACAATTTTTTCTGCATTAAATAATCTATTGAGTATTATATGCCGTAAAACAAATCAAACGAAACGAAACCGATAGATTATTTCATGATTTTAGCAGTTTATATTTACATTTATTATTCTTGAATCATCATTAATTGCATGTCACATAGACTTTGCTTTATTTCACTATTTTCAACGCTGTCGTTGATCTAAACATATTTATAAATGGAAATTTGTATGTGTGTGTATGTGTGTGTGTGACTGTGCGCGTGTGTGTGTGTCCGTTACCTATAGACTCCGATACGGCTGAACCGATTTTCTTGAAAATTTACATAGTTGTAATATAAGCGTCTGTGAGTGTTCTTCGTTAGGTTTTGTGTCGAGGTACCCCCGATAAATATCGAAAATCGATAATCGAAAAAATCGGGTTATAGAAGAAGTCGTCCGATTTTAATCAGATTTGATACACTCATAGACAAAGACATAAGAAACGATATTCAGGCGTTTCAAGGTTGTAGTTCTTACAATAGTGCAGAAAAATCAGTAATATAGATATATAAAAGGCAAGATGTTTGTGTGTGTGTCTATTTATCTGCCTGTATGAATGTATTTTTTCAGCCCTTTTATTTCAGTTTTTGCTTCGGATTGGGCTATAAGTAGGTATAATTGTAGTTCTTAGTCTCAGCCATGATACCACTTACTCAGAGGGCTTATTTAGTCTTCAAAATTCATTTTACGACGAAAAAAGGTTATTTGATATCGATAGCAGGAAATCAAGATTTGACTTACATCCATTCATTTTTCTTTCAGTCTACGGCTTCGCTTTAACTGGAAACAACTATTGCATTTTAGTCTTTCGTGCCAACGTCCAAAAATAGCATTAATTAGATTTAAAGCTTTTATTATATCCAAGCAACGCCGAGCTATACTGCTACTGTACTATATTCAGAGGTATCACTGACTATTCCAAGTGGATAAAACATTCTTTAGGGTGAAAAAGAAACAAACGTTATCTAATGAAATATTAATAACATTAAGCTCAGTCATACCTTATTTCCAGTTTTTACGTAATTATGATGGAGAATATAATATGCCAAACATGAGTTGCACTTAAAAGACAGAATATGCTAGCATAACTTCTTTTTTTAATCATTTCACCCCAAGCAAGGCATTCCACTTCCACTATTGCGCATGGGGCTACATAGGGGACGGTAAAGAGAAGGAGTGGTTAGACATAGGAAATGTCAGAAGGAATGTGATAGATGGGTAAGGATACCGAGGATGACGTTTCGGCAGATGGGAAGGGTGTTTGAAAGAATGGGAGCGAGTTAGTGTGTTAGGAGGTGCCTGTTGACGTTACATATAAACTCCTGGAGATTGTAGCCGTCGGGGAAGCAATCATGTGGAAGGGAATTCCACAGTCGGGATGTCCGAGAAAAGAAACTGTTGGAGTAGAAGTTGAGGTTGCATTTTATCGGTTTCACTGTAAAAAGGTGGGATCTAGTTGCTAATCTAGTATGTCGTGCAAATTTGTATCTAGGAGGCACCAGTGATCTAATATCATCGGAGCAGTAGTCGTGAAAATATTTATAGAAGAGACACAGGGAAGCCACGTCGCGCCGGTGAGAGAGAGACTGCAGGCGATCTGCCAAGTCGGTATCGATCACATTACAGACCCTCCGCTGTACCTTGTCGAGAAGCCCGAGGAGAATAGCTGGGGCACCTGACCAGATATGGCAGTAGTATTCAATGCACGGACGGGTGGTAGATTTATATATGTGCAGGATAGATTCAGACGGAAAAAACTTCCGGGCCCTGCACAGAGAACCGACTTTCATAGCAGCGGATTTAGCAATGGATTCGATATAGTCATTCCATTTGAGGTCCGCTGAAAGTGTGAGACCAAGGAGGCGTAGTGTTTTACTCTCTGGGAGACAAGCCTGGTCCATGCTAATGGGAGGTAGAAAATAAAGTTACATGACATAAGGTTTTCGGGAAATCAAAGAAGTAACGATATGCTGACATCCAAAAAATGTACAGTGTTTAATGACATGGTTTTATGAATATGTGTTTATACCGACCGAGCAAAACGAGGGACCGGATGTTTGCTCTATACCGATCAAAAAGCAAATGAACAAAATCGCCGTTGCCCATCCGAGTTCGCGCAGATGTTCCGGTAGAAAAATAAAAATTAATCATATATCAAATTTCCATTTCGCACACCTACGCGAATTTTATTTACCAGCCAATGGGAAGCCCAGAATCAAATACAAGTGTGAAATCCCAAAACGAGCTGTTTTGTTCCAAAAAGCAGATATACAACCCGACACGAAGAGCACCCAGACAGAGATACCAGGCAGAGACTAAGGAGAAGAGTGTAACCAATCCCTTTGATTTGAGTCGAGCGGCTACTATGCTTGTCTCTTTCCTTCTCCCCTATCTCAAGAGTACTTACTGACATAACGAGCGACTACTTCAAAGACATTCCTCACATACCTCCGCTCCTCACATTCCTAAGCACTAATTATCTTTTTCAGCATTATTATTTGTCATGAACATTCTAACCTCCATTGGATCTATATCCAAGTATTGCTTTAATTGTAAAAACATTAATTGAGATGTTTATATATAAATGTTATTTTCTACTCAAATTACCTTTCTTGACTTTATAACCATTTTATGACTGATAGTGAGCTATCTAACAAAAGTCCAAATTCCGTTAACCTGCAACAATAAGATACCCCCTATAAATGTATGAAGTAAGAAATTGTTTTGTAAAGTATCCTTCTGGAAGATGAATCAAGTCAGGGGTGCTCATCGGAGATCAATAATAAAGATCAAATATACGCAACGTTAACATGAAATAATGAAACTCACGGAAGACTTCGTGATCACGAAACTGTTGTTACGAGGCCATGAAATAGACAAACAAAGAAAGAAATAAGATATAAATATTTGTTTTATCGAAAAAATAGTTCATGTAGTGAGGATTTCAACGATTATTTTTAAGAGTCTCTGTAAAAAACGAAAGAAACATTGAACTTGATCTTATGGCGAACTGTCAAATGAGGGAAGGACACTGTCTATTGCACGGATCTCTAACTCTAGCTTCCTGTCACGAACTCAACCCAAGATGAAAGGGAACTAACCTTTTTTCCTGATCAACAACACACATGCTTAGTTTTTTAAAGCTTTTTACGGATGCTCAACATCTTAAAAGAGATGACTTCCGCTGACACGATTTTTCACGCATGCGTGCCTGCTGAAAAAATTAGCGTCTGTTACAAGAATTTTGTGTAAATCAATCCACCACAAAACGTTCAGGAATTCTTGTTCTTTTTTGTGTTCTGTCCTTCCATGACATAGGCGATCATGGCTTTCCACATCTTCTTTACCGTTTTTAACACCTCTTTTTATTCCACTTAATGCCCGCTTCGCCATTAATTTGCTTAAGTTCATCAAGTATGTCACGCATTGCATTCTTTTGTAACTTCTCTCTGTCCAGAAAGTGAGCATCAGATTCTCCCGGCTATCCTTCCTCATTACATGTCCTAGAATCTTCAGATGTCTTTTCGTGATATTTAGTATCAGTTATGTTTTTGTCTCAGTCCTCTCCTAAATCTTGTCGGTGCTCATATATTCGGCCTATGGTATTCTCAGCATCCTTCTGTAGAACTACATTTCGATTGCTTCAAGTCATTACTTCATGTTTGATGAGATTGTCCAGAATTTGCTGTCGTATTGAAGAACATACATCACATGGCAATCCAGTACTCTTCTTTGTTTCTAGCGAAATTTTCTTGTCTCTTAATACTCTACTCAGCTTCTGAAATTCATTATTGTCCATGTCAATACACCTTAAGCTCACAGTATCGCACTTTCCGTCCTCTTTAAGAACACTTCCGAGGTATTTCAGTCTCATTACCCGTTTGATTTTAGAATCCCTAACTTGTAGTTGTCATATACGGTTCCTATTTTTTACTGATTAATATGTATTCAGAATTTTAGTTTAGTTGTAGTTCTTTCTTCCACTTACTTTAACTACTTCTTGTAGCAGGTTTTCTGGTTCCCTTTCCGTATCCTGGCGAAATATCAAGCTCTTCCCGAATTGTTTTATTGTATAGGTTGAACACATCGCGTAAGAAGACACATCTTTGTCATACACCCCTTTCTATCCTTGTATATCTGCGAAACTCATTTTCTGTTCGAATGAAGAGAGCTTGGTGCTAAAAGAGGTTCTTAATTATTCTAATATCCTTCCCGAATATGTCAAGGTTGCCAAGCGTCTCTCTCAGCTCTTTGTGGCATACTTTGTAGAATATATTTGCTAAGTCTATGAAACTCATATATATATTCTTCTGGATTCGGAAAATAACGAATATATTAAACGCAACAAACCGATATATATGGCAGTAGTATTCAATGCACGGACGGGTGGTAGATTTATATATGTGCAGGATAGATTCAGACGGAAAAAACTTCCGGGCCCTGCACAGAGAACCGACTTTCATAGCAGCGGTATATAGTATATGATATGCTGATGGAGTGAAATAATAGGGAAAAATTATAAAAAAGTGTTGTTTTGTTCCAAACTTTCATAGCGAAATTAGCTATATGCATAGTTGATAAACAGAAGCAGAAATACATTGTGATCTAATACTCCGCCCAATTTTTCTGTTCGTTATAAGATTATTGCTTGGATTCAATCAAAATATTCTACGGCTTATTTCCCGCGTACAATGCGTAAAGAAGATACTGTTTATCATTTAGAGATATGTCGTTATCATTGAAATAGTTGTTTGGTCTATTGAACGCATTTGTGTTATTTTTATTTTAACACATTTGATTCGTTTTGTTATAGAGGAGGCATCGTAATTTGTCCCATATATATTTTATTCCAGATGGATTCACTTGTGCACTGGGGAGTTAATTTTAGGTTTCTCTGCATGATCAGAATCACGAAACTGACTTTTATTTAATCGATAAAAAGAATAAGTTTTTCGCTATTAAATCTCTCGCTTATATAACACGTACTGCATTACTCATGAGCGAACATCGTTGTGAAAATGGGCAAATTTTGAATATCTCGTTTTTCTCATCTGAAATTAAAACTCTATTTTTCACATTTGTAGTGAAATGTTTTGTTAAAAGATCGTGTAAAATATTCATGTTTAATCTCTGTTGAGACTAAAGAAATCTGATATGGAATCTTTTCTTCAAATAATTGAAATTTGGGGGAGATTGCATGTGATTTGCCCGTGTGTTCGAATGGTTAAGTTGATTTTCTAGAGGTGAAAATGCTGTTAAGGATGATGAATGTTTTTTAGACAACCCACAGGTGAAAATATTAAACATGAATTCTCAATAAAAACAAGAAAAAAAGAAAACGTCTTTTTCGAATGATCGATGCCCAGGAATCAGAATGATTGCAAATATGGACTTTATCTGTAAAAACCAAAAACAAACAAAAAAAAAACAACTGCTGAGCAAATATTCTATCTCTGTGCAACAGTTGTGCAATATGTGTTCAGATCTCTGATCAATGTTTTTGTTGTTTTGTTGTTTTTATTTGCAGATATTTTGGAACAAACTGAAGCAAGGACCTTCGTTTTTTTTTTAGCAAGGAGAATTTGATATTTGAAAACGTTCGATGTTTAATATGAGTATATTTATCGCATGAACGAATAACTTAATTCTAGAGACGCTTCAGAGAGGAATATGGACAAGAAAGTAATATCAGTTCCCTAAATGGCATTGAATGCTGTAAAATATCACCCCAGTATTTGAAGGAAGTGAAATGTGTTTCTGCGGATGGATGCTGAAGATGCCATGGACCGTATATGTGACGAAGGATGAAGTTGTAGAGACAATTGAAACCCAAAAGGAAATATCTCGGAAAGAGGTATTTGTCTATATTTCAGCGATATAGTATTTACAGTATTTATATTATTCGGACTATTATCCTAATTTTTGTTGCCATTTGGACGACGTTTTATAATAGATCATTCTATTTGTCTATATTTCTGAGATGAAGTAGTATCTACAGTATTTGTACGACGTTTAATAATTGATCATTCTATTTGTCTATATTTCTGAGATGAGGTAGTATTTACATTATTCGGACTATTGACCTCATCTTTGTTGCCATTTGGACGACGTTTAATAATAGATCATTCTATTTGTCTATATTTCTAAGATGAGATAGTATTTACAGTATTTACATTATTTGGCCTATTGTCCTCATCTTTGTTGCCATATGTACGACGTCTAATAATTGATCATTCTATTTGTCTATATTTCTGAGATGAGGTAGTATTTACAGTATTTGCATTATTCGGACTACTGTCCTCATCTTTGTTGCCATATGTACGACGTTTGATAATTGATCATTCTATTTGTCTATATTTCTGAGATGATGTAGTATTTACAGTATTTACATTATTCGGACTATTGTACTCATCTTTGTTGCCATTTGTACAACGTTTCATAATAGATCATTCTATTTGTGTATATTTCTGAGATGAGGTAGTATTTACAGTATTTAAATTATTCGGACTATTGTACTCATCTTTGTTGCCATTTGTATGACGTTTAATAATTGATCATTCTATTTGTCTATATTTCTGAGATGAGGTAGTATTTACAGTATTTACATTATTCGGACTATTGTCCTCATCTTTGTTGCCATTTGTACGACGTTTAATAATATATCATTCTATTTGTCAATATTTCTGAGATGAGGTAGTATTTACAGTATTTACATTATTCGGACTATTGTCCTCATCTTTGTTGCCATTTGTACGACGTTTAATAATATATCATTCTATTTGTCTATATTTCTGAGATGAGGTAGTATTTACAGTATTTACATTATTCGGACTATTGTCCTCATTGTTGTTGCCATTTGGACGACGTTTAATAATATATAATTCTATTTGTCTATATATCTGAGTTGAGGTAGGATTTACAGTATTTACATTATTCGGACAATTGTCCTCATCTCTGTATCTAGTGTAGAACATTTCGATGTTGTACGCTCTGGCATTCCTCAGGTACTAGGAATTTCAAACCGAACCTTTGATACAATTACTGGGGTATATGAACTCTATTATTTCCGTAGTAATGCATCTGCTGTAGCCTGGTATTGAACTTGCAACATTTGTGAGTTCAATACTAGGCAACACCAGTGGTGAACAAATAAATTACATGGTTAGAGGAAGATAACTCATCACTATCAATAAACCACTCCTACGCAAGAAATGGAGCTCATATACCCCTGTGATTGTAATAAAGGATTCGTTTCGAATTACCTAGAAGCTGAAGAAGAACTGAGCGTACAACGGCCGAAACGTCATAAAATTGCAACAAAGATGTGGATAATAGTCCGAATAATGTCAATAACACGGAAAGCGATAGTTGAAATTTCTAGGGCACAGAATGAGGAAAGATGGTTTATAAAATTTGATACTCACAGTGCAGATTAAAAGGGGATAGAGGAAAACAATAAAGAGCGTACTAGAGAGCTTGAGTAAATGATTGAGGAATAGGATTTAAGAGAAACAAAAAGACAATAATTATTACAGGTAAGAAGAAAAAGAAATAGTGGAGAAATATGATCACCACCATCTTGAAAAGACACGGAGCATAAAAAGAGCAATTATTTAATTCATACTAAAATATTTGAGCTTAATGATCTTTATCAAGTACTAACTTATATAATCTCACTATAAATTATTTATATATTTATAAATGTTTTTAATATCAGAATGTTTTTTGTTTGGTAATATGTCCATGCTTGATCTAGAATAGCGTCTCTAATGGCATAACATTTTTTTCACAAGGATGTGCATGGTGTAAAATTTTATATATTATCTGAACTTGGGCGTAATTTTTTGCAGAAGATTATTAATATTGAACAGTAGTTATGAAACAGCAAAATTGTAAGCTAAAAAAATGAAAATAAATATTGTTTTGCTATGATGTAAGTTTTATGAAGTACCATTGTCATGAGGGTTTAGATTGTCACAACCAGGGAATATCGGACGTCCGTACAATTTTCATGGAATTAAAGAAAGAGCAGCGGAACGCCTGTCTCAAGTTGCCCCTTAGATTTGGAGGTTCGAAAATATAGAAAACATTTTGTGTCCTCCAATCATTCAGATACGCCTCTGAAAATTGAGAGTGAGGTGTGAGTAGCTTCCCTTCAAATAATACAACAGTGCTCCAGTTCCGGTTTTATCTGGCTCTTGTCAATGTAGAAGATAGCATGAGGATTCAGGTACATAGTGGACTAATTAAGAGAGACGGCCATTTTCTTTCATCTTTATTGATGGTTAGAATGTCCCAGTATATATTATCTGAAGTTGTGCGTAATGTTTCGCAGAAGATTATTAACAGCGGTTATGAAACAGCAAAAATGTGAGCTGTCTAAGAAAGAAAAAAAATATTGTTTTAAAAATATAAAGAATGCGAACATCGGATGCCGAGGAAAATTGTGTTGAGTCAGCTGTTTTCCAGGCCAGGTGATAATCAAGCACAAATATATTTATTTTAAAATTGGTATCATTGCATTGCAAGAAATGTGTTTTTGTTTGATAAACATCGTAGCAAAGGTCAAAGAATATAAACCTCAAAATTGTTTATTATAACCCTGTGCCTGTAAAAAAAGGTGAGGTAGTCTGTCGATTACAGCCTTTCTAATAGAGCAGTGAGTTGAGAATATATATATATATACATATATATATATATATATATATATATATATTTAAAGAAAATGAGTTGAATGTTTTTATAAAACTAATGCTAATATAATATTTCGCGGCTCCGTTATCGGCCGCTCCACAGACCAAATTCATAGAATATTGGCTCAAAATTATCAGAAATATTCAAGTAAAAAAGAACGAAGAAAAAAAAAGAAAAGAAAAATAGGAGAAAGGAAGTTAATTAAACAGTGTTCCCCTATTTTGTCTTCTCTTTTTGTTCCTTCTCATTTTTTTCACAAAAAAAAAAACACGGACGAGCGCGGCTTCTAATTGCTGCCGAAAAGACCACCCCCTACTCTAAAACCAACGTCACCTAGAAGTGAATAAAAAATGTTACGCATATATATATATATATGTTAATGTCTGTTATTTAATTAACCAAGTTCAGTTTATGTTTTGCCATTTATGAATGTCGTGAAAATCTTGATTGCAGCTTAATCTTCCTCGTCGTGAATGGGAATGTACAACATACAGATCCCAAGTTTCACTCGAGTAGACGGTCATACTGTAAGAGGCACTGTTTATGGATATGTGTATATAAAAAAACTGTTAACTTTAGAGTTAAACTGGTTACGATTGTAGTGACCAGGGAAGCATCGATTTGGGATTAAGTTTCAACAAGCACAGGATCGTGGGAAGAAGCTCTGTCAACGAGAATTCGAAATCCCTCCCAATTTCCCGCTCCGAGCTGATATTCACGGCACCACAACGTACATCTGGACACAACACCGAGCTTCTATTTATCCTGTTCGAGAACACCTTCCCTAACTGAGCATGTATTCAGTGCTGTTGCCGTACACACATTGCTTTGTTCAATTTCAGATAGCTGAACATATTTAACCCATATTTGTAGTGATTTACAGTTGTAGATGGAGTAGATCATTTATCATATAACAGCTCTTGGAATTATTTTGCTTCTGGTTTCCAAATTATTTTACTGGGTTTTAGAATAAAGTGCGCCCTGAAACCTTAAATGGACGCCGCTTTGTTTTGTTAATTACTTTTTTAGATTAAGTTTTTTAATTGTTAAGCTTAGTTTTATTAGTTTGTTTTTATTTACAGTAATGTTCACCGTATAAAAAATCAGTAGGTCACGTTAATCACCTCTTTCGATCAGCATAAACGCAAGTTTACGCTGATCGCAAGGGATGATAACGATTTACTATAGACTCAAGTAGGGTAAGTTTGTAGTGATTTGAGAAATATTCTCACAGGAGTCGGTTCCGCAGAGAAATGGCTCGAAGTAGTTTATTTTATCGATAGGAAATGAATATAACGATTGACTCGAATCGGTTAGGATTGTAGCGATTGGGCAAATATCCTCTTAGGAGTGAGTCGGATCCAAAAGGTAGTGGTTCGTAGTAGTTTTTTTATATAGATAGGAGAGTCATGATAACGATTAACTATGGACTGGAACAAGATTGCAAAAGATCCGGGAAAACTCTTAGAAGTCGGTTCAACAGCGCAGTGGTTCGAGGAGTTTTTTTATGGATAGGGGGCGGGAAAATATAATAGTAAACTCTAATTTTAAACAGGTTAAGACGTGACTGATGGAGGAAACATATTCAGGGATAACGGTTCCACAAGGCAGTTGATTCCGGGAAATATCTGTTCTAGTGGAACTTACTCTTCACCGATGGGGTATCTGGGTGTTTCGTTACTATGTAAGTTGTATGAAGTGCCATTTCCATGAAGGTATGGAATGGCACAACCAGGGAATATCAACCGCCCGTACAATTTCCGTGGAAGTAAAGGCAGAGCAGCGGGACGCTTGTCACATGTCACCCCTTAGAGTTGGAGGTGCGAAAATATAGAAAACAGTTGGTGTCCCACAAGCACCCAGGTACGCTTCTGAAGATTGAGAGTGTGGCCTGGGCACCTCCCATTCATTAAATATGGCAACGGTACTCGAGTTCCGGTTTTATCTGGCTTTTGTAACTGTAGAATATAGCATGAGGATTCAGGTACTTATTTAACCAATTCAGGCAGCCGGCCATTTTACTTTCATCTTTATCGATGTTCGGATGTACCAGTTGTTCTTGAGATCGTGTGTAAATATGAGGCCTAACAGTCTCCCAAGGCACGGTGCCTAAAGAGTTGCACTATACTCGTTGTTTTATATAATATGTGCTACCAAAAACGTACCCTGTATAGAATCATACTCAACGGTGAAAATTCTGCTCTCTATAGTCGTATGCAATTAAAATAAAACTTTTATCACCCACTGAGAAAGAAGGATCTATCTCTAAAATCTAGGATTAGCACCCGTGATCACTTTTCTTTCTAGTTATATTGATCTTAGGTAAATCGCTGTGATTGGAACCAGTTGGTGTTTCTTTTAACCCTCTAGGGCCATTCGTATCATATTTGATACAGTATGAAAACAAGCCTTGAAAGAAATATTTTCCTGAAAAATTTTTTAAGAGAAATATTTTATAAATTTCAAATGTAAGCAGTTCTGACTGCTCAGTCAATGAATACCAAATGTTTCCTTATGGGGAAATACTGCATCAAATTTGATACGAATGGCCCTAGAGGGTTAATCATTTTCTTTTTAACGGTAGAATATCATGAGAATATTCAGTCTTGAAAGGCCCAGATAAGAGCAAATTTCGCTAGCCATCTTTCAGAGAGATATAGAATATATCTGTTAAGTTTTTTTGGGATACACTTGTATCTTTTTTTAATCATTTCACCCCAAGCAAGGCATTCCACTGCCACTATTGCGCATGGGGCTACATAGGGGAAGGTAAAGAGAAGGAGTGGTTAGACATAGGGAATGTCAGGAGGAAGGTGACAGATGAGTAAGGATACCGAGGATGAGGGTTGGGCAGATAGGAAGAGTATTTGATAGAATGGGAGCAGGTTACTATGTTAGGAGATGTCTATGGACCTTACATTTAAACTCCTGGAGATTGTAGCCGTCGGTGAATCAATCGTGTGGAAGGGAATTCCACAGTCGGGAAATGCGAGGAAAGAAACTGTTGGAGTAGAAGTTGCAGTTGCATTTTATCGGTTTCACTGTAAAAGGGTGGGATCTAGTTGCCAGTCAGGTATCTCGTGCAAATTCGTATTTAGGGGGCACCAGTGACCTAAGTTCATCGGAGCAGAATCCGTGAAAGTATTTATAGAAGAGACAAATATACTATTTGTCTATTTGTATACTAGTAAGCCCGACATGAACTGACTCATTTGATAGATCACCAATAGAAAGGTTAACCAATCAGAAGACTCAAAATATTGAATGCGACGTGTATAAAAGGCGACCATATTTTCCCGAGTATTGGCGATAAAATCAGATTCAATATAGTGTCTGACTCGTGGGTGTTAATCGTTGACGTTGTTTCATTGAAGATAAACGCCTTAGATCTTCCTGATTTTTCTTGCAATGACTTCCTTAGAATTTGGTGAAGATATTTTAAATAGAAAACGCCAAAGGATTACAACTGCAAAGACACTGCTTTTTGTTTATTTTTCATATAATGTGCCTCATCTATTATTAAGTGCAAACCTGAAAAAAGGTTATTGTCAATCATTGTCTAAAGTAAGACGTCCTTACACGATAATTCAAAACCACCTATTTACATAGTTACCCTTGAGAAGATAATAGCATTAAATAAGAGTTTGTCCTGCTCTCTTTACATTTCTGACCTTGCTCCATTTTATTCTCCCGATTTCAGATCTTTTAACGAAATCTTTTTATTAATTGTGAGCAATTTAAAACGATTGTTTCAGTGTATTGAATTCCGAGAGATTTTACGCAACATGTATTAAGAATTCGACACATAGATGGGATTATGGAATCGATGATGAGGAAAACATTATCTTGATTAAATACATCAATTAAGAACAAATAATCGATTTTCTTTTCCATCGTCAAAGTCAACAGGATTTTGTTTCCAACGTAATAGTTATGTTCCCTTTTAAGAATAAGCGGTTTCAGGTAAATAACAGATTTTCAATTATTTATTTTTAAGAAAAACAGTTCTAACAACATGGAAGATTGACACACGTAATCTTAGTATTTTTAAAAAGACTGAGGAATTCTTTGTTACAATCATTTCATCGACTAGGAATAAAAATATGTATTTTAGAAATTATTAAATCAAGCAGTCTTATTTGGTGCAGCGGATATCGGCTTGAAATGAGAAATCGGAGAGCCAGGTTCGAATTCCAGGTAATATTCGTTGCATTTACTTACTCACAAATACTCTTGGGAAAAGTGTTCATCTGTCAATTTTCATTCCAGCTATGGATTAAATAGCAGGACATATTAGGTCCCATAGTTTTGATTGGCAAGCAGTTTGCCGTAAAAAAACGGCAACCTGTTGTGAGAAAATACTCTACCCAGATTAGTCATGGTTCTATCTAGACATGATCGCCCAAGCGTGTTTCATGTATAATACTTAATTGATTGAGAGATTATGTCATTTAATTACCGTTGCTGAAGAATCGAGGGTTTTTGCTGAAATAACTCTAAAACGTATGTAGTTTTCGTAATGTTATGATATAATATACATATTTGGCTCTGTAAATAGATAAAACTATTTACATCGAGCCCTCCACCGGGATCATTTTCAACATTAATATAATTAAAAATTATAGGATCTGTTTTTGTGATTTTACCTATATGGCCTTTTTTGTGGGTGTATATATATATATATATATATATATATATATATATATATATATATATATATATATATATATGTATTGTTATTATTGTTATTGCTGTTTCATTTTTGTAATGATGGGTTTAGCTAAACTGAAACTACAAAAATTTATCAAGAATTTTACTCAGGTTCTTACATTTAAAATGAAGATTCCAGAACACTCGAATGCAATTAAACCTCAGATCAATCATTGCAAGTTTGTTGTCCTTAGCTGCAGCTGCAAAATTTAAATTTGGTTGGTTGTTTTGTTTTATGGCATATCAACCTCGGCAGGTCATTTATTTCCAACTAAATATTTATTTATTTATTGCTGGTAATATATTTTTCTTTCAACAATTTATTGTTGTTTTTATATAAGTTTTGTGTCCAGTAATACTTTTTTTTCTTTTCGAGTATCAAGATTTATTGGGATTTGTTTTTAAAGGTAGGGTCCCCAAATCTTACTTTTGTTGTTTAACCCATAACTGTAGGGAAGGGACGGATTAATACCTTTCCCAAGGGTACCAGTGCTTAAGTGAATGCAGGGTACTCAACTGGAATTCGAACTCTGCACACCGATTTCTTTTTCCGAGCCGATATCCACTGCACCACAACGTCACTAAACGCTTACGGAACCTGGTATTCCCAAGCGGGCACCAATCTAAATTGTGACCAAGCTCAACGTTGATTGACTTCGGTGATCGAGCGTGAACCGGTGTATTTAACGTGATATGGCCGTAAGCACGCACAACCGTCACTAAACGCTAACAGAACCTGGTGTTCCCAAGCGGTCACCAATCTAAATAGTAACCAGGCTCAACGTTGCTTAAATTCAGTGATCGAGCGAGAACGGGTGTATTCAACGTGATGGCCGTAAACCGAAACATTTAAAGCTTAAAATCATTGCAACACCAGAAAAAGTAATGTTCATTTCGTGCCAGATCAAACGTGAAAAAAGTGAAAAAAGCTTAAACGCGTCACAAGGCCGAGATTCTGCGGCAGAGGAGGATCGAACTCTCTGCTGAATTGCAATGATTCTAACTAGCAAAAAACAAACAAACTGCTAAACATTTCACAAAACTATGATCAAAGTAAGAAGTCAGTGAGTCCAACCATCTGCGCGAAAGTAGCACTAGTTGTCCAATCACAGCGAACCGTAATGTCTACACAATGCTCTCACACTAATATTTCTTTCCGGTTTAATTCATGCAAATATATTGTAGCCATTTTGGGTAAATGTATCTCTATTATTCTCTTGGTATGCTTCAGCTACAATTTGAAACTTATCTTTATGTATATAATTTTCCATTTCAATGTATAATTATATCTTCAATTCAAATTTTAATTTAGTGTGACTTCAAACTGATATTGCCGATCATATTATATTTCGAGCAGTACGAGAAACTTTTACATTTTTGTAGCACTCAGCATTTATAGATTAGGCTGGTGAAACACACAAAGGGACTATTTATTATCTGAAATCTGAAGTGAGTAATGCAGGATTAATAAGGCCATTCTTTGTAAAAGGTAGGGTATAATGAATTCAGAAAATACAGTCGATTTATTCAGAACGGACATATCCATTATATACAATGTTATGTAATTGTACTTAGCATCATAAAAATAATTATATCATGAATATTTATAATTTAAGGAGATATCAACAGCTTTATTATGAATAAATAAGTATTAAGAAGAAAGAAAATTATGTGTGTTTTGAGAAATAAACCTACAGTTGAAAGTGATAAATAGAGGGTTAACATATAGCATAATTGAAGTAGTAGAAGGGTTTTGAATAATTCAGTAATTCATCGAGAGTTTTATACGACCTTAACAGAATGCAGAAAGCACAGGACGGCCGTTTTGTCCTATATTTGGAACTCTTCATCAGTGCGCATCATTACCAGGAATCTAACCCAGACAGTTTTGATCATTAAACTTATGTCATACCAACTGTACCACGGGCCCTGTTGACGAAGAGGTAACGAACTAAACTCGATGACGTGCCGCTCGTTCACAAATTCCGTGGTGGAACTCATCCAAGCTCCATTACCCATAGGACGGTGCCTCCCAGAGCTACGACTTCTCCAACGAAGCCGCTAAATCCATAGCATGTTAAGCTGGTTAAAGCACAGAGATATGATTGAAGTAGTAGGAGGATTTGAATAATTAAGTAATTCGAAGAGCTTTTTATTCGACCTCAACAGAATGCAGAAAGCACTGGACGGCGTTTTCGTCCTATATTTGGAACGCTTCCGAAGTGCGCACTATATATATATATATATATATATATATATATATTGTAGAATACATGACCACAAAGATACATACATACGCATATATGTATAGATATAGATATTTGATTTCATGATATGAGAAATAAAACTGGGATAGTAATGTATCAGTCAGTCAGTTAAATGCCATACGTGATACACACTTGGGCGATCATGTCTTGAAAGAGACATGACTGACTGGTCAGAAGATTATTCCCCACTAGATTGACATTGCTTTCTGTGGTAGACTGGTTGATAGCTAAGGCTATAGAACCAGATCTGTTTTATTATTTCACCCGTAACTGGAGGGAACAGTCGGATTAATACATTTTCCAAGGGTATCTATGCGTAAGTGAAGGCAAGGTATTCAAGTGGATTTCGAACTCGGCACCCCGATTTGTCGTTCCGAGTCGTTATCCACTGTACCACAACGCACACCCTGCACCACAACGCACATTGTAATGTATACAAATCCTATATTTTTCTAATCATTTCACCCCAAACAAGTTAGTTTTGCTGACACTAATGTGCAAATGGCTACATAAGAGAAAATTAATAAAAAGAAACAATTTATAAGGGGTGTCAGATAATGAGTCAGATAAGGATGAGAATTCTGGTTTGATGAGAGTAGAGTGGACGAAGATAAGAGCATGAGAAAAAAGATGCGAGTCAAAGAGAGAGGAGAGGGCAATTGACCTTACATAATTAATTCTTGGAGATTATATCTGTCAGCAAAGCAAGTATACTGAATAGAATTCCACTGGCAGGAAGAGCTAGAACAGAATCTAATAGAGTAGAAGTTGCGGTTACATTTTATTTGGTTCACTGTAAAACGGTGGATTCTAGTAGCTTGAGTAGATTTTTGAAGTAGGGGTACCACTGAGGTAAAATCGTCGGAGCAAAAGCCTGAAAATATTTGTAGAAGAGACGGAGGGAAGCCATATAACGCCGGTGAGAAAGTGAATGCAGCTGAACTAATAAGTCGGGATCGTTCACATTGCAGAGTCTCCATTAAAATTTTGTCAAGAACCCCGAGGTTAATAGCAGGGGCACCCGACCAGATGTGACAGCAGTAGTCAATGCACGGGCGAATGGTAGATTTATCAATGTGCATGTTGGATTCAGATGGGAAAAAATTCCTGGTCCTACACAGTGAACTGACTTTCCTAGCAGCACATTTTGCTATGGATTCAATGTAGTCATTCGACTTGAGGTCTGCTGAGAGAGTTATTCCGAGTAGGCGAAATGTTTTGCTTTCAGTTAGACGAGCCTGATCCATGCTAATGGGGAGTAAGAGCGGTTGTCTATGGTGATAAAAAGCAGTTTCGTTTTCTAAACATAAAATTCACGAATCAATTCTTAACTCAGTTCACCACAGATCGGAGGTTCTTTTCAAGCCCAGATGCGAGGTTCGCGTTGTCAGCATAAGTGGATGTCTGATCGAGGTTTAAGTAAATTGTGGTGTCGTCACCGTAGATGCCTATTTGGGATCTGATGACATCGGAAAGTTCGTTGAGGACGATCAGAAAAAGCGTAGAATAGATCCTTGAGGGACATTTGATAGTATCGGGAAGCATGTCCGTTCAATACTACCTTCAATATGCTATTGGAAATGAATGAATGGATTAGATCAAACAATCGCCCAGTTATACCATAGCCCCGTAGCTTGCTTAGAAGGCCAGCGTTCTTTGGAGATATCCCGGTCAACAGCTCGAGCTTCGCTGTTCTTGTCGAGAGCCTGGTGTATGTACTGTTTCTCAGAGAAGAGACTGTGGGCTGTGTGATGGTGAATCACTTCTGCGTTGATAATAACCTCTAACACAATCGGTAGGAGGCGGAGAGTTCAATAATTATAGAAGGCTTAGGGTTCCCCAGAATTCTTAAACTCGGGTAACCCAGAGCAGAACAAACAGGAGGCAGGAAAGCAAGAAACAGAGAGGTAGTTGTTATAGAGTTTGGAGAGGACTAAGGAGAGTTCAGCGGCACATTTCTTCAGTACAATGATTGGGATTCTGTCACCGCCGCCCGCTTTATATGGGTCAAGCTTTGAAATTATTTTAGAGATCAGCGAGAGGATCCAACTATTAACTAAAACACAAAAAGTAAAATTGCACATTCTCAAAATCGGATAGGAACGACTGAAATCAAGGCAGAATTCAGAATTCAGTCTGACCTTTAATTTTGACGAATACGAAAAGGATTGACCCAATACTGAAAAGAAAGTCGAAGCCAAATTTCGCAATACGATGTTAAATTAATTTGCTAACTAATGAAAGTAAGCGATTTGCAAAACTGAGAGAAAAGTTAACAAGCCTATGTTAAAATGGCTTTAGCTATAAAAATTGAAAGAAATCGAATAACTCAATGAAATGGGAGCAAGGATCCGATAAGGACCTCGTCCCAATGTAAGAGAGAGATTTCAAGACGGTGTAACTGACATGTCTAATCGATATACATTCGTTCTTTGTCTCCTTCCAATTCTCTTTTTTCCCTCTTCACACGACGTCAATGAAACAAAAACAACAAATAAACATTTTCTTCTGATTACTGGAAATTAACATCAGATAAGAACAATTTTAATTTGTTACTTTCTTTTCACTTTCTCGCCGGCCATAAAAAGAGGAAATGAACGCACACTTCATTACTATCCTGTTAATCTTTGCATATATACCTCCACATCCTACTGTACAAACGCTGGTGTCCCTCAGGCCTCTACAGTAGGCCCGACGCACTTCCTTATTTCCATAAATGATCTCCCAGACGAGATCAAGTGCCAAGTAGGCATCCTTCCAGACGACACCACAATTTACTCCCTCATCATCGCTGCTGATCTTGAGAGTGACCTGCATTCTGTTGTGGATTGAGGTAAGAAGTGGCTTGGTAATTTCAATGCGTCTGAGACAAAGCTGCTGTCTGTCAATCATCGCAGGAAACCTCTCCTGCCTCCAATAAGCATGGACCAAATGAGTCTCCCTGTGAGCAATACAGTGCGCAACCTCGGCCTTACCTTCTCTTACAATCTCCAGTGGAACAATTACATTGAGTCAATAGCTAGATCCACTTCTAGGAATGTTCGGTCACTGTAACGGGCCAGGGTGTTTTTTCCTCCTGAATACATATTGCATATGTACAAATCAACCATCAGTCCGTGCGTGGAATACTGCTGTCATATATAGTCAGACGCACCCGATGTTCATCTCAATGTTCTTGACAGGCTCAAAAAAAAAATCAGTAAAGTGATAGGTTCCGACTTGGTTGCTCGACTCCAGACACTTTCTCACCGACGGGATGTGGCTTCCCTCTATCTGTTCTATAAATATATTTATGGCTTCTGCTCCAACAAACTTAAGTCACTGGTGCCCCTGCAACAAGTGTTTCTTCGTGCATCCAGACTGGCAACTGGGTCCCATCCATTCACAGTCAGATCAACCAAATGCAGACGGCAATTATACTCCATCAGCTTTTTTCTCGTACTTCGCGCCTGTGGAACTCGCTTCCATATTCTTGCTTTCCTGACGGCTACAACGTCCAGGCCTTTAAATGCAATGTTAACACCCATCTCCTAAACACCTGACTCTAGTTCTTTCTCCACCATCCTGTATAACTTTTCCTTTCTCTCTACCTTTGCAGCTGTCATCACACCTGTATTCGCACCCTTCTCTTGCTCCTTTCTAACTGGTTCGTCTATCTCATTACTCTCTACTTATCTATTCTTTTTACTCATATGTAGCCCCTCCTCTGCACACCAGTGGAGTTACCGCGTTGCTCAGGGTGATACGATTAAAAAAGATATGACCTGCTACTTACAATTAAATTAAGTATTTATTTGAGAAGCAAATGAGCAAATGCAGGATCAATGAATATGTCACATGACTGCAACATATATTATACATCCAGAGATACTTGTTGTTGTGGAATCTGGGAATGGGGTCCGTACAAATAAATGAACAACGACCAGTAAATTAGATAGAAAATAAGTGCATTGACCTAAGGATAGAGGCTTAAATGAGGATTAGTAGTCCAGCAAAATTAAAAAGTATATGAACAAGTCTCTTGAAAAAAGACCGTAGTATATTGAGTATATCCGCGTCGGAAGCTGACTGGTTCTGCATAATAATCTTCTCGATATGTGGAGCACAAAGCTACTATGAACTATGGTGTACTGATTACCAATCTCTCTCTGGACTCTCGTATTCTCCAGTTAACTCTCTGTGAAAACGCAGTATTCTCTCGTCTCGCTTCCATAGCAGTAGTATAATTATATTTATGATTCCAAGGATAATAGTTTGAACGACATAATAAAATAATATATAAGCATTAAAAACATCTATGTCAACGTTAATTAATATATTGAAAACAGTCAGTTCAAAGAATTAAAATAGTTAGGAAATGAATTTAGAAAATTGAAAAAAAAAACTGGAGTAATTAAGCGGATGCAGGTCAAAATATTTGTTTTAAAAGTGATCTTAAAAGAAGCTGACCAATATTGATGCATTAATAAAACTATATATAATTTTAAAATAGATAAAAAATAGACATGAAATAGAGAAAAACAAACGGAAAATGACAAAGAAAATTTTTTTAAAAAGTGATTGACGCATATATTCGAAAGTTAATCGAACAGATAGAAACGAAAACATAAAAACGAAAACACCAATATATTTCAAATACGTATTTCTATTTTCATTTATTTTAATATATATATATATATATATGAGGAAAAAGAAGAGGGATTGACATAAATACGATTATAAAAATAACGAGAGGTATACAATCGCAGGTTTATCAGAATAGAGAAAGTTGAACGATAGCTATTAGACGTTTGCAATATACATAGAAACGAAAGCACCTAGTGTATTTTAAATGTATCTATTAATATACCTATTAATCTTAAAATATTTTTATAAATTTAAAGAAGAAGGAGAGAAGACTAGAAAGAGGTTATCTATATGAAATTCCAAAAAAGAGAAACAATGCAAAATGAAAATTTTCTAATGTAAAAATACAAAAACGTTGACAGATCGATGGATTATGGAGCGCCGAAAATGTACTTCCTACCATAACCAAAGTTTAGAATAAATTATTAGAAAGTTATTTTTAATGGAGACCTATATGTCAGTCGATGCACTGTTCTTATCATTATAAATTATATTTATTTATTTACATTTACCCTGACTATTCTAGGGATAAGGTTACAAAAATATGCCTACTTAGGAAAGCAGAACACCTACTCAAATATGAGTATACATTAAAAGTAACGTTTAAACACACACACACACACACACACACACACACACACACACACACACACACACACACACACACCCCTATATATATATATATATATATATATATATATATATGCCCTGCTAAAAGCTACTCGTCAGATCCAAAAGATACAGCAATTAATAATATTAAAAATAAACATGAAATATAGTTACAAGCAGACACTTACGTACCCGTGTCTAAAATAGACAATTGTAACGGTAATCTACAAAAAACAATACCTCGCTCATTCGAAAAAAACCCAAAGAAAGAAAAAAAGAAAAATATAGACAATTCTTAAAGGGAAAGCGTCTGTGTCTAACTATTTTCGGGATTACTTTGAATATTATTAACTCCTGTATCTTTTGGGTCTGACAAGCAACTTTTTGGTGTGAAATACGTATTACCCATGAAACTGTAGAATATTTTTTTTTCTAACTTATATAACTTTTTTAAATTAAACAAATAAATTAAACATTGAGTTCTTTTGATTTCGTCTCAATCGAAATTTACCGGACATATATACCAAGTATTCTACTATATATATATATACATATATATATATATATATATATATATATATATATATATATATAGTAGACGTCAATTCGGTCGGGTTTCAATCCTGGGTTAAAAATCAATCGGAGTCTAACCGTACTGATGAGCTGTGATACAGCAAAACAGATCTGTCTGCGGATGACAATTGACACGGCGTAACAGATCTGTCTGCGGATGACAATACATATATATATATATATATATATATATATATATATATATATATATATATACATACATATACAATATATATATATATATATATATATATATATATATATATGTACTGGATATTATGTCTGATCTTTCATTGAACTACTCTTTTTTTTTTGCACTGAAAAACAAGATAATGGCTAATATCTTCTCTTGGCATGATCTGCAGTTATTACCATAGTTTTATGGTTTGTTATTTTTATTTTTACTTTTTCAAAATACCCCAAATTCTATCAGGGTCTTTTCGATGTTTAATTTTCCACTTCCACCCGTGGCTACCCAATTTGATATAATTCTTAAGGTATTCAAATATAAATAAAGATTTGTAATTATTTAAGAATAATATAATAATACCTCTGAGTATGCTAGGTTAATACCAACCTGAATGAAGTCTTTTATGATCCTGAAGTAAATCGTCCCTGATTTAAAAAAAAAAAATTGTCAGTTCTTTAAAAATTAGAGTCGTTCGTTCTTTAAAGACTCTTATTTCTAACTTTGAAAACATTGGAAATTCAGTATTATAAATTGCCTGAAGGGCTGAACCGTAGGTTACGGAAATAACTCAATTTCAAATGAAAAATGTTGAAGAGTTTTACAAATATAAATGTACAGAATTTACTTTCATACTGAGTAATGGTCAAATATAATTATGACCAAAAATAATAATAATAAAAATAATGTATATATCTATATTATAGTCACCCGCAGACAGAACTGTTTCGCTGTATTACAGCTCATCAGTATGTCTTAGACTCCGTTCGCTTCCTCACCCAGGACTGAAACCCGACCGAATCGGCGTCAGTCGGCGATACTACCCGTAGGCCACTAGTGACCGGCAGAAGAAGGCAGGCTTTTTTAGCGCATATAAACATGCCCAATAGCTAGTGTGCTCCAATTCATTATCGAATGAGCGATGCGTATATACCGGGTAGCTACTGTTATATAACCACTATGAAGAAGGCCAACATGCATTTTGGAAAAAAATATTATTCCCTCCTTCCCTCCTCTCTCCCAATTTGTCTCTCTATATATACATACATATAATACATGGTAATAATTATTAAAATAATAATAATAATGACAATTGTCAATATATATCTATCAAGTTGACACTCGAGGGTCGGGTATATTTTTAAGACCAGATTTACGCGATCAGCGGTAACTGATAGCCAGCAAATGGAATACAATCAGCAGAACACTGCAATACCACAGACGTAGTTTATATATATATATATATATATATATATATATATATATATATATATTCTAAACATATACTGTTAAATATAAGAGACAATGAATATCTATTATGTTCAATCATGAGCCGTTCTAAATGTCTTATTTTGGCTTTAATTTCAGTTGAAAATAAACACAAAAATTCTCCAACATTTGGATATTTTTTATTAATTTGGTTCTAAGCTTTCGGCTCATATGAGCCATCTTCAGAGAGTTTATTTAGACGGTAATACAATAACATCCACCATCACCGATGATTTTATTTTGTGTTGACCTAAAACTCCGCTAGGCAACGGCTATAGTTACCAAAAATAACAAAAGCAGTTCTTAAATTTGCTATGCGGTTCTATGACGTCACACCGCTTGATAGCGCGAAATGACAACAAAACCATGTAATCAAATGCAATGTAACGTGTTATGTCCGGATTTAAAGGTGGTTTTATTAATTGTTGTTTGTTTAGATTTAATGTACATGGCCACCAATATCTGAAGATTCCTCTTACTATGTGTATGAGTAAGGATCACCGTATTGTTGACCAAAATCTGATATTACGAATACGGGGTTTGCCCAGTCGTCTCTAACTGCACTCCGATTTCATTTCGACCGTTTTATTCAAATCACATGCCCCAATCATCTAATTGCATCCTCCACCTTTGTTTTATTGAAAAGAAACACAAAGCCAGGGTGGTATAGGATAGCTTCGGAGTTCAAATTTTCCTCGCTGTATAATTCTTGCCAGCTCTAAATGAAAACACTAGCAGTTATCCATTTCGACTGAGCCTCCGTCCTCTTCACAGATGAACGGGAGAGAACTTACTCTCTTTCTGCTTGCCTCTGGTTATCCAAGATCTCAGGTAGCCTAAACAGGAAATTCTTAAAGTCGAATTTTTACCTAGGTACAACAAAATATCAAAACAGGATGACAATATTATGTCTATGATTCTTTTACATAGATTCAGTCAATTCAATTGCTTTTCCTCGATAAAAATCATTATATTCTGCAATTTTAGTGAAATCTCTTCTCATCTTTAAAATTAAATTGGAAATAAGGTTACGTTGGTGATTTTGCAGAAATGAAAATGATACACTGTATGTGTGAGAGTATGTAGGTAACCTAACTACCTGTACCTTGTCGGCATTCACCCCAGTCGGGATGAGCCGGCTTCCTCCAATAGGAGAAATATTCGTTGGGATTTGTTTAAGGGCAGGATCCCAAGTCTTAACCTGTATAGACATGAGATATTGTAAATGTATTGGTAACCTGTTGCGGGAGGCCAGTTGACAGCCAAGGTTATAGGACCAAATCTGTCTTGTTATTTAACCTATAACTGGAGGAAAGGGACAGATTAATAGTTCTTCCAAGAGTATTAGCGCGTAGTTGAATGCAGTGGCTTTAACTGGAATTCGAACTCGGCTCCCCGATTTCTTTTTCCGACTCGATATCACTGCACCACAACGCACATCGGTCAAATAAACGCTTGCAGCACCTTTATTCCCAAGCGGTTACCCATCTAAGTACAGACCAGGCTCAACGCTGCTTAACTTCACTGATCGAACAAGAACCGGTGTATTCAACGTGATATGACCGTAAGCATATGTAGGTAAACAAATGATTTAATCTGTAACATATCTTTCTATGGATTCTCCCAAAGCAAAGAGGCAACTTGATTTGAAAAAGAGTAGGCTATAGAAGGTACATAAAACACAATTTTAGTAGTATGTGTTATGTCTTGAAGGCTGTCACAATGCGTTGAATGAAGTAAAGGAAGGTCGGAAGGTGTTTGTATGACCTGTTTAATATTTCGAGACTATAATCTCATCATCAGAATGGCAGAGAAATCCTTAGAATGACCGTGCTTTTAGCTGCCCATCTATGAATGGCTGGCTTTATTCACTGCTGCTGTACGTATGTGCATGTGTGTATGTATGCGTGTGTGTGTGCGAATGTGTATCTGTGTGTGTTCTAGTTGGTTTTTTATGGTCTAATGGTGTGTGTGTGTGTGTGTGTGTGTGTGTGTGTGTGTGTGTGTGTGTGTGTGTATTCATGTTGGGGTTTTTATTGGTCTGATGGAATCAGTTCGTAGTAGCTTTTTAGTAGTAGCTTTTTAGAAGCTTTTTTTCTTTGTACAAATTATTAGGGTCCATAAGATATAGAGAAGAAACATAAAGTTTACTGTGTTTATCTTTAAATAGAAATAGACTCAGGATCATTATGTACAAAAATACATAATACGGAAGTGAATGCAACAGTCGCAAAACAAGGCGAAACTAAACTTGTGTGTTTAGTAAAACGAGTTACATTAAAAAAAAGTCGTACTTACTTGTCGGATGATCATTCTCAGTGAGAATGAGGGATACCCCAAAGTGCTGGCTAACAGTCCAGCGGGAGCTAAGAAATAATGAGATAATAGTCTGTTTACTAACTTTTTATACTAGATCACCTCGGCTCCGTAACTGTCATGTGAGTATATATGGGAGGTAACTCTGAAATGTCTTAAAAACGACTATTTCTGAGTTTAAGCCAACGTTAGAAGTTAAAAAAATTACAGTATTGCTAAGCCAATCGTCAAAAGAAATAATAGACACATTTACACCTTTTTCAAAAAACCACAGAATAGTGTAAAGCTGGCAAAAGTTGAAATTATTTACACCTGTTCATTGGAATTTCTTGCGTTCACATATGCACAAATACCCTTAGGAAAATTATTAATCCGACTTTTTTTTTATTAATCATTTCAGCCCAAGCAAGGCATTCCACTGCCACTATTGCGCTTGGGGCTACATGAGGGAAGGTAATTAGAAAGAGTGGTTAGATATAGGAAATGTCAGAAGGGGGGTGATAGATAGTTGGGTGGGTGGGAAAAGTGTTTGAAAGAATGGAAGTTAGTGTGTTTGAAAGAATGGAAGTTAGTTTGTTAGGAGTTGTCTATTGACCTTACATTTAAACTCCTGGAGATTGTAGCCGTCGGGGAAGTAGTCATTTGGAAGATAATTCTACAGTCGGGAAGTGCGAGAAAAGAAACTGTTGGAGTAGAAGTTGCGGTTGCATTTTATCGGTTTAACTGTAAAAAGGTGGGATCTAGTTGCTAATCTAGTATCTCGTGAAAATTCGAACCTAGGGGCACCAGTGATCTAAGTTCATTGGAGCAGAAGCCGTGAAAGTATTTATAGAAGAGACACAGGGAAGCCACGTCGTGCCGGTGAGAGAGAGACTTCAGGCGGTCTACTAAGTCGGTATCGATCACATTACAGACCCTCCGCTGTACCTTGTCTAAAAGCCCAAGGAGAATAGCAGGGGCACCCGACCAGATATGGCAACAGTATTCAATGCACGGGCGGATGGTAGATTTATAAAGATGCAGTATAGATTCAGACGGAAAAAACCTCCGGGACCTGCACAGAGAACCAACTTCATGTTATTCTTTACTTTTAATGAATTTTTATTTTCACATGAAAAATGTATATTTTTATTCTTACACTATTCCACTAATCAACACTTTCTAACCTTCTGTTGCCAACCAATCTTCTGATGAAAATCTTCTAATAAAACTGGATAAACCTTATAAGTTATAGAGATTTCTGTTATATGAGACCCAAAGCCGAATTAATAAGCATTATCCATACCCATATAGCTACAATAGCTCTACTAAGTATTGAGCACTCTTTAAATATATAGAAGCTACGAAATGTAGTACTACTTCAAAGATACATCTATAACGTTATGTGTGTGTGTGTGTCTGTGTATGTGAAGAGAGAGAAACAGACAGAGTGAAGACAGACAAATTTACAAAAAGATACATCAATAAGGGATAAGGCTAAAAAGAATTGCACAATATGATTATATACGTATAAAGTTTAAATCATTGGTATAAACAAAAACAGACAAACATACAAAATACATGCATAGATAATGGACATTGTGAAAGAGTTTGGCAAAACATGAGATACAAAGACACACAAATACATATCTCTCTCCCTCTCTCGCTTTATTCATATATACATATATGTGTGTAGATAGATATGAACAGACGGAGATAGATAGATATATAGATAGATAGATAGATAGATAGATAGATATGAACAGACGGAGGTAGATAGATAGGAACAGACGGAGATAGATAGATAGATAGATAGATAGATAGATAGATAGATAGATAGATAGATAGATAGTGAAAAGACTGGGATAGATAGATAGATAGATAGATAGATAGATAGATAGATAGATAGATAGATAGATAGATAGATTGATTGTCGTAATTGTTTCATCTTCGCAGGGACATGAATATTTTTCTTTTTAAACTCTTAGCTGAGACAATATTTATTTCTTATGTTCCTTGTCTACTTGTATCCATTTTCCGTTCTGCAACATCGCTGGTTGATTTATTGGTCATCTGTAGACGTCCATCATTTATTCGAAGAATCTAAAAGTAAAAGAAGAAAACGGTTGGAACAATATTGGTTTTGATACGAGCAAAGAGATCGTATGTGTCTGTAAGTTAGAAGAAAATGGATATTTTACGATTCTGG
>JBBBDQ010002110.1:2675000-2841355 GCA_037127315.1 Ascarosepion bandense
TAATGATATTCAGAAGTCTCAAGGTTGCAGTTCTTATAATAGTGCAGAAAATCGATATATATATATATATATATATATATATATAGATATAAAAGGCAAGATGTTTGTGTGTGTGTCTGTTTATCTGTCTGTATGTCTGTATTTTTTTAGCCCTTTTATTTAATTTTTTGCTTCGGGTTTGGCTCTAAGTAGGTATAATTGTAGTTCTTAGTCTCAGCCATGATACCATTTACTCAGAGGACTTATTTAGCCTGCAAAATTCAGTTTACGACGAAAAAACTTATTTGATATCGATACCAGGAAATCAAAATTTAAATTACATCCATTCATTTTTCTTTCAGTCTAGGTTTTCGCTTTATATGGAAACAATTATTGCTTTTTAGTCTTTCGTGCCAATGTCCAAAGAGTCTGAGCTCCTGGATCAAGGATTAGTTTTAAAGCTTTCATTACACCCGAGCAACGCCGGGATATACTGCTAGTCATATTTGATTGTGGAATCATTCGCAGTCTCTAAAACTTCTTCAGAAATTTTAAATCTCTGATGAAGGTTTTTGAAGTGAAACATGTTAGATTAAAAACAACTATTTTCCCTCCTTTTATTTACTTATTCCATTCATCTTCTATTTCGGTCCATATATTCCACTCATAATTTCATGTGTAAACTGTTTAAATAGCAATGTACGCAAAACTTTCATATTTACAGGATGCAATCAGGAAACTGTCGCCATTTTTATATTTTTAATTTCTTGCATGCTTTTGTTTGTTTCTGCTTTTATCGACTGCAAAGTATAGTACTTTCAGACTGACACCGAGTGTGAAATGACGACGACTAGGTAGTAATCCTCTCAGCTAGAAATATGAAAAACGGCACACTATACTGCTTGTCATTCTCGCCGGAATCTTGAATATGAAAATTCGGAGTGTTTCGGTGTCAAATCTGAGGTCAGTACAGAGGATCCGTAAGCAGATTAGTCTAATGGTAATTTCTAAAATATGGTAGCAATTTTACTCTGATAGTTCTGAAAAAAAAGACAACTTAAGACTTCTTTGTCAAGCTGAGCAAGCTCATCACTGAAATCTACATCCTGTCACTTTACGAGTTAGTACTACCCTGAGGTCCTAATGTCTGGAAATAGACGTAAGCACTATGCTACGAATGCAGGAGCATCCAGCCATCGATGTCAACAATCTCTGCGACTAACTCTTTTCTTACAGCTGAAAACCTAATTTCCAAGGGAACTAGTTTATTTCAACGTTATAATAATGCTTCCAATTATGCTCTTCACGAATATCAATCACTAGTTGTAACTAGTGATTATAATATATACAGATTCTCGATACGGTTCAAAGGAGGGTCTGTAATGTGATAGATACCGACTTGGCAGAACGCCTGCAGTCTCTCTCCCACCGGCGCGACGTGGCTTCCCTGTGTCTCTTCTATAGATACTTTCACGGCTTCTGCTCCAATGAACTTAGATCACTGGTGCCCCTTAAATACGAATTTGAACGAGATACTAGATTAGCAACTAGATCCCACCCTTTTACAGTGAAACCGATAAAATGCAACCGTAGCTTCTACTCCAACAGTTTCTTTCCTCGCACTTCCCGACTGTGGAATTCTCTTTCACACGATTGCTTCCCCGACGGCTACAATCTCCAGGATTTTAAATGTAAGGTCAATAGACACCTCCTAACACACTAACCTGCTCCCATTCTATCAAACACTCTTCCCATCTGCCGAACCCTCATCCTCGGTATCCTTACTCATCTGTCACCTTCCTCCTGACATTCCCTATGTCTAACCACTCCTTCTCTTTACCTTCCCCTATGTAGCCCCATACGGAAGACTTTAATATTTATATAATGGGATCAATTAATTATCGTCATTTTCACAACTTGCATGCCCTTCTTTGTTTTTTTTTTTTTTTTTTTTTTTTGCTTAACTCAACTGAAATGTATAGTGGGCTCAGTTTGACACCGACTCTCAAAAAGGACGACCAAGTGGTAATTAAATCTACTGGAAACGGCACACTGTGCTGATTCTCACCGGAATCTTCAATACGAAATTTCGGAGTGTGTCGGTGTCAAATCGGAGGACATTACAGAGAATCTGCAAACAGTTAGATTAATCAAATGTTAATTTCTAATATATGGTACCTCGGTAACTTCATTCTGATAGTTATGAAACAAAAACTCCTACGGACTTTTTTGTCAAGGGCATCAGGCTCATCACTACGATCTACATCCTGTCATTTTAGGAGTTAGTACTACCCTGTGGTTAAAACAAAATGTCTGGAAATAGAAGTAAGCACTATGTTACAGAAGCAGGAATACCCAGCCAACGATGTCAACAATTTTTGTGAACGAATAATCCCTTACATCTGGAACGTCTAACGTTATACAAACTTTTTCAAATATGCTCTTCTCAGATAACAATACCTAGTTTCAATTAGTGATTAGTATGTGTGGGGAGCAGTTGAACAAGTGACGAAGAAATCTCCTTGTAATCCCAAAGATAAAAGGTCGAATTCAGTTCCGTTCAGAAAGAGTGAGTCTTCGAGTTATTTTCTCAGTTGTATGATCAATATATTTCGATCTCATTTGAACTGACGCTGACACCAACCAAACACTATCCTGAATATGATGACAACAAAAATATTATCATAACATAATCCACATGCAAAAGAGAATTCTGAGAGAAATAAAACCCTTCCCAGGATTCTTCATTGGTGGCCACAATCTCAACAATGTCAGATACGCGGATGATATAGCTGACACAGAAAGGAGAATGCAGAACCTCCTACTGAAGGTAGCGACGGAAGCCTAGAAGAACGGACTAAGAATGAACTGCAAGAAAACTGAATGTATGGGCAACGGCAAAAAGAAGACCCCAAAGTGACAACTACAGGTCGAAGAAACTAAAATAAAACAAGTAAAGAAATGTAAATACCGGGAAAGCACGCTGTCAGAAGATGGAAAGTGCGATGCTGAGATCCCAAGATTCATTGACATGGCCAAGGACGCATTTCGAACGCTAACTAGAGTACTGAAAGACAGGAAAATCAAAATAAAGAAGAGCGTTCTGGATTGCTTTGGGAGTTGAACAAAAATTTGAAGAGTTGAGTTACTAAAGAGAAATAACTGAAAATAATTTTAATATCTTTAAATTGCATTAGAAATTTCAACGTACATCACCTGAAGAAGCTCGCGACGTACAACAGACAAAACATCGGGAATATGACAATGATAACGAAAACAACAAACCGAACAATTTAAAAATGTATATATAAATGAGCATTTTTTCATATCACTATTATTCAGCTAACCAGAGTACTGAAAGACAGGAAAATCTCATTGAAAATAAAAAAGAGATTCCTCTATTGTTGTCTGTTCTTACGTATGGCAATGAATGTTGGAAGATCTCAAAGATGAAGGAGAGGCTTGAGGCAGTAGAAATGTGGTTTTGCAGAAAGGTGCTGAGGATACCATAGGCTGGGTTTGTGACTAACGACCAGAGAGAATGGAAACGATGAGAGAACCAATACTTAATATAAGGAAGAGACAAATACGCTTTCTGGTACATGTAATGAGGAAGAAGAGCCTGGACAGAAAGAGAGAAAGAGAAACAGGGAGAAGCAGCACTAAACTTACTTGATACGCTTAAGCAAATGGATGGCAGAGCGGAGTTTTAGAGAGATAGAAAGAAGACGAATGTTGAGAGAGAGAGAGAGAAGAGAGAATGCCAGGTGGAATCCATGATCGCTTACATGCTGAGGCGAAACGACACTAGAAGAAGAAGAAGAAGAAGAAGAACGAGGAGAAGGAGGAGGAGAAGGAGAAGAAGAAAGAGGAGGCGGATGAGAACGAGGAGGAGGAGGAGGAGGAAGAGAAAAGAAGAAGAAGAAGAAGAAGAAGAAGAAGAAGAAAGATAAGAAGAAGAAGAAGATGAAGGAAGAGGAGGAGGAGGAGAAGAAGAATCAGCAAAAGAAGAAGAAGGAGACAAATGAGAAGAAGAAGAAGATGAAGAAGGAAGTGGAGGAGGAGGAGAAGAAGAATCAGCAAAAGAAGGAGACAAATGAGAAGAAGAAGAAGAAGAAGAAGAAGAAGAAGAAGAAGAAGAAGAAGAAGAAGAAGAAGAAGAAGATGATGAAGTGTGAAAAAGTTAGTACAACTTTGGAATATATTAGTTTCCTGAACCAAAAACTTGCCACATATATTTACTTAGTGAAGTATCGTAGCTGGTCAATTTTAATTTTTTTCTTCGTTCATCAATATGAATTGAAGATGTAAATCTAATTGGCAACCTTTTTAATAGAGAATTACTATCTTTAGATGAAGAATCCATTTTCTAATATATTGCTGGAATTTATTATCAAATTTTGTTTTTTGTTAATATAACGTCTTATATCGAATCGGAAACATGAAATACGCAAGACCATTTAGAAGATTCTCCAACATACTTTTTAAATTTCTAAATAGCAATCAGGAATACTGAAATCAAACAGGTACTTAAATTTATGTGCCTTGGGAGCATTTTAACAGAGGATGCAAAGTACGACACTGATATCCGATAGCGAATCGTCATAGCCTAGGATTCATTCGAAAGGCTGAGCAGAATATTGTGGGACATGGAGATTTCTTTGGAAACAACATAAAAATGTTGGACTGTTATTCAATATGCATTCTGTTTTATAGCAGCGAATGCTGGATAATCTCTTCAAGGATGAAAGATAGAGTCGAAATAACACAACTTTGTTTCTACAGAAGGATATTGACAATCATCATCATCATCATCAACATCATCATCCTTTATCCATCACATCCAGATGGTGCATAGGCCAGCAACTTTTTGTTGCTGTTTCTGTAACAAACTGTTTTTTTTTTAACGGGGAAGGGTTGTTAGCCCTGGACCCAACCCCCAGACCTGGAGGACCAGTGGACCATTCTTGGTCCTTACGTTTACAACACTTGGTATTCCCAAATGGTCACCCATTTAAGTACTGACCAGGCTCGATGTTGCTTAACTTCGGTGATCGGACGGGAACCGGTGTATATAGCCGTAGACATATTGACAATACCGGTGAGCAAATATGTGAGCAAAGGGAAGGCTGTGGAGAGGATGCGAACGAAAAGTAAACTTATAATTAGCATTAGAAAGAGACAGCTAATGTTTCTGAGAAACGTAATGAAGAAGAATGGCTTGGAGAATCTAATACTCAGAGGACGGATAAAGAAAGAAAGAGAGGGAAAACATTTGATGGGCTTGAGCAAGTGGAGAGCGGAACAGGGTTTAGAAGAAATATCAAGAGAAATATTAAGAACGACAAAGGATAGGGGCGGGTGGAATTCCAGATTTCTTACGTCCTGGGTGGACACAGCACATGAAGAAATATACATGTTGTGGGATCATCCCTTTGTATATGATAATGGACTCGACTGAGTATACATATACTCCTGCCATAGAAAGAACAAGAGTTGAGAGTTGAAAGTAATCGTAGAGATCCGCTGAAAATTTATCGTAGAGTACCGGAACGGATACGTAAATTACCGAGAGATACCGAAGTTGCCCAGCGATTACCGCATCAGAAGTCAGACTAGCTCTGAGCTCCACTCAGCTAGAATAATATACACGGATATATCTCCAACGACTTCACTTTAGGATTTTTATATATTTATTTCTTAATAATAGTATTCCTAGATTTACTAACCTGCATTCAAGTTTGTATATTACGTTCAATATAACCTACTTTTCTATCTCAATATCTGTTTTGTTGTTCGTTATTTTGTGCGGTTCCTCACAAGGAATCCACAACAAAGTAATATTGCAGAAATTTTGCAGGAATCTTCTTTTTTTAGCTGGGATCACATCCCCATCTTCATTAATTGAAAAAAAAATCCATGAAGTCATAACACAGTGATAGGAGCGTTGTTATGACTACGGACAAATAAGGTGGGCATTTTGTTTTTTGCCAACGTTTTCATTCCAACAAGTTATTAACTGTCGTCTGTTTAATTCTACATTATTAAGTTCTTTTTTTCGTCATTATAATATCGCATTGCTACTCATGATCATTTGACGAGGACCTTTAGGTGATTATTTCTTTTCGTCGGTTTGCCGGTCCTTGGAAACGTATTGGGCAAAAGTAGCAAATATTTCCCTCTAGCTTTAAACACCTGCAACAAGATGATGCTTTCCGAATCTTAATAATAGCGGGAAAATGAGAGATTTAGAATATTTGTTGACATTTCAGTCATTTAATCACAGAGAATTTAAATAAGAAAATATTAGACTTATTTCACTGATATCTGGCAAAATCTAAATACTTGAGTAAAAAAAGATTTATTAACACTTATGCGATTTAACAAGATATCATGTTTCTCTCTTTCTAATGTCTTTTAGTTTTTAACATTTAATATTTATGTTTTCTTTTTCTTCTTCTTCTTCTTCTTCTTCTTCTTTGTCTTCTTTTTCTTTGTGCCGTGTCCCTTCAGGGCAAAAGCGATCATGGCCGTCCACATCTCCTTCTAACTTAATACCTTCTTTCCTGTTATTCCCCTGCATTCATTTTTTCCAAAAAAAAATCGTCGTTGCTCATGCGTTCCGTCTATGTTATCCTCAGCATCCTTCTGTAGAACCACATTTAGATTACGTCAAATTTTCCTTCATCTTTGATGGAGATTGTCCAGCATTAGTTGCCATATTGAAGGAGGACATCACATATATTATGGTGAAACACACCTATTCTATAATGAATAGACTCTCCCAACTAATTTAAGTAGGAGTAGTAAGAGGAACGAGGTTCATGTTGAACGATAGTAGTCGACAGTTAGTCGAATACGAAAGTAGTAAGCGACATGGCAAGATTACACTACGTAATGCATAATATATCAAGTTCCTGACGTTTTGTAAGTCGCACATTTTAGGACCGACTTTAGCACAAATACTAGCCTCCACTTCGAAAATAACTCCACAACAACATAGCTATCCAGTTTTTTCTTCTTTGGTTCCAGCGAAGTAATCCTATCTTTCAATACTCTGCCCAGTTTCTGGAATATTTCCTTGTCAATGCCATTACGCTTTCAGATCTTTCGAAACACTTCCCAGGTATTATATATCTGTACCTGCTTGATTTCAGTATACTCAACTTATAATAGACAACCTGGTCTCCACTATTTACTGATTTACCATGCATTCTGTATTGTTGTAATTGATATGTAATTCTTTATTTTCACTTTCTGTGGGAGGATTTGTAGTTTCTTTTCTGTCTCTGCTATTAGCACTGGGTCATCTGCGTGTCTCTTAAACCCTGTTCTGCTATCCATTAATTCAAGACTGCTATGCATTTTATCTTCGGTTTTCTTCTATTTCTCTTACTTACAATCTCTTCTCTGTGTATCAAATTTCTAAATAACCCTTACATCATTATCGCCATTTCTCACTCGTCGATATTCTCAGCATCCTTTAGTAAAAGTATATTTATTTATAACCATTTATTACTCTTGCTGATGATCGAGGACTCATATAGAAGAACCGATATTACACAGTGTTACTTCACTGATGAAAATGCATGTAATATTTAAGTGGTATGTTTACGTATAGTATTCTTCTAGAATGTTTTTTATAATACCCATTTCATTGATTTTATTGAACCTTTAACATCCCGAACTATTACCCACAACTATAGAAATCGTTCTGTTTATTCTTTATCAGAACATAATGTGTAGCGTCTTCAAAACCAACACCACCGAACACCCGAGATAATATTTCTTTCCTGAGATTACGAAATACACTTTTTTTTCTATCCATTCTTAGTAAGGTGAGGACGTACTTTGTGGTGTACTGGATATCGGCTGGGAACGTGAAATCGGTGAGCCGAGTTAAAATTTAAGTTTAATTCCTTGCATTCACTTACACACAAACAATTTTTGGAAAGGTATTAGTCTGTCTCTTCCTCCAGTTATTGGTTAAGTAACAGGACAGATTGGGTTCTATAGTCTTGGCTGGCAGTCAGTTTACCACAGAAAGCAATGACAAACTGCTGCAAAAAAATCTTCTGTCCAGTCAGTCATGTCTCTTTTGAGACATGATCGCCCAAGCCTGTATGGCACTTAATGACTGACTGAATATAATAGTTAAGAACAATCAAAACTTCTACTGGGCATAAAGTGGGGGATCGGTTTTCTATCGTTGCGAAGTAATAAACTGATCCCCCACTAATAATACTTAATATAATTATGTAATATAATCTATCTCTTTTTCCCTCTGGCTATAAATCAAATAACAGGACAGATTGGAGTCTTCAGCCTTGGTTAACAAACTGGTCTACCGCATAAAATAATGGAAACCTACTGCAGGATAATTTTCTGCCCAGTCAGTCATGTCTCTTTCGAGACATGATCGCCCAAGCGTGTATCACGTATGGCACTTAACTGACTGACTTAGTAAGGTACATATAACTTTCGTATATTTTTATTTTTCCTTGTATTAATTTGTCACGTTATTTTTAACTTTCTCTTATATTCAATCACTTTCTTTGAATCTTTCTTACATTCCAGGGCTTATGCCAATCCTTCGTCGTTCTTCCTCCATGTGCTGAGACCGTTCAGAACGTAGGCGATCCTGGCCTTCCACATCACCCTCCATCTTGTAGCTCTTAACAAACGTTATAACGTTACCCCGCTAAAATCAGCTCAGGTTAATCAAGTATGGCATGCGTTTTCTCTGTCACTTTTCCCCGTGAACATCAGATTTTCCTAACCTCACTAAATGTTCCATAATATTCTGTCTTTCACTGGTGTTAAGCATCAGTTTCATTTTCGTGTCTTCTATCTCCAAAACCAAGTCCTTCCTCTTATGTTCTGTCCAGGGTAATTTCAGCATCTTTCTGTAGAACCACATTTCGATTGCTTCAGCTCTTTCCTATATCTTTCGTTAGATTGTCTAGCATTCACTGCCATATTGAAAGATATGTTGCATAACATTCCAGAATTCTATTCTTTGTTTCCTGTATTCTCTTCTTTGTTTCCAGTGAAATCTCCCTTTCTCTCAATACACTATTAAACTTCTGGAATGTCGTCTTTACCATACCAGTTGACCTTGTGGTTTCAGTGTCGCACATTCCACCTACTTTTAGGACACTTCCCAGTTATTTTCCACTCTCCTTCTTTGATTTAGAATTTTGGACTAATCTTTTTACTGGTTACCTTCCATTAATTTTTATTGTAGTTTATATGTAATATTTTCTTACCACTTTCTCTAATTAATATAGCAGATTATTATTAAAACATATAATGTTAAATATAACAAACAATGAATGCCTTTTCTCTATCGAATCTGCTCGTCGAACCAAAACAGGCGCCTTTTCGCCTCAGCACGGAATAAGTGTAAAAAAGTACTGAAAAAGTACTGAACGAAGCTAAGAGGGGGTTTGCTACCAGAATGAGGCAACGTATAGCATCATCTAAGTTTGGCTCCAAAGATTACTGGCGACTCTGCAAAACGTGCTCAACAAGAGCAAGACTTCAATACCCCCACTAATCAATGAATTTGAATTCTCACCTCCCCAGCGGACAAGGCTGAGTGCTTTGCCGGTAGATTCTCCACCAATTCGACACTGGACTCGTTAGGAATAACTACACCCGACTTCCCACCCAGAACTAAGGCTCAACTAAATAACGTCCACATTACACCCTCGCTGGTCGCCAAGATAATTGCACAACTTGTCCCACACAAAGCGAGCGGCAGTGATTGAATCCCAGTCATAGTACTGAAGAAATGTGCCCCAGAACTCTCCACTGTTCTCTCTAAACTATAACCTCTGCCTATCTGCTTCCTGTTTTCCTGCCTGTTGGAAGTCCTCCTGTGTAGTTCCTATATTTAAGAATTCTGGCCAACCCCGCCAATTACCGTCCTATTAGTCTCCTTCCGATCTTTAGCAAAGTTTTCGAAGCCATTATCAACGCCGAGGTGATTCAGCATCTCAGGGCCCACAGGTTTCTCTCTGACAAACAGTACGAGTTTCGCTTCACCAGGTATAATACTGATATGCTAACGACCATTACCGAGTACATATACCGGGCACTTGACAAGAATGGCGAAGCCCGAACCGTTGCCTTGGATATCTCCAAAGCGTTCGACAGGGTCTGGCACGCTGGCCTCTTGTGCAAACTGCGGAGGTACGGGATAACTGGACATCTGTTTGACCTCATTCAGTCATTCCTCTCTAACCGCACATTGAAGGTGGTATTAAATGGGCATGCGTCCCAATACTACCATACGAACTCGGGCGTCCCTCAAAGTTCTATCCTCAAGATTCTATCCTCTTCTGGTGTACATTGATTATCTCCCCTACGCTATTAGATCCCAAGTATGCATGTATGCCGATGACAGAAAAATCTACTCTGGCATCGATCAAAAACCAGGTGTGGGCGCCAAAGCGAACCTCGCTGCCGTGCTTGAAAAGGACCTCCAATCCGTAGTGGCCTGGGGTAGGAAATGGCTAGTAAAGTTCAATGCCTCTAAAACGAAGCTGTTGTCAACTAACCACCACAGACAATCGCATCTACCTCCCATTAGCATGGGACAGGCTAGCCTCCCAGAGAGTAAAATACTACGCCTCCTTGGCCTTACACTTTCGGAATGACTATATCGAATCCATTGCCAAATCTGTCGCTATGAAAGTCGGCTCTCTGTGCAGGGCCCTCAAGTTTTCCCACCTGAATCTATTCTGCACATATACAAATCTACCATCCGCCCGTGTATTGAATATTGCTGCCATATCTGGTCGGGTGCCCCTGCTGCTCTCCTTTGGCTTCTTGACAAAATACAAAGGAGGATCTGTAACGTGGTTGATACTGACTTGGCAGACCGGCTACAACCACTCTCTCACCGGCGTGATGTGGCTTCCCTGTGCCTCTTCTACAAGTACTTTCATGGCTTCTGCTAAAATGAACTTAGAGCACTAGTGCCGCCTAAGCAGGAATTTACACAAGATATTAGATTAGCAACAAGGTCCCACCCCTTTTACAGTTAAACAGATAAGGTGTAACCGTAAATTCTACTCCAACTGCTTCTTTTCTCGCGCTTCTCGCCTGTGGAACTCCCTTCCACAAGTCTGCTTTCCCGACAGCTACAATTTCCAGGTGTTTAAATGTAGGGTCAATAGACACCTCCTATCACACTAACTCCCAATTATTCTCGGAACACTCTCATCTACCCAACCCTCATTCTCGTTATCCTTACCCGCCTATCACCCACCCTCTGACATTTCCTATATTTAACCATTCTCGGTATCCCTACCCGCCTATCACACACCCTCTGACATTTCCTATATTTAATCATCGTTTCTCCACTCTATGCAGCCGCCTGCGCAGTAGTGGCAGTGACATGCCTTGCTCGTGGTGAAACGCTTATAAAAACAAAAAAAAATGTTTAATGATGTGCTGTTCATCACATTGTCTTTTAGCTTTAGTTTCTGGTGAATATGGGGACAAAAAATAGAACATGATCATAGATCTATTAACCAACATATCTTTAAAAAAAATAGCCATGTACGTAATATTAGAGAGATTTTAGTCAATAACATAATAATGCACACATGCACAGAAACCTTAAGATATTGTTAAGTCAAAGCAAACACAATCAGTATAAAATTATTTCAAAATAGTCACAGCACATTACCTAACATTTAGACATATGGTTCTGCTGTTTACATTTCCCTCTCTCACGTGGTATGTTGTCATAGAACCGCATTGCTAATTCCTGAACTGCGTCCAATATTCGGCAACCGTTATCGTCGCACAGCAACATTTTATGCCAAAACACGACAATAGCATCTTTGATGGCGAATAATTTTTATGTTAATGTCTCTACAACTACTCTGAAGATGGCTCATATGAGTCGAAAGCTTAGGTTCAGGTAATAAAAAATATCAAAATGTTGGAGAGTTTTTCTCTCAATATTTGTCAGAAATTAAAGGTTAAATACGAGGGTCATTCAATAAATAAAGTGAACTTTTCGGTATAAAGACATCTACAAGGGTCATTCAATAAATAAGGTGAATATTTCGGTATATGAACTTCTACGAGGGTCATTCAATAAATAAGGTGAATTTTTCGGTATAAGGACTTCTACGATGGTCATTCAATAAATAAGGTGAATTTTTCGGTATATGAACTTCTACGAGGGTCATTCAATAAATAAGGTGAATTTTTCGGTATATGAACTTCTACGAGGGTCATTCAATAAATAAGGTGAATTTTTCGGTATAAGGACATCTACGAGGGTCATTCAATAAATAAAGTGAATTTTTCGGTATAAGGACTTCTACAGGGTCATTCAATAAATAAGGTGAATTTTACGGTATAATGACTTCTACGAGGGTCATTTAATAAATAAGGTGAATTTTTCGGTATAAGGACTTCTACGACGGTCATTCAATAAATAAGGTGAACTTTTCGGTATAAGAACTTCTACGAGGGTCATTCAATGAATAAGGTGAATATTTCGGTATATGGAATTCTACGAGGGTCATTCAATAAATAAGGTGAATTTTTCGGTATAAGGACTTCTACGAGGGTCATTCAATAAATAAGGTGAACTTTTAGGTATATGGACTTCTAATACAGATAGAAGCTTACTCTTTTAAAATGTGTTTTACTTCTTTTTAAAAGTGATTTAATTTATTTGCAGATTGAAAAAAACTTTGAGAGTTTTGAAGATTAACAAAGATAGCCAACCTAGAAGCATGCTCCAGGATTGACCAGAGATCAGTTATCAAATTCTTGGTTGCTGAAGGGTGCAAACCAGTTGAAATTCATGAGAGAATGTCAACTGTGTATGTTGCCACATGTTTCAGCCAAAGAAAATGTCTACAAAAGGGCTAAATTGATTAAAGAAGTTAAAAATTGACGATGAAGTCAAAAGTGCTGTGAGCAAAAGTTCAAAGATTTTTATTCTGAGGGAATGCGGAAGCTTGTGCACAGATGGGAAAAGTGTGTGACACTATCGGGAGACTACGTTGAAAAAAAATTTCAGCTTCCATCTGTAATAGAAAAAATTACCTTAGAAAAATTCACCTCATTTAATGAATGACAATCGTAGTAACGGTTAAACAAAATAGAAGACATTTCTTGTCTGTAATATTTAACAATATATATTTAAACACACACACACACACACACACACACACACACACACACACACACACACACACATCTAAACATATTTATAAATGGAACTTTGTCTCTGTGTGTATGTGTTTGTGTGTGTGTGTGTGTGGGTGTGTGTGTCGTTAACTATAGACTCGGAAACGGTTGAACCAATTTTCTTGAAAATTTACACAGTTGTACTATAAGCGTCTACCAGGGTTCTTAGCTAGGTTTTGTGTCGTGTTACCCCCGACAAATATCAAAAATCGATAATAGAAAAAATCGGGTTATCCAAGGAGTGGATTTTAATTAAACTTGATGCACTCATAGACAAAGACATAAGAAACGATATTCAGAAGTTTCAAGGTTGCAGTTCTTACAATAGTGGAGAAAATCAATAATATATGTATATAAAAGGCAAGATGTTTGTGTGTGTGTCTGTTTATCTGCCTGTATATCTGTATTTTTTCAGCCCTTTTTATTTTAGTTTTGCTTCGGGTTTGGCTCTAAGTAGGTATATTTGTAGTTCTTAGTCTCAGCCATGATACCATTTATTCAGAGGACTTATTTAGCCTTGAAAATTCAATTTTCGACGAAAAACACTTATTTAATATCGATAAGAGGAAATCAAAGTTTGACTTATATCCATTCATTTTTCTTTCAGTCTACGGTTTCGATTTAACTGGAAACAACTATTGCTTTTTAGTCTTTCGTGCCACAGGCCAAAGAGTCTGAGCTCTAGCACGATGGATTAGTTTAAAAGCTTTCATTACACCCGAGAAATGCCGGGCTATAGTACTAGTATATATATATATATATATATATATATATATATATATATATATATATATATATATTGTGTGTGTGTGTGTGTGTGTGTGTGTGTGTGTGTGTGTGTGTTCGCGCGGAGAGAGAGAGAGAGAAAGAGAGAGAATTGAGAGTGATGTATAACTGCTTTATTCCTGTATGAGGTTGAGATGCTAATCAGGTCAAAGGATATAATCTCAAGTTGGTTGCACACTATATCATGTTTTTAGTCTTCGACAACTAAAGATCGCGTGGATTCTCCTGTTAAAGGACAACCATTAAGTCTGTGACCGTTTGATCCATGTTTTAAGGCACTCTATCATGATACAGAGCTACGTACCTCAACTTTCTCCAGTCTGGTACCAAGTTCTTTTATTCAGCAAAAGTACATATTTAACATGATTCAAGCTACCGTCTATTTTAACCAATTTTCTTCAACTAACCATTATTCTTCAACATTAAATCATCAGGGTAACACTCTCAAAACTTCACTGTTTAGGTTGTGGCAAATGTGTTGTTTACGATTACCTGTGACTCTGTCGTCATTCCACAGTTCATACCAATTAGGCCAACTTAGTTTTGCAGTCAAATGCTTTTAGTTTAGAACTGGTTTCTTTATTGAAATAAAAAAAAAACAAATTAAGTCACCGAAGAATTTTGCTCGTCTGTTTGTGTGTATCGTCTTGCATGTTCTTAACTTGATAAAATAGCATTTGGCGTGAAAATTATTCCAATGATGGCAACTGTTTATCTGTCAACAGTAAAATAATAAAAAAAAATAACAATTATTTTCAACATGCATGCCGTGAGAAAGTTGTATTTCACTGCAAACTGCAAATTGGTGATTGGTGGAAAACAAGTGTTATGCGGAAATCAAATTGTTTTAAGGATACGATGGATGAATTGTTGCCCAAAGTACACAAAAATAAAAATAACACCGATATCTCATTTAAATAGGTATATTTAGCAAAATTACACAAAAATATCCTGAAATAGTAAGAAGTAAATTTAGTCAATCGCATCGCCATTGATTTTTATCAGGGCTTTCATACGACTTCGAAAACTTCTGCATCTCTTGTAGACAGTCTACAGGTTTATGTTGGCGAATGGTGTTACAAGGAATTTTGTTTATATCATCTCAATGGCATCACATTCAAATAATAATAATAATAAAAGGGATTCGAGTTTGGGGAGTAAGGTGACTAGGTTTAATTGATAGTGATCGTAGAAATTGTCGGACCGTCGTGAATTGGTATTCTTGCTTGTGCTGTATGGGGCAGAGTCATGTTGCGAGACATTCGGTCTTCTATCTGCCACTCGCTTGACAGTCGGTAGCATTACCGTCTCAACACATTTGGAGTAGATCTCTGTGTAGATTCTAAGGCCATATATAAAAATAAATCGAGACAAAACGTTGCTCTCACACGTGATCTCTCAAAACATTTTCATAATCATTATTAGACTCATTCAACTCTTTTCGAAACCTCTGGACTGTCCTGAAATTGACACCCAAAACTTCGGAAATGTCATTATTGGAGCTTCCGGCTCTAATACCAAATAATACAGCATGCCGTTTCCAGATTTCTGTCAAAGTTTTCGTAATATTCTACTTTTTTTCTCACAGATGTTGCCAATTGACTCTACTATATTTTGCAGTCGACAAATGCCAAAGCAGACGACACAGTTTCCTGAATTTAATATATAAACTGACGACAGTTTATCCATCGTGACCTATATCATATATAAATTGGATAAGGGTATGCTTAATGAGGTCGAGCAACACTTTCCAGAGATGAAGCGATTCGAGAAAGAATGGCTGATCAACACCTATGATATGTCGAAAGCATACAAATTTAATTTCAGGAATGACTATATAATACTCCATTGAATTGTACCCGAAGCACGTGTAGCCTGTACTAAAAATATTTTTAAATAATTTATATTACACTGCATTTAATTAAAAGTGACCAGTTCATATTTAAGCAACACAAATTAGAAAGAGACATCATGACATCAAATACTGCTCATTCCTGGACACCAGTAACCAAAATCAATAAACTTATTAGTCATAATTAGTATTATTCATCATACCGTTGCGTATGTGATGAAGAAAGTTCACTATATTACTAATTTGTATGGTATTTATAATTCCTAGCGAATTGAAAAGACATTCCCGACTTAGTAGCTCAGCTGCAGTCACTTTCCCACCGGCGTAATGTGGCTTCTTCTACTCTTCTATATTTTCATGGATTTTACTCCGAAAGACTTTACAACCTGGTACACCCTCTGCATGGATTTACTCGAGCTACTAGACTAGCAACAAGGCCCCATTCTTTTAAAGTGAAACCGATCAAATATAGCCGCAACTTCTTCTCTAGAGCTTATTTTCTCGCATTTCCCGCCTGTGAAATTCCCTTCCGTATACTTGATTCCCTGACAGCTATAATTTTCAATAATTTAAATGTAAGGTCACTTGTCATCTCCTAACTCTCTGACTCGCATCCTTTTTCTCATGTTCCTTTCTCCGTCCACTTAACACTCATCACACCAGTATTCTCATCCTTCTCTTACCCACTTATGGACATCCCCTATAACTTGTTTCTTCCTTCTGATCACTTTCCTCCTATGTAACCCCCTGCACAACAGTGGCATTAACGCTGACTTGCTTGGGGTTAAATTATTTTATATCGGGTTGCTTATCTATTCTTTTCCCTTTGTAGTGGGAGTCCGTTCTAGTGAAGGATAGTTGTATACTGTTGCAGGTTAACGGAATTTGGCCTTCTGGTAGATAAGTCCTAAAATGTTTATAAAATCAAGAAAAGCAAATTTGAGTTGAAAAATAACATTTTTATATATACACATATTAATTAATGTTTTTACAATTAAAGTAATACTTGAATATAGGCCCAACAAAGGTTAAAATGTTCATTACAAATAATAAGCTGAAAGAGAATCAATGTTTAGGAATGTGGGGAGCGCGCAAGTAAGGAATATCTTTGATGTAATCGCTCCTTAGGTCAGTAAGTAGTTTTGAGACAGGGAAGAAGGAAGGAAAGGTGAAGGGGCGAGCATAGTAGCCACTTGACTTGGTCAAGGGAGATATTATTTACTCACGCCTGTCACCGTCGGTCTGTCTGTCTGTCTGGGTGCTTTCTGTCTCTGCTTTTGATATCTTCTTTTTGGATCAAAGCAGCTCATTTGGGATTTCACACTTGTATTTGATTCTGGGTTTCCCATTGGCTAATAAATAAAATTCGCGTAGGCTCGCCAACTGGAAATTTAATATTTGATTAATTTTTATTTTTTAACCGGAACATCTGCGCGAACCCGGATGCACACCGTCGAGTTTTGGTCATTTGCTTTTTGGTCGTGAAAGCGGTCCGGTCCATGGCTTTTGCTCGGTATCACCACAATTTAAAAAGAAATTACAATTTCGTTATTCCAAAACATACGATATGCAGTAAAATAAAAGCAAAGAGATGCACGAAATATACAACGATATAAGATAGATCAATGCGTGTTATGCCGTTCAATAAATCGTAGTTACGAAAAAAAGCTCATGCAATTACCAAATCAGTTATTTTACATGTTTCTTTGCAAATGAAAACACAGTATTTGAAGATGAATTAAAACATTCACCTCTTTCATAATAGTTTCGCCGCACCAGAGGATTATTACGAAGATAATGAAATTCGATTAATATAACACCTTAAAGAATAAATATATTTGCAATTCAGTTGGATGAATCTAATGGTATCATTGACAAAACCCGACTTTTAAGCTTTCAGTAGATTTGTTTGTAAGAAGGTAGAACGGTAGAGTAAGTACCTCTACTAAATCGTGAACAAAACTGCATTATTACATTTTAACTATTTTTTTAATTAAAAAGTTTTCTTGAAACTCTTTTTTAGTTTTAATTGAAAACTAAATCATTAAATTTACTATTTCTAGTGAGCAAAGTAATGTCTAGTTTATTTCAAACAGAAATTATATTGATTGAAAAATAATATACTGCCATTCATGGTCAGGCGCCCCTGCCGTTCTTCTCAGTGTTCTCGACAGGCTCCAAAAGAGAGTCTGTAATGTGATAGGTACTGATCTGGCGGCTCGACTGCAGCTACTTCCCCACCGTCGAAATGTGGCCTCCCTCTGTCTGTTCTATAAATACTTTCATGGCTTCTGCTCCAACGAACTTAAGTCACTGGTGCCTCCTCAACAGGAGTTGACTCGTGCAACCAGACTGGCAACTGGGTCCCACCCATTCACAGTCAGGTTAGTCAAATACAGACGACAATTCTACTCCTTCAGCTTCTTCTCTCGCACTTGCCGCCTGTGGAACTCGCTCCCATATTCTTGCTTTCCTGACGGCTACAACCTCCAGAAATTTAAATGCAATGTCAATACTCATCTATTAATGACTGGACTCTAGCTCTCTCCCGACCCCCGTATATCCTTCTCTTTCTCTCCACCTATGTATCTGTCATCGCACCTGCATTCTCAGCTTTCTATTGCTCCTTTCTAACTAGTTTGTACTCTTCACTCTTTTCTAATTAATCTTCTTACAGTTATGTAGCCCCCAGATCATCAGTGGCATTTCTGCCTTGCTCGGGGTGAAATGATTAAAAAAAAAGTTTGAGATTTATTTTTAATTTTTTAATTTTGCCTCCATTTTTGAGCACTCGAGACATTTGTAAACAAAAGTTAATTCTCGGTTTGAAAAATCGGGCAAAAATAAAATATACATATGTGACATATTATTGTGTAGAAAATTAGCAAATTTTATGTTAAATTAAGCTGATGTATATAAGCATTACTTATTTGTAGCGTGAAATTTAGAAACAAAACATTTCTTAATCAGAGATTTGAAATTTTTTACTTGTCCGCGCCGTCAGTCATGATGTTGTTGACAGGTTTTTAATAGGATATAAAGTGAGTGGCGTTCATAAGTGACAAAATTGTATATATTATTTTCGGGTAAGGGAGGAAACTCTGACTTTAATATACACATACAAATTACCAACCAAAAAATAACTTCAAATGTATAAAAATTTTAATTATTTTAAAAACATGGAGACAAAAGGATTTTTATTAATTTTCTGAATTTTCGATAAGCAATATAATCCTTAAATCTTAACTAAAAATCTAACATCAACAGTATTCCAAAAAATTCTAAAAATATATTTGAAACTTTTAAATTATTTTTAAAATAAAAAAAATGAAAAAAATTCTATTAAAATTTCCTTAGTAATTTTTTCTTTAAAATATAATGTCCTTAATTTGTATTATTATTCAAGCAATTAAATTATATAATATCAGCTTTTTATTGCATTTTTTATTTTACACTTCGGAGCAGATTTTTGGATACAGAGAAAAATTAAAAAAAATAAAATAGATGATTTATATTCCCCAATGAGTCCTGCTTTAACTAATAAAATTACAGACCGCAATACCTTCAAATTTCTTAAAATATCATGGAATCACGTGCAGGGGGGTAACAGAGGCAAAAAAATTACCAAGATTTTCAAAAAATAATAATTTCAAAAATAAATTCATTCATTTTTGAATGAGTACTGAAAGTTTCATTAAATTCCTACAATTGTTTTATTTTTTGCGCGAATTTCCAAATTAATGTGTTTGTCACCGGAAAAATGTGGGAAATGTAACCGTTGTTTTGCATTTTAAATAGTCGTAGCGTTTGGTTACCCGCTAACTCAAATCAAAACAAATTTCCTGCCAAAATTTCGAACATGTTAGAAGAGATTAATTTAAAAAAAAAATAATTAAAAATTACTTAATAATAATAATAAAGCCATTTTGATTGAAAAAGTTCGTTTATATTGTGTTTCGGACCATTTTGAGGTGCAGTGGATATCGGATCAGAACGAGAAATCGGCGAGCCGAGTTCGAATTCTAGTTGAATATCTTGCATTCACTCACGCGCAAATACACTTTGGAAAGGTACTAATCTGTCTCTTTTCTCGAGTTATGGGTTAAATAACAGGACAGATTGGGTTCTATAGCCTGGGCTGGCAACCAGTCTACCGCAGAAAGTAATGGCAACATACTGTGGGATAATCTTCTGCCCAGATAGTCATGTCTCTTTCGAGACATAATCGCCCAAAACGAGTATCACGTATGGCATTTAACTGACTGATGTTTTTTAACGATTTATTGGAGGTACCTACTATAGAGTAAACGATTGCATCTCGGATTGATAATTCGGAGAGCGGAGTTTGAATTACAATAGAATGTCTTTATATACACGCCCTTATATCCTTATGAATTTAATTCTTTTTACGGTACATATTGTACTTGTGGTTGCAGTCACCCTATGTGGGTCGAGACGGCTTCTTCTCTCGAAGAAGTTTCATGGTACTTTTTCGCTCCAGAAGCGATACCCAACAGCAGGTGGTGTAAAGGTTTTTCTGCATTTGATTGCCAATTCTGACTGTTCTGACAGACCTCTAACTGAACAGGGATATAGAATCCAGTCTACTCTCGTATATGCGTAAATAATAGCACAAACACTTTTATAGAACACTGATTAAAAATCGGTTTAAAAGAAAGAAGACTCTTAATTCGAAACTGTATGTAACCATAGGAAATCACATATTGTGTAACTAAGGGTCATTATCATTGAGTCGATGATTCTGACTACGGTTTCTAAAGAGGAGTATTTGTCTTGGTCACCCAACCAAGCAACAACCAGAGGCCAGTATATTTTCTATGCGATTGATAATCACTTTAATTATAGTAATTTGTCTTGAGTTTTTTACATAAGTTTTTGTATGGATGGGGACAAATATTTGCCGCAAAGCATAAACAGATTTCTTGCAAATACGCAGACAGAAACCCTAAATTATTCTTGGCCACTGTTTTCTACAAAGAGATGTCAGTCAGTCAGTTAAGTGCCATACGTGATACACGCTTGGGCGATAATGTCTCGAAAGTGACATGACTGACTGGGCAAAAGATTATCCCGCAGTATGCTGCCATTAATTTCTGCGGTACACTGGTTGCCAGCCAAGGCAATAGAACCCAATCTATCCTATTATTTGATTGATAGAGAAAGAAGAGATATATTATCCTAAATAATTATATTAATTATAATTAGTGGGGGATCAATTTATTACTTCATAACTATAGAAAACTGATCCCCCACTTTATGACCAGTCGAAGTTGTGGTTGTTCGCAACTATTATATTCAGTCAGTGCCATACGTGATACACGCTTTCGTCTATCATGTCTCGAAAGAGACATGACTGACTGGGCAGAAGATTATCCCGCAGTAGGCTGCCATTGCTTATTTATTTTGTGATTAGCTTTGTTGAAGAACACGAACATTATTATTAAGAATATTTAAGAAAATCTAGAAAGTATTCTCACATCTGCAAATAAGAAGAAGAGACGGACAAATACCATCACCAATGACATTTTCACGAAATTAACTGCAACGAAATACGTGTAATTAAATGAAACGAATTAGAATTGCTTAAGGCCATATCACGTTGAATACACCGGTTCTTGTTCGATCACCAAAGTTAAGCAACGTTGAGCCTGGTCAGTACTTAGATGGGTAACCGCTTGGAAATACCAGCGTTTAGTGCCGGATGGGCGTTGTGGTGCAGTGGATATCGGCTCGGAAAGAGAAATCAGTGAGCCGAGTTCGAATTCCAGTTGAATACCCTGCCATCACTTAAGCACTGGTACTCTTGGAAAAGGTATTAATCTGTCTCTTCTCTCCAGTTATGGGTTAAATAACAGGGTAGGACTTGGGAACCCTACCCATAAAAACAAATCGCAATGAAACTTGATACTCGAAAAAAAAGGATTACTAGACACAAAACTTATATAAAACAACAATAAATTGTTGAAAGAAAAAAAAAGGTATTACCAGCAATAAATAAATAAAATTTAGTTGGCAATAAATGACCCGCCGAGGTTGATATGCCATAAAACCAACCAACCAACCAACTTCGGAAAATAATGGAAACGCACTGCAAAAAAACCTTCTGCCCTGTCAATCATGTCTCTTTAGAGACATGATCTCCCAAGAGTGTGTCCCGTATAACGCCTGTCTAACTGTATACACTGAAGCACTCGATAATGTTGTCACTTTCAACATCAGTTAAACATTCAGCTGCACTCTCTAATTTCTACATCGAACCACTCACAAATGATTAACCAAATAAAATTGATTCGTTTTTGTCACAGTAAATCTGTTTGTATTCGAATCGTTCATCTCAGAAATATAGTCACAAAATGCGTCACAGTCCCAAGTCCAAACTAAGTGAGAGGATATGCATGTTTCTACAAAGTAACCAAAAAAAATTATGTCCTTTTTTAAAGGACAAAAAGAAAACGCTTCACAATATGTATAACTTATATTTAGTCTTCGAAGTAATCGCCATCGACATCCAGCACCTTCGACCAACGTGTCTCCAGCTGTCCAATGTCCTTGCAGTAGACCTCGGGGGGGGGGGGGGGAGGGGTTGACGCAAAGACGTCCGTGAAGGCTTTGCCTTTGCGCAAGTCTGCTTCATATGTGTAGGATTTCCATGACCACTCACACGACATGCGGCCTGGCGTTATCATGGAGGAAAAGCACACTTTTGCGATTCACCAGTGCTGGCTCCTTCTGGCGCAATATCTGTTTCACACGTTTTAATTGCTGTGAGTATAGGTCTCCTGTGACCATTTGGCACGTTGGTAGCAGTTCATAATGAACCACTTGACGACATGTCCACCGGACACAAAGCATTATCTTGCGTGGTAAGGGACAACCTTGTGAGGAGACAACCAATGTCTGGAACACTTGGGAGTTTCGTACAGAACCAACTTTTAATCACTGGTAGCGAGAAAGCAGCGATACGAAAGCTGCCACTCGTTGTCCCTTGTGGACCTCCAACGGCGTTTGCAGAAAACACTTGCTCAGTTTGTACGTCTTACGGTGCAGGTGAATTCTGTTTCATCGGAAACGTTGAAATGTTTGCAAGTTCTCCACATGTTAGACTAGTGTCCTCTTCAATGGCCGCCTTCAAGAGTCCGTCATTCAAGACCTGTAGTCGTCCACTGCGAGACTCATCATGGAGAGACAAATCTCCCGACTTCAATTGTCGAAACCAACGCATTGCAGTACGTTCATCCACAGCACCATCCCCAAAAGCCTGACAGCCCCAAACGAGATCTCTAGACACTTCTATCCTTCTCACAGCTGTCCGGCTTATAACTGATGGCCGGGCACGGTGCGCGTGTTTTTATAACGTCTGATATTCCTGCGTTCGGCTGTCCGAATTTGAAAACAGTTGCTACACCCATTTCATATATATTTCAACTTCATTCAATGACTAATCAAAAAACGGACATAACTTTTTTGGTTACCGTGTACATTAACAAGAGTGCCGAAATACTTCAGAGATGTCATTGGAATATTTTGGTTTCATACCTGGAATATTATGTGCCTAGACAAGCATAGACATTTCTGGAACCAGAATGAGTTTGGCCTTTTCATTTTCAGCCAGGTTCAGATAGTCCATTAGTGCAGCAGACCTCCACTGCACGACTTCTCTAAAGAAAGTTTTGAATATTTTGTGTCCAGGTAAAAATTGACATAAACATTCAAATCTTCCATTTTAATAGGAATTATCATTATTTTCCTTAAAACCGATGTTGTCATATTAGTTGTTCTTAATACAATGTTTCGGATGTTGGTCCATTTACGTGTATGACGATTTGCGTAAATGGTAAAAGATTTTTAACTTAAAACTTTCTACATTATTTAGCCTGTTCGGACTATTGTCCACAACTTTATTGCATTTTTTACGAAGTTTCGGTCGCTGTACGCATAAGCCTTCTTCAGGTGCTATGAATTTCGAACCGAATCCTTTGGTTAAAAACCTGGGTATATCAATCTAAATTCTATGTGCGATGTCACTTTCGCTAGTCACATAGTTATCTCCCTTTAACTTAACTTTTAAGTTATTTGTTCACCATATTGGATATGGGTGTTTGTCATTTCAGCTGACTTTACCCAAACAGCTGTGAGTTCGATACGAGGCTATAGCAGATACCTTTGCTATAGTTAAATGTAACGGCCACCTTTATTCCCTCAGTTTTTTTATCGCATTACCCGGCTGTGGAACACTATTCCTTTAGTAGCTTCTCTAATAGATACAATTTCAAATAGTCTAAATGCAGCATCAATTGCTATTTTCTATCTGTTGTATCACGCTGTAACTTCATCTACACTAGTGGCTCTTCCACCTTGATTGGGGTGAATTTATTAAGATAAAATCCTGAACACAAAACATTGGACCCGCCGTTCATCATGTTCTCACTTCCTAGTATATGCAACGATTTTTCACCCGTCTAATTCTACATTTTTTAATATTTACCATCCATGCATTGATGAAGGAGGGCTTGGAGAACCTGATACTAACAAGCCAGAGTGATGGAAAAAGAGACAGGGGAAAGCAACGGATAAAAATTTTGAAGGACCTAATCAGGTGGATGATGGAACGAGGATCGCAGGAGTAACAGGAGAAGGCATGCTAAGAGCCAACAGAGATATAGAGACGTGGCAAGCCATGATCGCCTTCGTCCTGAAAAGGCAGGGCACATAGAAGAAGAAGAAGAAGAAGAAGAAGAAGAAGAAGAAGAAGAAGAAGAAGAAGAAGAAGAAACAATTTTCAACTATATAGGATCGGCTATCCTATTTCATTGTTTTCATAACCAATGATTTTCTATATTCATATTACTGTACAACGGAAAGTGTACGCATATTTCTCAACCATATCTAGTTTTTTTTATACATTATAAGATAAAAACAATACCGGATGATCCAGGTGCTTGTGAATATTCAGCTGATGTTTTATGGACCGAAGATATTCTAAGTTCTTTCCGAATAGCTTTTGAAGCAATGGATACAAAGTGTAGCCATTGTCCTATTTTCCTCAACACTTCTGTTACTGCCGGAAGAATCTGATTAATTTTATTTCTCGTCTGTCTATATATTATGCAAAATTTTGTCGTGCGGCTAAGTGATTCGTATTCAAACTTTAAAACCCATGTTCCTGTTTAACCATCGTCGAATTCACCCAAAAGTAAATCCTTCCTTTCATTGACAATTCTCGCATGCAACACATTTAGGAATTGCCAGTGGCAACACCACAGAATGACCCCAATCCCAGGAGTGCCATTGGGGACAAGAAACGGTTCGAAAGCCGCCGATGTTACAACAGCGTAACGATAGGTTTGAGCATACAGTCATAAAACTGCAGATTCTAATTCTCTCCTAGAAATTGTTATATATGCCCCTCAGATGTCTGCAATGAAATTATCTTGACAAAAGTAAATTTAGCGAGAATGTTAAAATTTAGCGAGTTTGCGCGCCAGCATTCCATGTCAAATTCTTATAAGTACCTTCACTCTGGGTAATTTACCTCCGTTGCTATATGAGATGTGGATTGTGGTGCAGTTTGTATAGGCTTAGAACGAGAACGAATTCCAGTCTAATTCGTTGCATTTGCATGCCCAAATACTATTGAAAATATTCTTCATATGCTGCTTCTTCCTCCAGCTATGGGTTAAATAGAATGAGATAGATAGATAGATAGATAGATAGATAGATAGATAGATAGATAGAAAGAAATAAGAATAGATGGAAATTAACAAAGAACTTCATATATATATATATATATATATATATATATATATAAACATGTTACGGAAATTAACGAAGATTAATGAAACTTGGTTATAAACAACCGATAATTAGAAATTATTTTTTTAACATTATTTTTTACCGATACTCGTATTTAAGTAGATATTCTGTTTTTATTTAAATAGTATTATATATTTATATCTACTGGCCTGATTATTTACTGAATGACACACATTTTCGTAATTTATCGTAAATAATCAGGCCAGTAGATATAAATATATAATACTGTTTAATTAAAAACAGAATATCTACTTAAATATAAGTATCGATCAAAAATAATGTTCAAACACACACACACACATATATATATATATATATATACATATATATATAGATAGATAGATAGATAGATAGATAAAAATAATATAGAATGTAGAATGGAAAAGAAAAAAGAAATTATATACATATATATATACATATATATATATATATATATATATATATATATATAGATAGATAGATAGATAGATAGATAACCTGTTATATTTTAAGATTCAATATGATTTACTTATCATGTGTTAAACCGATATAGACTTTTTCTTGTCAGTTAAATAGATAAATAGATCTTGGAAAGATCATCTAAAAAGTATAACTAAAAACATATATAAAAGTTACATGTACTATCTATTTGTAAAGATAGACAGTTCCATTGATAGATATTTCTACATAGAAACAAAAGTGTGAGATCGACCTGTATTTAACTATGTGGCATGTTGTGTGCAAATCTCGACATTGAGATTAAAAAATGACCAGTATGTCAATAATATAATTTATGCTAGCTTTATCTCACAAATGCTAGATTTTCTGCATTCATTGACTGCCCGGTGTGTTTACCTTTACATAACTCACAGTCCATGCATAATGATAAGTGTCTATATGCAGTGTTATTGACAAAGTGGAATATGTATGACGTTCACCAGTAGAAATATTAACACCAGTAGGGTGACGTCATTAATATTTTTTCCTTTTTTTTCCTTTCTTTTTTTAACATGCTTGCATCTGTTTTATTTGTAGAGGGTGTTCATGTCTTACTGTTTAAATAATGGCGTCACCAGAATCTGTCAAGCGATCTTTACACTCTTATGTGAGCGAAGTGATGAGTCGGGGCGATACTTAAGTACCCTAGGCAAATACTTGACGCCTCACTGTAGCCGGATAATCTTTGACAGTGTCTAGGCCTGTTTGCTCAGCCAACTTTACAGTGCGAGCTAACGGTCACTGTGAAAAGGCAGAAAAGGCTTTTGAAATATCGGATTGGCCGGCTTGGATGGGTAGGTGGAGCCGAAGATCTTTGAGTAAAGCAGTCATGATTCTTTCGGGAGGTTCGGTGTGTTATATTGAATGCAAGCAGTTGTTCCTTTCACACACGTTTTTATTTATTTATTTATTTATTACAGTGTACACATTATCTAATCTGTAGCATTTATTAACGTGTACATATATAGGAATGGAAATAAAATTTATCCAACAGAGGAAAGCTGTATTTGCCATGCAATATATGTGGGTTAAGTTATGTACTCGTCCAATGTTTATATTATTGAGCAGTTTTTGAAAGATTTTCAACTTTGGAAAACTTACTATTCATAGCTATAATCAAATTAATCAACTTCTTATATTTTTTGATTTATGATTTAAAATTGCATCGTAATTACACAATATATATATATATATATATATATATATATATATATATATATATATTGCGATGCATAAATTGTCGCTATTGGATATTTCTAGTTTCGTGACACACATATATATGTAAAATATATATTTTGCGTGGCATAAATTGTCGCTATTTTGTATTTCTAATTTCGCGCGGGCGAGTTCTTAATTTTTAAACTTTCTAGATTTTGTAAACTACACTGTATAGTAGAGTAGCACTAGTTGAGAAAATTCTATGTAAAAAGGTGCACGATGACGCATTTCCGTTCATGAGAAATTTGGAAAAAGCCTGCACTGCTGCTTGACCTTCACCCCGGAAGCTCCTTTTCGAATTGCATGAGAATCAATCTGAAGACAGTGAAGTAGGCACAGAAATAGTCTTAAGGGTGTAATGGTGATAACAAAAGGGTTTAGTGTGATCACTAGTGATGACGATGTTATGTTTCCATTAATTTTATGTGCGTTGTGGTGCGTTGGATATCGGCTCGGAACGAGAAATCGGGGAACCGAGTTCAAATTCCAGCCGAATTCATTGCATTCACTTACGCGCAAATACCCTTGGGAAAGGTATTAATCCATCTCTTCCTTCCAGTTATGGGTTAAATAACAGGACAGATTGGGTTCTATAGTATAGCCTTGATCGGCAACCAGTCTACTGAAGAAAGCAATGACAACTTTCTGCGGGATAATCTTCTGCCCATCCAGTCATGTCTCTTTCGAGACATGATCGCCTAAGCGTGTATCACGTATGGCACCTAACTGACTGACTGAATATAATAGTAGGAATAATGATTAAGGCTTCTACTGGTCATAAAGTGGGGGATCAGTTTATTACTTCATAACAATAGGAAACCGATCCCTCACAAATTACTACATAATAATATAATACATCTCTTCCCTCTCTAACTATAAGTCAAATAAAAGGACAGATTGGGTTCTATAGCCTTGGTCGGCAACCAGTCTACCGCAGAAAGCAATGACAACCTACTGCGGGATAATCTTCTGCCCAGTCAGTCATGTCTCTTTCGAGACATGATCGCCCAAGCGTGTATCACGTATGGCACTTAACTGACTGACTGACTAAGAATCAACACGGAAACCTACATCAAATGACTTGAAGAATCGGTACTACCCAGTTTCAAAAGTTCAACCCTCCCTTAATACGCTAATGATGATTTGAAGGCAACGATTATAACAACATTCACTAAGTTGAACAAGCTGACCGTCCAGAAGAGCTGCCTGTGATTCTAGACTTTTTCTGGAGTTCGTGTTTGAAGTCAATGACAATTTTATAATAAATTTAGCATTTCCACATATTTTTGCATAATTTTGGTAAATATGACTTAAGATGAAATCACTATGTCGGGCCAGCATTATTTTTCCGCCTGAATCCATCCTGCATATATACAAATCAACCATTCGTCCCTGCATGGAGTACTGCTGTCATATATGGTCAGGCACCCTTGCTGTTCATCTCAGTGTTTTCGACAGGCTCCATAGGAGAATCAGTAATGTGATAGGTACCGACTTGGCGGCTCTACTCCAGCTACTTCCACACCGACGGGATGTGGTTTCCTGTGTCTGTTCTATAAATAATTTCATGGCTTCTGCTCCAAAGAACTTACGTCACTGGTGCCTCTTCAACAGGTGTTTACTCGTGCAATCAGGCTGGTAACTGGGTCTCCCCCAGTCACAGTTTGATCAACCAAACACAGACAATAATACTCCTCCTTCAGCTTCTTTTCTCGCACTTCTCGCCTGTGAAAATCGCTTCCATATTCTTCCTTTCCTGACTGCTACAACCACCAGGAATTTAAATGCAATGTCAATACTCATCTGTTAACAACTTGACTCTAGTTCTTTCTACACCACCCTGTATATCCTTTCCTTTCTGTCCACCTTTGCAACTGTCATCACACGTGACAACCCATCCTTCTCTCATAAAAAAACTTAATGAGTATTTACATAAATACAGTTTATATACAAGATACTAAAAAATTGTGTAACACAAAAAATACAATCATTAATTGTTGCAGGTAAAATATTTAACTGGATACAAGAAATCCTTTTACCGAACACTCATTCAAACACACGCAAATACAAATACAAAAACATATACTAAATATATGTCCTTGAAAAAAAAAAGCGCCCCACATCTACCAGAGAACTGACATCTTTATAACTAAATGGGAGAAGGGGGAATTAAACTGAGACAGTAATAACTGAAGACAATACATAATACAACTCAGTTACCTTGATGAAAGAAAACAATGATAAATCAATCTTAAACTACGATATTTGGTCGGGATACTTATATTTAATACAGTGTTTCTAATATCTTGGTACTTAAGCGGCACTAAGATGCCACTCAATCATTTCCTTTCTGTTTCACACGACAACCGCAAGGCTCACTCACCTTTTACCAAATTCTGATGGGGTGAGTCCTCATGTTTTGGTCCTCATCTTGATTTTTGCTTAATGTACAAGATAAAATAGGAAGAACTAAACTTCTCCTCATTAGAATGCTTTCTGTCTTGTCTTCCATATCACGACATTTACGATGTCTAGAAAACAAAAGAACACATAGTACTTAGTCTTAATTAACTAGAGTAACTCATTCTTACTAATAGAACTGGTCTCGAAGACAAAGAACAATCAGTAAAATTGTAAAAGAAGGAAGTGTAATTAAATATCTCCACGGACTCACCGAAGCAAACATAGTTTGTAACAAGTCTGGCTCATAAAGTCTTTTGCTGGACCAAATCGTCTTTAGTATCCCAACCAACATTAGTGATTTCTCATTATAAGTGAGGGATTTAAGTCTGGGCATCCAATGACATATGAAGCAAGCATTTAAAACGTAACGTTAATTCAAAACTCTATTCTTCATTCATTGGGTACCTCATAATCTCGGCCTTATGCCACATTTTAGCGGTGCTTAGAAAATAAACTATCCCTCACTCAAGTCGTTGTGTATCTGTGCATATCAGTTCAAATAATCAAACAAATGCTCTCTTAATATGTGAAAGGGGCTTAGAATATTTCGTCTTCCTTTAAATTCAGTTTTTAATACGTGTTATCACCTCTATGACTCGACACTTTCACACATTCGGCAGACGACGATAACAGTGTGTTCCGCATGAAGTATCCTTTGCCACTTATGATCCTTTGGGAGGTAATATCCAGGAAGACAACAACTTAACAGTGTATTTTGGAGAGCAACAAATATTGCCAGTACGCTTTGTGACCAAAAAGACTGATATATTTCTTTTTTCTCTGTAACATCTCGTGATCAACTAAGAGCTCAAATTCCTTGAAAAGTTGTGAGTAGCTCTTGGATCTCTGGAGGAACTCATGGTCATTCAAGTATTTCGGTGAAACCTCCAACAAATACTCGTTTTTTTTGTTTTTGTTTTTGCTGTTGTTGATGTTACTAGTCTCATTTGGCAACCATTTTTCTTTGATTTGATTTTCACCATACTTAGCCTCTATCTAGTTTTTTTTTCAAATTTAACCTGCATTTTCTGTAGATTGTTGACAGAGATTTAGTTTCTTTATCAACCTCAAAATAATTTTTATCCGACCAACCTTTGGTTATTTTGGTTACTTTTTAGTTTTCTGTTTTTAACGAAAACAAGGAATATTATTTGAAAGAAAAAATTAAACAGCCGAAATGAGAAATACCAAATATAGTAGGCTTAAATAGATACACAAAATTAATAATTATCAATGATAAACGAAAATCAGACGAAATCTAGGTTAAAAAATGGAGTGACATGACATCTTAAAAGTGCTGTGGGGCGTTACCCACTTAACTATGGACTTATTCTACCAGTATATTAACTGAGAGTTAATCACTCTCGTGGCTTCAGTTCAGCTTAGCACAGTCTGTCAGTCACCAGTAAGCCAATCTTATATTTACTCTTTTCTCTTGTATCTATTTTTCATTTAATATATGTTGTTAACCTTACCACAGTGTTTCGAGTTATCATTTCGTGGTCCCATTACTGGTCCACATCAAAAATTTATATTAAATATGTATACGAATTGAAAAAATAAGACAACATCGTCCTCCGACCAAGAGAAGAAAAATAATATTTTAACAAGGAAAAGAATAGAACAAAAACCGTGTAATTTAAAAAAGAATTAATTTACTCAAGCAGCACAATTAAATAAAACGATGTACAAAGTTGTTGCTTTTTATTAGAACAGCAGAAAGAAGTATCTTATTAAAATATACTACAAAAAGCAAAATTAAAAACGAGACACGTCTAAAAAATAAAATGTCTTCCTTATTAATGGTCGGTATAACTCGAAAAGAAAATTAAAATCAGATTAAACAGATTAAGCAATAAAAAAAGATCACAAGAAAAGTTACACTAGAAACAGTAATTAAAAAAGCCCACACGACCGAGCGGGGATTACAGGCGAAAAAAATAGAGAAAAAATAAAATAAGCAACACGCTAAAAGTTAAATATCAGTTATTAAGAAAGAAGTAAAGTTATACAAGAAAAAAAACAATTAAAATAAACTTAATATCTGTGATTAAAATAAAATAGGTGAAAACTGAATGAAATTACAAAAAATAAATAAATCAATGACCTAGTGAAAATAGATTAAAAGAAATGAAAAGACGGAGCAGGGTAAAAATTTAAAAAAAGAAAAAGAAAACCTGATTATAAAACATTTGCAACATCTGGCAGAAAAAAGACTTAAAAAAATTAATGTTCACATCTGATAATTCTTCAAAAACAAAATATACTAATATAAAACAATTCCGACGCATGCGAAACTTGCATTGGTTTGTAACCTATTAAAAATGTACCACAGTTTAAAGCTTTGAAGAACATTTACGATCAAAACCTTTATAAAAAATACACCGAGAAGCAATAAGGCTATTGGGTAGATGGTTAATTTTTCTTTAATTTGGCCTTGTGTCAAACATAAACGAACTCCCTACAGCTTGCAGAATGTATACAGAATTATCATCAGAAGGTTTTTGGTACTTACGTATTATCGGGAGGACCTTTAAAAAAACGACTCAAAAATTAAAGTAAATTATTTATTGAAACGGTTAAAACAATAAAATAACATTACATTTGTAATTCCGGAGGCCAGAACGTCGCAATTGCTTCCAAAAGTGACTCAAAGACATCAGTACAGGCAACATGCTTCCGCCACATGAATTCGGCCAAATACGACTCCAAATGGTGACGTGCAGTGCCACAGTGCTTCTTGTTTCGCCACTTTGTCGATCCCCATAGGCGTTCCACTGTCTGCGTATGAGCCCCGGTGTTCGAATCCACAAAGTTGTACTTGTGGTTGACGTTGAGGTGATGAAAGCCTGATTTTTCCAGTTCCTTGGTGTTATAAGCGGGCTTATAACACCTTGTTATCAAAGGTCCTCCCGATAATACGTAAGGACCGGTTTTTCATCATCAAAAGGTTGGTTGTCAGTTGGAATGTCTGAATTAGTGTAAGAGAGTGGAATAATAAAATATACATTTTGCATTTAAAATGAAAATTTATTAAAAGGAAAGACTAACGTAAGTTGTAGGATTTAATGTGTAATTAGAAACATTATTAAGAGGTTAAGTGTTCGCACAAAATATTCTCGTAGTATTTGTTGAAAGAGATAAAGAGAAAGAGGACAATGTCAGAGTCGATTGAAGTTGAAGTCACATTTTAGATGTTAGTCTCGCGGCTCCCATCTGTGATTGTGATTGACGCCTACCGGAACTTTTATAGTATTCAGATTTTTGCACTTGCTCGCGAATATCTCAAGTCTTGTAAGTCGCTCCAATTGGTCAAAAATCATTTTAACACCTACTTGCGAAATCTGGTTTCGACTTTTTTATTAAGCACATGGTCAATCCTTTTTCTATTTGGTAAAACCAGGATTTCACACGTCATTGTGATTCTTTGTAAAAATGAAGAAGAAGGTTGATTTTAATTAACTTCTTATCCGTTACAGCAACATCACAGCCGTAGGATAGTTAATGAAACCGAGATTCTAGATCTGATCAGATCATTTTATACATTCTTCCTTGTATTTTATCAAGGATTTCAAAATACATAGTAGAAGAGCCCGACCAGATGTGGCAGCAATATTTAATGCATGAAAGAATAGCAGCCTTCTAATATATGCAAGATTCTGTCGCAAAAAAAAAAAAAAATATTTAGGACTACGAAATCAAATAACTTTCCTGATTGTTGCCCTCACAATATATTCAAAAAATTTTCTTCTTTAAGCCTTCAGAAAATAATAACCAATTAAGCGTTATTATCCTGAACGTTACCTTTATAGTGTGTTATCCGTTACAATGAAGTGTATTTGTCTGTTGAAACATATTAACTGAATATAGCCTTGTTAGTATAAGTTTGTCACTATAAGAGGGGTATAAAACAAGAACATTAAACTGCGTATAGAAACAATATATATATATATATATATATATATATATATATATATATATATCAATTAAGGTTTTCTTACAAATAAAAGTAATGTCTTTTGGCTGGTACAAAGGTCGATGAAAATGTTCATAGCAGCAATTGCCGAATAGAGTTTGTGCGTATGCATGTGTGTGCGTTCGTTTATTAGGAGTGTCTTTGATGTCTCCGCTCGGTCCTTCGGGTAACGGTCATTTATTAAGTGGCTAAGTGAGCAGTGAAGAAGAAGATGAGAGAGAAAGGCGAGGCAACCATAATACGTTCGCTTGACGTTTGTCAAGAGACGTATTAATTATGTCGTATTTTCTGTACTGTCGATTGTTTTTTGTGTCGTTCTTTTATTTCGTCTTTGCGGCTCCAAACAAGTCATTTGGGAATTCACATCCGGATTTAATCCTTGGACGATAAACAAAATTTACGTCGGCTCGCGAAAAGGGTCCGTAAATAGAATACGATATTTATTTATTGTTGGTTTTCAACCGGAAATTCTGCTTGGCGACCAGATACGCAAAGAACGGTTTTGATCATTTGCTATCTGGACCTCTGAGAGTAAACATCCGCTCCCTTGCTTTCTAGGTATAACCACACCATCAGCCATATGTTATATATTTGTGTCATCTAAGACGATTAAATGAAGCCTTTTCTGTTTGGCGGCGTGAAAGTTAACAATTTGTTGTAAACTTAAATAGTTACTGAAGAAAAACAACAATAACGGGGGTTAGAAGATGAAATATTTATCAACAAAATACAATACTTGCCAGCTGTGTGAAGTAGATAACAACTGCTAATGGTGAACTGCTAGAGAGTAGTAAAGATATTAACCGGTGCTTCCACCAAGCAACAGATAAAACACAATGTCAGTTTTAAGGTGGGTTTATCTGCAGCAACGTGAATAAATTACCTAACCTTCCGGCAGACATCTTTTTAAAGACGCCTTAGGCGCCGGGCAATAAACTGATCCTCCTCCCGAAAGAGAAGTAAAGCGTCGGGGTATGGCGCCATAGACTTGGTTTAAAATACAAATCCCAGCCGATTTATTATATCGCTAGACAGTAATAGAGATAATTACCGTTGTAGTTACTGTTGGAGACACCTCAAGCACCGGGCAATAATAAACTAAACCTTCTCCCAAAGGTGGGGTAAAACTTGTGGCGATAGCCCCCTAGGGCTTGGAGCTTGGGGATATATCTCAACCAAAGACAAATGGGTTATCATATCGCTAGAAAGAAATTTGAGACAAAATGTGGAACAACGCCTTTTGAATGTAGGTGATCCGAGCTATATAGCTTGAGACAAACTTAACTTCTTTTTCCCAGATGAAAATTTACTTTTTAGCCGAACGTCGTCTAGGTTCCACTCTGTTCAAAGGCAAAGAGTTAAAAAATGTCAGTATTGCGTTTGAGCGACGGTAACCAATATTTAGCTGCTTCCCCATTTTAAAAAAAATGTGGCAGAAGACGTTTTATTGTGGGTAATTTGAACCATACATCTCGGGCAAATATTGAATGTCTTGGTTTTTCCCGAGACGAGAAATTACCATTCGGCGGAAACTCGTCTGCGTTCCTCTCTACCCGAAGAATTGCGTCCGAGCGACGTTCATCGCTTTGCCTCAATATTCGAGACACACAATATTGCATAACGTATTTATGAGGATTTCCTCTATCAGTTAGCAAGACATTGTAGGTCATTTAAGAGATCATCTGCCATTGTGAACGTTTTTAATCATTTCACCACAAGCAAGAATATGATGCTATTAGAAAGCCTAAAGTTATACGGTGTAACTGACAGTAAATAAATATAAGTCAGGAAGACAGAAAATAGCGATTGACGTTGCAGATAAATCTTTAAAGCTTGTGAAACGCAGGAAAGTAGAAAACCGGAAAAAATTTCTACAGGTGTGGAATGCGAGAAAATAAACTGTTAGATTGCGAGAAATGCTAGAATTCTACAATTGCACAGTGCGTTACAGGGAATGAAATTGAAAGAGAAAACTGAGAATAGGGAAGATTTTAGAAAGGACAAATTTGAACAGGATTAAAAAAAAAGATGGTAAATGTTGTTCAATTTAATTTTTTAAATATTCTAGTTATCAAGTAAATAGATGAGAGTTTCTGGGGTGGGAAGTGCGACAAAATAAAACAGTTGACGCACAAGTGGCGGTTACATTAAACTATTTCAACAGTAAACAGGTGGGACCTAGATATTAAATACGATGCTAAATTTCAATTATTTAGTAAAAAAAAAAGCTTGACTGACCAAATGGAGGGAACTACATGATGTCTGTGAGAAAATGATTGAGGTCAACATGCTTGGTCATGATCGGTCAAAATAGTGGTTTATCGCCTTTCTATCCGTTAGAAGAAGAAGAAGAAAGAAGAAGAAGAAGACACTGCGTTCTAACGTCTGCCTTTTTTTATAGATTTTTCATATACCTTCTATCAATAGAAAAAAAAACAGAAACTAATAAAAACCAAGATTTTAAACTACGAAAAAAATCCGACAAATCTCAAAAAAAAAAAAGATACATTCATCATCGTGTTAATGTTACTGAAATAACTGAGTTATATTAATATCCCGCCTTGATTGCAACAATATTTTAATTTCTATTGAACTTTTGCGAAAATATGTTCAATTAACAGAACAATAAAAAGAAGTCTTAAATCATTCTTATGAGGACAGAAAGAAAAAAACACTAATTTTTAAATGTTACAATGAAGGAGGCTTGAAACAATTTAAAGACGGATTATCCAACGATTGTTGTTTTTGGTAAAGGATACAACATTTTTTTTTAATCATCCCACATAAGCAGGGCATTCGACCGCCACTGTTGCGCAGGGGGTTACATAGGGGAAAGTGATGAGAAAGAATGGTAAGTTATAAGAAATGTCAGGAGTAGAGTAATAGACGGATAAGAATACCGAGGATGAGGGTGGAGCAGATGAAAAAAGAGCCTGAGAGAATGGATGCGAGTTAGTGAGACAGGAGATATCTATTGACCTTATATTTAAATTCCTGGAGATTGTAGCTATCGGCGAAGCAGGTATATGGAAGGGAATTCTACGGGCGAGTGGGGCATTGAAATAAACTATTAGAGTAGAAATTGCGGATGTATTTTATCGGTTACACTGTAAAAGGGAGGGACCTTGGGGCTTATCTAGTAGCTCGTGTATATTCATACCTAGGGGCGCCAGTGAGCAAAGTTCATTGGAGCAGAAGCCGTGAAAATATTTATAGAAGAGGCAGAAGGAAACCACGTCACGCCGGTGAGATAGCGACTGGAGCCGAGCTGCCCAGTCGGTATCGATAACATAACCGATTCTTCGTTAGATTCTGTCAAGAAACCCGAGCTGATTAGCAGGGGCACCCGACCAGATGTGGCAGTAGTATTCAATACACGGGAAGTTGGATAATCTAAAGATTCTTAATCTGAAGGTTATTAAAAGTAGCACTGGCGGCCATATAAATTTTTTCCTTCTAATATTCACCGTGTCCTTTCAGAACGTAGGCGGCCATAGCCTTCCACATCTCCCTATGCTTAGTAGCTCTTCGAAAGCTATCCACTGTTACCCCACCCAAAACCCTCTCTGCCATCGACTTGCGCAAGTCCGTCATATAAGACACGCGATGTTTCCTCTATTTCTCTTTCCATCTATCTAAACTGTGCGTATCAGATTCTACAAACTCTTTTCTCTTATTAGTTAGTTAAGCGCCATACATGATACACGCTTGGGCAATCATATCTGGAAAGAGACATAACTAACTGGGCAGAAGATTATCCCGCAGTAGGTCTCCATTGCTTTTTGCGGTAGACTGGTTGCCAACCAATGCTATAAAACCCAATCTGTCCTGTTATTTAACCCATAACTGGAAGGAACAGACGGATTAATACCTTTCCCACGGGTATTTGCGCGTAAGTGAATGCAACGAATTCAACTGGAATTCGAACTTTGCTCCCCGAGGTGTCGTTCCGAGCCGATATCCACTGCACCACAACGCACATTCTTTTCTCTTATTAGATGTCCCGTTATTTTTCGCTGTCTTTTTTTGTTGTTAAATATTGGTTTCCTTTTTGTTTCATGTCCTGTTTAATATCTCATTGTTGATGATATGGTCGGTCCATGATATCCACAGCATCCTTCTGTAGAACCACATTTCGGTTGCTTCTATTTTCTCTTTTATCTTTAATGAGATTGTCATCTATTCACTGTCATATTGAAAAACAGCCATTATATAGAAATCCAGTATTCACTTCTTTGTTTCTAACGAAATTATCCTGTTTCTCTACTCAGTTTCTGTCCCATTATTATAACATCAATATGAACTGTATTTCTATAAATATGTATTGAAAACTTTATAAAAAGTAAAAATGATCAAACGGTACTGTATATACCCATTGGTCTATAAAACTAATATATAAATAAATCGACTGTATACAAGTCTCTTTCTACAGGCTGGGGATACTAAAATCAAACAATAACCGAAATTTTAATGCATAGACAGGTTTATAGCATACGACGAAAATGCGACACTAAGATCTGAAGATATAAATGCCTAACCAAAAATGTATTCCAGAAGCTGACTAGAGTACTGAGTGTTATCAAATTTTCCTTAAAAATAAAAAAAGTACTGGATGGTTATGTGATGTCTGTTCATCATCATGGCAACTTCATCTAATCTAAACTTTCACAATTTCAGCGGACCTCAAGTGGAATGATAATATCGAATCCATTGTTAAATTCGCTGCTATGAAAGTCGGTTCTCTGTGCAGGGCCCTGAGGTTTTTTTCCGTCTGAATCTATCCTGCACATTTATAAATCTATCATCCGCCCGTGCATCGAATACTGTTGCCATATCTGGTCGGGTGCCCCTGCTATTCTCCTTGGGCTTCATGACAAGGTACAGCGGAGGGTCTGTAATGTGATCAATACCGACTTGGCAGACCGCCTGCAGACCCTCTCTCACCGGCGCGACGTGGCTTCCCTGTGTCTCATCTATAAAAGTCTCTCACGGCTTCTGCTCCGATGAACTTAGATCATTGGTGCCCCCTAGCTTCGAATTTGCACGAGATACTAGATTAGCAACTAGATCCCACCCTTTTACAGTGAAACCGATAAAATGCAACCGCAACTTCTACTCCAACAGTTTCTTTTCTCGCACTTCCCGACTGTGGAATTCTCTTCCACATGACAGCTTCCTCGGCGGCTACAATCTTCAGGAGTTTAAATGTCAGGTTAATAGACACCTTCTAACAAACTAACTCGCTTCTATTCTTTCAAACACTCTTCCCACCCACCCAACTATCTATCACCACCCTTCTGACATTTCCTATATCTAACCACTCTTCCTATTAACCTCCCGCTATGTAGCCCCAAGCGCAATAGTGGCAATGGAATGTCTTGCTTGGGGTGAAATGTTAAAAAAAAAAAAATGGAACTTTGTCTGTGTGTTTGTGTGTATCTGTGTGTGTGTGTCCGTTAACTATAGACTCCGAAACGGCTTAACCGATTTTATTGAAAATATACACAGTTGCACTATAAGCGTCTGCGAGTGTTCTTGGCTAGATATTGTGTCAAGGTACCCCCGATAAATAAAAAAAAAATCGATAATCGAAAAAATTGGATTATAGAAGGAGTGGTCCGATTTTAATCAGATTTGTTACACTCATAGACAAAGACATAAGAAACGATATTCAGAAATTTCAAGGTTGCAGTTCTTACAATAGTGCAGAAAATCAATAATATATATATAAAAGGCAAGATGTTTGTGTGTGTGTCTGTTTCTCTGCCTGTATGTATTTTTTCAGCCTTTTATTTTAGTTTTTGCTTCAGGTTTGGCTCTAAGTAGGTATATTTGTAGTTCTTAGTCTCAGCCATGATACCATTTACTCAGAGGACTTAGTTAGCCTTCAAAATTCAGTTTACAACTAGGTTTTGGCAAAAATAGAAACAAAAAGAAAACTGATAAATAACAGGAGAAAAAGATAGCTGAATTTTCTAGAAGAACTAATGTAGAAGAAGGTCTTGTAGAATCTTCTTAAAAGACAGACGAAATGAAAGACAGACAGCGGAAAGCGATTGACGAGCTTGAGTGACTGGATTGCAGAGTAGTGATTGTGAGGGTTAACATACGAAGTCTCTTAAGAGCTAGAAATGAGAGGAAGACGTGAAGAGCCATGATCACATACATCATAAAGAGTCACGGTACATAGAATATGGTGCAGACGAATACTGTTATATTTCGCGATTTCAGTCCATATTTGGTGCTACAATGAATTTTAATAGTATCTAATTCAAATGTGTGACACAGATAATCATGAAAGTAGTTGGGGTCTGTGGAGATTCTTGGTGAGATAGAAGGGGTGATGTTTTTGCATAAAATTGTATGACTCCCATGACTGTGTTCTCTTGCTTGTGTGACATAGTGCAGAACCCTCCTGTCAGCCTTAATGTCTACTAGTAGCGATCCTTTGACACAGTAAAGCACTAACTCCTCAAGGCACCTGATGTAGGCGTCCATGTTTTTCTGATCGAAACGATCAGAGTGAGTTTTCCGCACTGCCAGATCTTCGAAATCATCTTCAAACTGATAAAACCGTTTCCAAATCCCCTGCCATGTCTTCAGCTTAATCCTGGAACGCTAACCATCAATTAAAGTTACACCACTCCTAACCATGGGTATATCATAACCGATATTGAAAATATAAAAAATATTAAATATAAACCTTTATTTCAAATATTTTACATGCTTGCGATTCAAAATTTGTACTTTTAATTACCATTAATCGGGACTGGAAAAAATATTATTTAGATAAGAAAGTCAAGTACTGAAAATTTAATTAAATTGTAATTAAAATGGCGTCTTTTGTGCTGGGTACTATATACACATGGTTAGTGTTCTCGGGTTAACACCGAGACACTCTGAATTGTATGCATTGGCGCTTTCATCGTGAATATTTCTGCGTGAATGCTAAGCAGTATAGTATTGTTTCAAGCTTTCTGGCATTGGCAACTGCGTCATAATAATATTTATTTCAGATAGGGTGCCTATCTGACCCTACTATAATGTATAACAACAAAACCAAATAAAAAGCATGGCCACATGTAACAATACGAAATATCTATCTATCTATCTATCTATCTATCTATCTATCTATCTATATATATATATATATATATATATTTATGTGTGTGTGTATATATATAGAGAGATAGATATACACGATATATATATATATATATATATATATATATATGTATGCTATGTATGATTTTCTATATTTATAATAGAAAATAGTATTGGAAAAAACAGAGACCTTTTCAAAATGTATAAGCATTGTAAGCGGTATGCTTTGCATTCTTCTCGTCTTGTAAATGTTGCATTTTTACCGGAAGGGCCACTGGAGCGCCCCTTATATCTTTCCGCTAGATTTTAGCTTTTTCCGAAAGGCCAATTAGAATTCCTGGTGTGGAACGCTTTCCTGTACCTGTCATTTTGATGAACACATAAAACTTTGAATTCAGCAGAATTCGCTAAAATGTCAAATCAGATTCTTTTTTACAGCTTATCCTATTTTTTCTTCTGCTTATTTTTATTCCATCTTTGAGCTGCCTTTCGTTTATTTCTCATACTCTTTTACATATAGCTGTTCTGTCTTTTCTTGCAAATGAACACACAAACACAAACGCATATATATATATATATATATATATATATGTGTGTGTGTGTGTGTGTGTGTGTATATAAAATAGAAAATTAATATTTATTAAGTTTAATCATGAACCGTTCTCAACATCGTAGTTTTTTTTATGCTGGTTCTATGCATAATATGTTGGCCAATTTTTGTCTTTATCTTCATCTGAAATTAAAGCCAAAATGCGATGTTTAAAACGCCCCATGATTAGACATAATAAGCATTCAGTGTCTGTTATATTTAACAGTATATGTTATGAAAATTATCTACTGCCTCGCTGCGCTATATATATATATATATATATATATATATATATATATATTGAATTTCTTTTTCATTTTTTATGTTACTTTTTCCTTCACTTTCTATCAATAATTTTTTTCTTCAATCTTTTATTGTGCTAATTTTGAGATTCTAGAGGATTATAACATAATCCTCTCAGTCAGAAATTTTGAAACAGTATAATTTAATTCTTGGCATTCGCACCGGACATTGCAGGTCTTTTGTGTATTAGTCTGGAGACAGTGCAGAGAGTGCGAATATATTTTGCTGGTATCTCCAGAAATCATCATTACGTTTGGAGTGATCACTAGCAATGAAAATGTTATGCTTCCATTTATCATCTAACAGGGTCTTAGAATCAACAACGCGGTCTATATAATGCGCCCTGAGAAGGATGTGCTATCATAGGCCAAGACGGTGTCTGCTATAAGACACTGTCTTTCAGTAACATGTCAAACCAGCAAAAGAACCCAGTCAGTTTCTGTAAGCGCCTGACAACATACATCTAACTACCTAACCCCCAATTCTGCGACATTTTATGAATAGTGTTAAGTTGAACTGGCGACCAAAGATAAATTGAATCCAAAGAGAACGACCAGAATAGATGCAGAAGATTCTGGATTTGTCTGAAGGTATTGGTTAAAATTAATGAAATAAATTTACTCTTTCGAATTTCAAGATAATTTCATGTAATTTGGGTAAATATGTATGTTAAAATAAGATATCAATGTAATTTTTTTGCGTAAATCATGCTACAATTTGTCCATCACACAATACTCTTCCAATCTACCCAACCATCATCCTCAATATCCTTACACCTCTATCATCCTCCTTCTGACATTTCCTATAACTAACCACTCTTTCTCATCACTTTCCCCTATGTAACCCCTGCGCAATAGTGGCAGTGGTATGCCTTGATAGGGATGCAATGATTAATATACGTTTGATATTTCTGGTCTGAAATATTAAATATATATATATATATATATATATATATATATATATATATATATGTATATATTAAAAATGAATAAATATTTTAAAAAACATTTTAACTTACAAATTTTTAGTAGTTTTATATATATATATATATATATATATATATATATATATATACAAATAAATACACAACGGTCTGTATTATAACATGGAGGATTTTCAAGATTTTAGCATTTCAATGAAGCCGACAATAAACACCTGCATTTCTCAATCTTTCTTTTATATATATATATATATATATATATATATATATATATTGCCTTTTTCTTTCTTATTGTTTTGCTTTTACTAATTGTGTATATTCATTTCGTTCAAATTTTTTTCTTTCTTTTCTAGCTTGATCTTACTTTCTTTTCCCATTCATTAGTTCTCTCTTTCTTTCTTGTGTTTATGTTAGCAGTTTTCTCAATACCCCGACGTTAATAGAAATTTTACTCTTTTTTTTAAATACCATTTTTCCTTCTTTTTCTTTATTCCTTTCCTTCTTCTCTTCCACCCTCTTATTTTCCGTCTTTCTTTTTTCTCATTGTTTTCTTTTTTTTACCCACTTTCATTCATTTACCCTTCATGTCCATCAACCTTTCATTCAACCATTTTGTTTATATCTTTCTTCTTCCTTTTCTAGACCTCCTTTTATGTAGAATCAACGCGCAACATTTATTTCCTCTCTCTTTTCTTCCTTTATATTGTTTTCTTTGCAACCGTTCATTCATAGCAAAATTGTTTAATCAAAAATTATTATTCTCACCTACATTTTCTAAAATGTCATTTCGGTCATTGCTCTTCATTTTGTAGCTACACATTCTTTTAAAACTTAAATAACTCCAGTAACATTTAATGCACAAGTCAGATGTGATTATCCAATCGATAGTTTTATTCAAGATTTGAACAAAGTCGTCAACCAGCGAGAGTTTTCTGTTCTCTCTCTCTCTCTCTCTCTCTCTTTCTCTCTCTCTCTTAGTGTTCTTCATAAATTCTGTATTCGACCAAAATACTCTAAATATATATAACCCAAAATTCTCAGGCAATTTTGCACTTCTCAAATTTTCGCTTAACCTTGTCATCTACGGCCACGCACATCTCTCAGTCATCTTCGCCGGGGAATTTGATGTCGATCATAGCGCCGACGACAATTGCTCGTGTATTCCGTCTTTGATGACTATCATATTTTGACTGCCACTGCTTCTGTTTTCTCATATTTATGTCAATTAGATCTCTGCCGGGTAAAGTAATATATTAAACCAGAATGACCATAGAGAAATGTGTTGCCCGCTATCAGCATGAATAATGCGAGTCTCCTTCCACTGATTTTTTAACTGATCTGAGGTGGAACGATCACAGTGAATCTATAGCTGAATCTTCTCTTACTAATTTCGGGTTTCTGAGTCTGGCCATAACTTTTTTCTCGTCCGATTTCCACTAGCAATTTTTGAGTGGGAGGAAAAATAATATAATAAAACATTTCATTCATAAATTGCAGAGATACTTTTAAAACTGAAATGAAATGATACATTACATTAGAAGGAGATATAATTTTTAATATTTATTCGTTTAATTTAATATTTCATTTATTTTTTAAAATTTTATTTGTCAGCATATGTTAGGGGAATAGATTAGATGTCTAATTACATTATATAATGAAAATTAACTACACTTTAGGGTATATTTAAGACAATGATGACAAAGTTACTTCGTTTTTGAGCAAGTTTAGTTTGGGGAATTTGATAATTTGTATTTTTTCTGTAAGCATAGACAACATGGTTCGGGTAATAATTAACAAGTTCTGTTTTTTTTTTCATATTTTTCATTTTACAATAAGAGTTTAATTGACATCTTTTAATTGCCAACAATAAATAGAAAGTGATATGTTATTTCGGTGATTTTATTCATTGAGAGATAAGCTGTGAAAATGAAGGCGGGAATTAAATGTATTCTTTGTACAAACGTTATGTAATTTTATTACAGTGAGATTTTTTATGGTAGAAATAGAGCAGAGGTAGACTATAGAGTCAGTTAGAAATTTACTTTTTAATAGACACTTTATAAATTTTCGGCAGTTGCAATTATTGATATTGTCATCATTGCTTTTTAGACTGTTGCTGATTGTATTGCCATTATATTACAGCTCATCAGTACGGCTTAGACTCCGGTCGATTCCTAACCCAGGATTGAAATCCGACCGAATCGGCGTCAGTCGGCGAATCTACCCCTGGGCCACAAGCGTCCGGCAGCAGAAGGCAGGCTTTCTAGCGCGTATAAATACGCCTAATAGCTAGAGTGCTCCAATACATTATCGAAAGAGCGATGCGTATATGCCGGGGTAGCTACTGTTTACAAAGTCTCCCACTATATATATTTCCAATTAACCTGCCCATTCAGAGATTGCATCTCTGATACTAATCAAAAACCTAGTACATATATTGAGACTTACATGTCAACTTTCTGATCAGAGTACTATTAAAAAACATTTCTCTGAAAAACATAAACATGTAGGTAATATCAGACAGATTTTGGTCAATAATAGGTTGATCCTTACTCATACACACCATGTACATCAAATCAAAACAACCAACACTCAATAAAATCAAATTTAAAACAAGAAATAACATATTACATTGCATTTGACTACATGGTTTTGTTGTCACTTCGCGCTATCACGCGGTGTGACGTCATAAAACCGCATCGCAAACTTAAGAACTGCGTTTATTACTTTTGGTAAATATTGCCGTTGCCAAGCGGAGATTTATGTCAACACAAAATAAAATCGTCGGTGATGGTAGATTTTATAATATTTCAGTTTAAACAACCTCTTTGAAGATTGCCCATGTGAGCCGAAAGCTTAGAAGAAAACCAATAAATAATTATCCAAATGTTGGAGAATTTTTTCTTTATTTTCAACTGAAATTAAAGCAAAAATACGACGTTTAGAACGGCTCATAATAGACGTTCATTGTCTCTTATATTTAATAGCATATGTTTAGAATATATATATATATATATATATATATTCTTCATTTATAAATGTGTTATTAACGTTTCTACCATGTGGTGTCTTCAGGTGATTTGCAATAGCTTATTTTACCGTGTTCTTTTTTTTTTCGATTTGTGAACGCTCAGATAACGGGGATTATTGAAAGCAGAATTTTCAAAATTAGATGAAATTATAACTTTTTCATTCTTACTTGTATTACCTTAATAATTAGTTTATGGTAGGTTTACTCTTAGTTATAGATTTTGTTCTTTCATTCAGTAATTCATTTTTGTTTTGGAATAACATTATAGCTAACTTTACTTCCAGGCACAGTTTACTTACTCACTGTTTTAAGGCTTGGCTGTTTTCACTATACTGAACGTCATGTGTGGGTCTTTTCCATATTTTCATTTCAATTTCCATACGTGGCTAGCCAATTTTTTACAATTTTAAAAGTTTTCTATTTTGAATATAGACCTGTGATTGAACCATTTGGTCTTAAACGTATCTTTGGTTGATACCAAATATGTTTGGTTTTGATGATTTAAGTCATGTACTTTTTCTTTGTAAATGATTCTTTTGGTTTATTCAAGCTTTTGAAGTAGGAAATTAGTTTTGTTCTAGCAGTTATATTTTTTATTAATGTTCTTGTTTTGTACAATGCATTTTTAATGGTGTTTTCTTTCTTTATAAAATATCCGAAATCTAAAATACTAGTACAGCTATAACTTAGTTTGATTTTATTCTTATTGAGAATTTTGTTAGTTCTAAGCATTTTGGAAAGTATTTATCGTTCAATTTAAAAACTATTTGTCCTAATTTAGTATTTAATTTCATCGTGGGGACCTACCTACAAATGGACTCGTCCACACCTTTATAATAAGGCTACCAAATTTAAGTGGATAGTGCGAGTCACCGAGATTTTTCTCGTTGCGACGGCATTTCTCACTGTCAGCACTCTGCCTTCGGGCAGAGGGCGCTCTCTGCTTCCGAGCAGAGAGCACAAACCCAGTCGTGGTTCCGCCGAAGGGTAGAACCACGACTCGGTAAAAATAGACAAACATATTTTTGGCCCGGCTATATGGCCGGGAATACCCACTTTAAAATGACCATGTGTCACATCCGGCCTTGCGTGGGAAGGCTAGTAAATACAGTGCGAGTCACCGAGATTTCTCACTGTCAGCTATCTGCGTTCGGGCAGAGGGCGCTGTCTGCTTCTGAGCAGAGAGCAATAACCAGTCGTGGTTCCGCCGAAGGGTAGAAGCACGACTGGGAAAAATAGACAGATATTTTTGGCCAGGCCATATAGCCTGGAAATTCCCACTCATAAACTGACCATGTGTCACATGTTGCCCTTAGTCGGAGAGACAGCTAAATATAGTGAGAGTCACTGAGATTTTTCTCGTTGCGACAGCATTTATCACTGTCAGCCCTCTGCGTTCGGGCAAAGGGTGCTCTCTGCTTCCGAGCAGAGAGCAATAACCCAGTCGTGGTTCCGCCGAAGGGTAGAAGCACGACTGGGGAAAAATAGACTGGTATTTTTTGGCCGGGCCATATAACCCGGGAATTCCCACTCATAAACTGACCATGTGTCATATGTTGCCCTTAGTGGGAGGGACAGCTAAATATAGTGCGAGTCACCGAGATTTTCTCGTTGCGACGGCATTTCTCACTGTCAGCTCTCTGCCTTCGGGTAGAGGGCGCTATCTGCCCTCGGGCAGAGGGTGCTCTCTGCTTCCGAGCAGAGAGCAATAACCCAGTCGTGGTTCCGCCGAAGGGTAGAAGCACGACTGGGGAAAAATAGACTGGTATTTTTTAGCCGGGCCATATAACCCGGGAATTCCCACTCATAAACTGACCATGTGTCACATGTTGCCCTTAGTGGGAGGGGCAGCTAAATATAGTTACTCAGTAGTTTTTTTTATTCTTCATTAAATCTTTTAAATTATGTAATTTATTGTATATAAACCCTTTTTTGTTATCATGGGTTTTCCCCCGTTTATACGTGCCCCTCGTAAATATGTGGTATTATTGTGTATGAAGGTTTGGGAAATGATGAATGGGTTCTTTTGGTGATTGAGCAAATTGTAATGAGTGAATGGGTCGTGATATAGTTTAGCTAGGTATAGGATAGTTATGCTAGAATCAATCTCTTCCCCTATTCCTGTTCAGCCTTGTGCCCTAATTGCATGTTTTGATACAATAAATCATGTGACTGAGTAGTAGCTACAGAGTGAGTGAATAAGTGAGTCAGGACGCCTGCGAGAGAACGTATTCTCCAGTCAATGTTTATCTTTGTACTACGTTTTCCGAGAATATACCATTCAACCTTATATCTGAGGTCGTGTTATCTTTCTATGGCCCTTAGGTCTGAACAACTTGTACGTTATACGGTGGGTTGAACCAGATAAGGTTTCTTTTTCTATCATTGTTACTTATTTCTCTGTTTAGTTGGCAGGTTTTCTTAGTGCATCTTCATATTTTTTTCATTTCATCAAATATTGGTTTTCTTGACGAATCCTTGATAGCCTGTGCTCTATTCTTTTATGAATGTACTTGATTATGCTTCTGGAATGGTTAGATCTTGTATTTATGTACTTGCAATTTGTTCTTGCTTTCATATATGGAGAGACATTGCCAGTTTTTAAATTTAATTCTACATCGAAATATTGGATTACTTTTCCATTTGTTTCTAGTATTGTCTCAAAATCTAGTTGTTTGAATAATTTGTGAATTTCTATAAGTTTCATAAGTTTTATATTTTCACACACACACACACACACACACACACACACACACACACACACACACATATATATATATATATATATATATTTAGGAAAATCTACTAAAAAGTTGTAAATTTAAAAATGTATTTACAACTTTTGAAAAATTTGCAAACAACCTTTATATATATATAATAACAATATATATTTATATATATATATAATTACAATATATATTTTTACATATATATATATATATATATATATATAGGAAAAACTACTAAAAAGTTGTAAGTTTATAAATGTATTTACAACTTTTACAAAATTGACAAACTTACAACTTTTTAGTTGTTTTTCCTATACATATTATTAAGACATTATACGTGGATCATCACTATGTTTTATATATATATATATATATATATATATATATATATATATATACACACAAGTAAGAAACAAAACAAATGAGAAAATATGTGCAATTTGTTTTTTTGTAAATTTCTAACTTACCATGTAATACTTGGAAGATTCTTCCGTAAAGTGCTGCCTCAACGACAGCTTTGCTGTAAAAGGTTACATGCCTCACGCACCTCACTCTCCTCTAATCCTTATGTAGTACCCTGCACATCTGTGACGTTACTACCTTGCTCGGGGCGATATGATACAAAGAAATACACAACGGTTCTTATTATAGCAGAGAGGGGATTGTCATGATCGTAGCATTTCACGAAGCAGACGATTTACACAGGTATTTCTTATTCTTTATTTTTATATACTGAAAACAAAACGGCGTCTATTCGTCTTTCCTCCAGCATAGCTGATTAATTATAAGGAATCGTCTGGGCGTAAGGTAGGCAACAACAAACCGACAGTGGAACTGTAGAACAGGTAGAACTGCAATCTGAATTTCAGCGCCTTTACTAATTCCAGATTCCTAATTTTCAGAATTAGGTTTGACGTTGATATTTGAGGGTAAAAACTTTTATTTGTTTGGTGATAATGATGTACTAATCGTTAATATATGACTCGATAAACATTTATATGCGCTACTTTAGTAAATGTTTGTCGAATCATATATTAACGATTTAATAAGGATGTGCGTTGTGGTGCATAAATATCAACACGAAATGACAAATTGGGGAACCGAGTTCGAATTCCAGTTGAATTCGCTGCATTCACTTACGCAGAAATACACTTTGAAAGGTTATTAATACGTCTCTTCCCTCCAGTTATGGGTTAAATAATAAGACAGATTGGTTTCTATAACCTTGGCTGGCAACCAATCTACTACAGAAAGTAATGGCAAACTTCTGCGGGATAATCTTCTTCTCAATCACTCATGTCTCTTTCGAGACAGGATTGCCCACAGCCTGTATCACGTATGGCACTTAAGTGACTGACCTAAGTAAAATTGTGCGAATTTATATTTAAATATTCGGGCAAATATTTTGGTTAGAAATAATAATTATAAGTAGTTTTATTTTGATGGTATAATAATTTACTTGTTCAGTAAATCATTTCTCCGCAGGGGATGTATCGAGTTAATTCTAGTCTCCTCTTTTTACTACTAAACCTTCTTTGCTTCATCTTCTTTAGATTCTCTTTCTTCTTCATCATCTACATTTTCTTTTTTTCTTCTTCTACATCGTCTTCTTTTTCTTCCTTGTCATTTGTTTCTCATCTTCTTTTCTTTCTTATTCCACATTTACTTATTTTTCTTGCTCCTTATCTTCTTCTAATTCATAATCTTTGTCTTCAGCATCATCATATGACTATTTCTTCTTCATGTATCTTTTGCATCATCATCTCCTTCATCTCTTTTTACTCCTTCATCATCATCATCATCATCTTTTTCGTTATATTTGCTCTCAAAATTTTTCATGTTCTACTTCATCATCAACTTTGACTTATTCTTATTATTTACTAACAGTATAGTCCGGCGTTGCTCGGGTGCAATGGAAGCTTTAAAACTAATCCATGATCCTGGACCTCAGACTCTTTAGACGTTCGCACGAAAGCCTAAAAAGCAATAGTTGTTTCCAGTCAAAGCAAGACTGTAGTTTGAAAGAAAAATGAATGGATGTAAGTCAAATTTTGATTTCCGGTATCTATGTCAAATTAGTTTTCCATCGCAAACTGAATTTTGAAGGCTAAATAGTTCCTCTGAGTAAATGGTATCCGAGCTGAGACTAAGATCTACTTAGAGTAAAGCTCGAAGCAAAAAACAAAATAAAAGGGCTGAAAACCTGATTTTGATCACACCCGATAAGATTTTTTTTTAATCATGTCACCCCAAGCAAGGCATTCCACTGCCACTATAGCGCAGGGGGGTACAGAGGACGATAGACGAGTTCGGATGTACATAGGGGGAGAGTTGGAGAGAATGTGAGAGTTAGTATGTTAGGAGGTGTCTATGGACCTTACATTTAAACTCCTGGAGGTTATAGCCGTCGGGGAAGCAAGCATGCGGAAGGGAATTACACAGGCGGAAAGTGCGAGAAAAGAAGCTGTTGGTGTTGATACATTTCATCGGTTTCACTGTAAAATGGTGGGACCTAGTTGCCTATCTAGTATCTCGTGCAAACTACCACCTAGGGGGCACCAGTGATTTAAGTTCATCAGAGCAGAAGCCATGAAAATATTTATAGAAGAGGCACAGGGAAGCTACATTACGCCGGTGAGAGAGTGACTGCAGGCGGTCAGCTAAGTCGGTATCAATCACGTTACAGATTCTTTGCTGTATTTTGTCAAGAAGCCCGAGGAGAATAGCAGGGGCACCCGACCAGATGTGGCAACAGTATTCAAAACACGGGCGGATGGTAGATCTGTATAAGTGCAGGATAGATTCAGGCGGAAAGAATTTCCTGGCTCTGCACAGAGAGCCAACTTTCATAGCAGCGGATTTAGCAATGGATTCGACGTAGTCATTCCACTTGAGGTCCGCTGAGAGTGTCAGGCCAAGCAGGCGTAGTGTTTTACTCTCTGGGAGGCATGCCTGTTCCATGCAAATGGGAGGGAAGTGCGGTTGTCTGTGGTGGTTAATTGACAGCAGCTTCGTTTTGGAAGAATTGGATTTTACGAGCCATTTCCTACCCCAATCCACCACGGATTGGAGGTTCTTTTCAAGCGCAGCCGCGAGGTTCGCCTTATCATCAACACCAGATTTTTGATCGAGACGAGCGTATACTGTGGTATCCTCGGCGTACATGCCTACTTGTGATCTTATGGCATTGGGGAGATCATTGATGTAGATTAGAGAGAGCGTAGGACCTAGGATAGAGCCTTGGGGGACACTCGCGTTTGTAGGGTAGTTCTGGGAGGCATGTCCGTTTAAGACCACCTTCATTGTGCGAATGGAGAGGAATGACTGGATTAAGTCCAACAAAAGTCCAGTAATGCCGTAGCTTCGCAGTTTACGTAGAAGGCCGGTATGCCATACTCTGTCGAATGCTTTAGAGATATCCAGGGCGACAGTTTGGGCTTCACCATTCTTGTCGAGAGCTTGGAATATATACTCGGTGATGGTCGTTAGCATATCAGCAGTAGACCTGGTGAAGCCATACTGTTTGTCCGATAGGAGCCCGTGTGCCGTGAGATGCTGAACGACCTCGGCATTGATAATGGCTTTGAACACTTTGCCGAAGATCGGGAGAAGGCTGATAGGGCGGTATTTTGCGGGGTCCGAGGGTTCACCCGTGTTCTTGAATATTGGAACAACAGAAGAAGACTTCCAACAGGCAGGAAAGCAGGAGGAAGATAGGCAGAGGTTGTAGAGCTTAGAAAGGACAGAGGAGCGTTCAGAAGTATGATTGGGATTCCGTCCCCACCACTCGCTTTGTGAGGGTCAAGTTTTGATATTATGCTAGAAATCAGCGAGGGCGTGATGTGGACGTCATTCAATTGGGCCTCAGTTCGAGATGGGAAATCTGGTGTCTGGACTCCAGACGAATCCAGACACGAATTGGTCGAGAATCTGCGGGAAAAGCATTCAGCCTTGTCCGCTGAGGAGGCGAGGACCTTAAACCCGTTGATTAGTGGGGGTATTGAGGACTTACTGTTGTTGAGCACGCTTTTACAGAGGCGCCAGTAGTCTTTGGCTCCGAACTTAGAGGATGCTATGCGCTGCTTCATTCTGGCAGCTAACAGCATCTTAGCTTCGTTAAGTATCTTTTTACACTTATTACGAGCCGAAGCGAGAAGGCGCCTGTTTTGGTCCACGGCGTGGCTACGATAAAGCCGGAAAAAGTGATACCGGTGGGCAATGGCGGCCGAGCAAGCGGGCGAGAACCAGGGAGACGAATGGAATTTAAGCTGAAATTTCCTGGCCGGGATGAAAGCATCGATGCCAGCCTTAACCCAGAAGAAGACCTCTGAGGCACAGTCTTCGACGGAAGACTAAAAACATTGTTCCCACGGACGTCGCAGATGAAGTCACGGAACGAATCCCAGTCTGCTCTTTGATAGCAGTAGGATATTCTGCTGGTCTGCGTTTCTTGGGTAGCGGTGGAGTGGAACGAGATGTTGAGAGAAACTACGGCGTGTTCAGAATTTCCGAGAGGGCAGAGTTGTCTGGTGGTGCAAGAATGTGGAGTGGAAGTGAAGCAGAGGTCTAGTAGCGAGTCCCTTCCGTTAGGTCTATTGGAGAAACGCGTGGGGAAGTCCACCACTTGCGTAAGGGATTGGGAGATTGAAAAATTGATGGTGTGGACACCAGCAGTGTCGGTTACAGAGTTTTCGAGCCACTTAGTGTGGTGGTCGTTAAAGTCACCAAACACGAAAATATGGGCAGATTGGTGAGAAGAAATGGCCTTGTCGATATTGTCAGAGATGCTGTCAAGTAATGAACAGTCAGAGGAGGAGGGGGAGCGGGAGAGGAAGAAGAGATAGCTAACGGAGTTTGAGAGACGGAAGCTCATGAAAGACTTGTCTGGGGATTCAAGAGATATTACTCTAGCTAGGGGAAGGTGTTTCGCTGACATACACACCAAGCCCATGCATATGGACGTTGGGGTCCTTCCTGAAGAGGGGACGGTAACCAGGAACATAGAACTCAAAGGAGGGGATAGACGGGTCAAGTTTCGGGGTATCGATTCCAATATCGGAGTCAAATAAATCATCTAAGGATAAACTAACCTAAGTAAGTCCATGAAAATTTATTGTACCTATCCTGGGTAAAATTGGAGAAAATTAGCCATATTGATGCCTGAATATCTGTTTTTGATCAGATTCTATAAAATATCGGGTGTATCGATTTCCGATATCGGTGAAAATGAGTCGTCTGAGAAGATCTACTAATGTTTAAGACTAAAAACTATAATTTTACCAAGTTAGAGCAAATTCTGCAGCAAGAATCACGATAAAAGGGCTGAAATCCTGATCTTGATCAGAATGAATCGGATAACGAGATATCGATTTTCGATATCGGGGGAAATCAGAAAAAATAAGTAGCTCTTGACTTGACAGGTGCCTAAAGAATAAGTGTATGAAGCTTGGTGAGAATCTGATAAAAATTATGGAGTTGTATAAAGGACATACAGACAGAGAGACAGACAGACGGACAGACAGACAAACCTTTTATATATATAGATTATATTCATATGATATATTGTAATTCATTTCCTCTTTTCTCAGCGAGCTTTTAAATATTCTGGCTACGTTATAGATTCACTTCATATTCTACATTGTTCTTTCTTTCTTCTACGCTCTTTGGTTTATTTTCAGAAATTAAGTTTTCATTCTTCCTTTCTGTTTATTAGCATTCATAATTTTATTTCAATTTTATCTTTCAATTCCATATTGTATATCCCTTTTTTCTTCCATCTCCTCTTGATTTAAATGTAATTCGTTTTCTTTTTAAATATTATCATCCTCTCTCATTAATCTTTTTCAAATTCTCTTTCTCTTACCCTTATTTTCACCTGGTCGTATATGAGAATTTATATATACATATCTATGCACGCACACTAATATCTCTTTATCTCTCTCTCTCTCTCTCTCTATATATATATATATATATATATATATATGAATATTTATTATTAATTATTACTTCAGAACATCTACAAGCTACAAACTACTTAAAATTGTCTATTTCAACGTTGAAAGGACAATGTTTCATCATGTATTTAATAATGATGCTACTAAACGTTTACTCTCAAGTAATAAATAATAATAAATATTTATTGCTGTAGTTTTTTTAGCACTGTTTTAAATTAATGTTTTGAGCGTTGAAATGATTTTTTCTTTCTTTATTAATTCAGATATTTCACACCCCGATTGACCACTATGAAAGAATGGTAGACTTTGAAAAAACAGTAGCTACTTTCGCATCTTCGCATCATTGATTCAGTAATGAATTTGAACACTCTCGGCTATATTTGTGTTTACATTGTATATAAGACGTTAAACTCCGCCTTCGCCAACCAAGCCTCGATAGCTCAGAGGTAGAATAGCAGACTGATGTCAATTCCGCCAGGTTTAAATCGAGAAGCAATCGGATGTCTTAGCGTACTGATGCACTGTGATACAGCCAAATGCATCTGTCTGCGAATGACTACACACACACACACACACACACACACACACACACACACACACACACACACACATATATATATATATATATATATAGGTTCACGGCCGAGTGGTTAGAATGTGCGTTTTTCTGATCATGAAACCCGGGTTCTAATCTCATCACGATCTTCTTGATGCCCTTGGTCTAAAAGAGACAATTCCAGCCTGCAGCAACTTTGTGATGTGCCTAAAAAACATGCCACAGGTTGAGTAAAATAGTGTAGACAGCTCAATTTGATGAGTCGTCGAAGGTTGCACTAGCTCGAATCACAAGTCATTGTGACGTTGCCCAACATAGTCGCAGTATAAAGTTATGGGTGTTGAACATATAAAAAGTGTGCCTGAGCAGGTGTCTGCAATAGGGATTAGATAGCGGATAAACGAGTATCCTCGAATGTGAGTAGCCAGCCATTACATACATACATATATATATATATATATATATATATATATATATACACTACTGGCCATAATTATTAAGCGACCCTTTTAGTATTTATTGCCAAGTGGGTATCTTGTCAAGTGGATAATTCTGAATGAAAATAGAATGGTTCTTTGGTGATTATTACATTGCAAAATTTTTTACAAGACAATCAGGAAGCCTTTTCGGCAAGCCTATAATAATAAGAGACTAGCATGGGGAAGAGAGCACAAAAATGGACACCAGAACAGTTCATTTGATGCACATGTTATTTTGCAATATTAACAAAAGAACCATTCTATTTTCATTTAGAAATATTCTCTTGGCAGTAAATACTAAAAATTATATGAAATACATCATTTTTAGTCAAGGATGACTACTCCAAAAACGTGCACTATTGGTCCCCCTTATTTGCTTTTATTGGTAAAGGGATAGTATGAATAAAATAAAATAACTGTGATATCCGACGTTCGCCGGTGGTGCCTGTTAGGGTATATCTCTACTACGGCGTTTTATATATAGGTTTCCTTTAAAATTTTTAAATCCTCTATTGAAACGCCGGCTTTATTTTTTCTCTTTAAATTTTTTTTCTCACTAAAATAAAGATAGTTTCATTCATTCATTGAAAATAAAGAAAATTTTTATTAATAAAAGCATAAGAATAATTATAGTTTAATGTGTTACGTTTTATTTACGCAAGATTACAGAAAAATGAATGCTGAGATCCGCGATTTCGACCGCCGTTTAACTATTGATATTTTTATAAATTTTTATTGCTTTAAAGTTCTTTATATTTATCAGCAAAAAGGGCAGCCCAAACTGCAAAATACAGGTGGGGGATAGTAAAATCAAAATTTAGATACCTGAGAAGTGTTCTAACAGAAGACAGGAAGTGCGACACAGACATCCAAAGGCGAATTGGCATAGCGTAGGACGCGTTCCAGAGGCTGAGTAAAGTATTAAGACACAGGAAATTTTCACTAGAAACAAATAAGAGATTACTGGATTGCTATGTGATTTCAGTTCGCTGTTGGTGCCTATTATTAGGCAGTAAATATTGGACGATATCAATAAAGATAAAGGGAAAACTTGAAGCAACTGAAATGTGATTTTTTTAGAAGGATGCTGCAAAAATCGTGGACCGAGCATGTGAGCAATGACGAAGTGATGGAAACAATGGAAAGGAAGATGAAGTTAATACTGAGCATCAGGAAGAGACAACTGAAGTTCATGGGACTTGCAAGGATGAAGGGGATCTTGGAGAACGTGATACTAACAGGCCAGATAAAGGGAAAAAAGAGACGGAGGAAAGCAGCGGATAACATATTTGAAGAGCCTAAGCAGGTAGATGACAGTACGGGGGCTGCGAGACGTTAGAGCCACCAGTTGTAGGGAGGCGTGGAAAGCAATGGTCGCCTACGTCCTGAAAGGACAAGGCATATAAAAGAAGACCTTTTATGTCACTGTCTTCTATGATTATTACACTGTCTTGTGTTTTTTGTTTGTGTTTTTAGGTGTGTTTTGTGGTATTTTGGGTATGTGATTTGCATTCCCCATGATATCTTTTTGTTGTCTTTGTGTGTGTGTGTGTGTGTGTGTGTGTGTGTGAATTCTAATTTCTTCATTGAAAATACGTACATCATGAAGACGTACTTTTGTATCTTAAACAGGGATATAAACTTTACAAGCAGCTGCTCTGCATATGCATCTTAAAAAATATAATAAAGAAGTAACTTTAATATAAAACACCGAAGTAACTAAAATAAATGCTATTTTCCTGCATATTTCATACATCCGGGCCGGGTGAAATGTTGTTTACAGTAATTTTAGTCCATAAAATAAAAAATATAAAAAAAAAGAAAAAACATTGATTCCATTAGTGTTGTTTTATTTAAATGTCATTGATTTTGAGGTGTGTAATTTCTTTATGTTTTACTAATATTGCTTCGCAGGTGGTCAAAGGTCAAATCTTGCAGCCAAGAGGAAACACCTAGCAGCGGTTAGAATACAAATCAACCGAATTATAATCAAACAGTTTGAGCAGATTATATCGATCGACTTTTTTCCAGAAAAGCAATCTTATTTTATTTTCTGTCGTTTAACTGAAACTTTCTCTCATACAAAATAAATATATTTGCCTTTCATGTCTTTGTTAATCTTTTGATTTTTAAAAATTTCTTTGTGTCTCTCGGATATTAAAAATCGCAACGGTGGACTATCCTCTGTGTCAACGAATCCTTCATCTCTTGCGAAGCAGGCAATCGTCATTGTGAAAATGTACATGAAAAAGGACAGAACTTAATAAAACAGAGTAATATTTTATACAAAAATGTATTTCCCAAAATGTCTTTATTTTAAATGCCTTTATTATGGACAGGATTATATAGATAGAAGATATAAAAAAATGCGTATCAACACTATGATAAATTAATCCCGTGTGTGTGTGTATATATATATATATATATATATATATTATTGAGGCAGTAGGAGGATTTAAATAATTAAGTAAGTAATTCATCGAGCTTTTTATTCGACCTCAATAGAATGCAGAAATCACTGGACGGCCGTTTCGTCCTATATTTAGGACTATTCAGCAATGCGCATCCACTACCAGGAATTGAACCCAGACTGTTTTTGGTTATTAAGCTGATGTCATACTAACAGTACCAGGGGCCCTAGTGACGAAGAGGTAACGAATTAAACTCGATGACGCGCCGCTCTTTCCCAAATTCCGTGGTGGAACTCATCCATGCTCCTTTACCCGTAGAACGGTGCCTCCCAGAACCACGACTTCTCCAACCAAGCCGCTAAATCCATAGCATGTTAAACTGGTTGAAGCACAGAGATATGATTGAAGTCGTAGGAGGATTTGAATAATGAAGTAATTCATCGAACTTTTTAATTCGACCTCAACAGAATGCAGAAAGCACCGTTTCGTCCTATATTTAGGACTATTCAGCAATACGCATCCACTACCAGTAATCGAACCCAGACAGTTTTTTAGTTATTAAGTTGATGTCATACCAACTATACCACGGGCCCTAGTGACGAAGAGGTGAGGAATTAAGAAGTCGTTAAGAAGGATGTGCATTGTGGTGCTATGGATAATCGACTGGATAAGAGTGGATAAAAGGTAAAGAATTGAGAAGTCGTGGCTCTGGGAGGCACCGTCCTATGGGTAAAGAAGCTTGGATGAGTTCCACCACGGAATTTGTGAACGAGCGGCGCGTCATCAAGTTTAATTCGTTACCTTTTCGAGTCAGTAGGAATAGTACCTCTGCGCTCCACTCAGCCAGAGAATCTTACAATGAGATACTATTTCAAACACGGCTTCACTTCAAAGACTTATATATATATATATATATATATATATATATATATATATATATATTGGAGTAGATAGACTAAACTATCACCCGGTTCACACTCCACCCACATCTATTGAACAGGTGAAGAGTCTTATCCCTTGTTCCCTGTTTAGGATGCGGTTTCCGGTTTTCTCTTTTCCAATCTTCTCACTCTTATGTAGCCCCCTGCACATCAGTGACGTTACCGCCTTGCTTGGAGTGATATGATTAAATATATATATATATATTGATTACTAATATTATTCCTGGATTACTAACCTGCGTTCTAGTTTGTATATTTACCTTCCATATCACCTATTTTTCTCTCTCAAATATCTGTTTTGTTGTTCATTATTTTGTGTGTTTCCTCACCCGGATTCACAACACATTTGGATACAAGTTATTTCCTTGTCCTATATTTCAACCTTAGATTTTCAATAACTGACATTCAAACCTTTTCAAACGTACAACTTAGGAAGAAATTACTTAAGGATTTTAAACATTTTCATCTAAGTTTGTATGATCTATATATATTTGTTTCTGTGATTACATTTGGATATAATTTCTGATCTTTTATTTAGTAATTTGTTTGTTTTTGAAACAATAGTATGGCAAATATTTCTTCTTGGAACAATCTTCAAATATCACCACCATTGTATGATTTGGCTTTTCATATTATACTCCATTTTATATCAGGGTCTTATCAATTTTTTTTTGTTTTAATTTCCACACGTGGTTAGCTAGTGTGGTACAATTTTTAAGGTTAAGTTTCTTCTGAGATAAAAGTGCAGGTTAGATCCAGTGACTTGATCCAAACACTTATGAGTTCAATACCTGGTTACAGCAGTAGGGAAACAAAACTCTTAGAGAACTGAGTTAAAATAAAATTAAAAAAGAATGCCGGAAGTGACATCAATCATTGAACAAGAACAATATACACCAGTGTTCGATATAATGTGTTCACCTGGAAATTAAAATCAACGGAAACGGCATGAATATGGTAATACAGATGATCAGTCTAGACAATGTAAACAAAAACAGACGTTAGTCATTGACATTGTACTTACATAGGTAATGTCAAAAGTAACTGCAAAGCATGTAAACAGAATAGATTTACAGATTTAGAAATGCTAGGAAAGAAACTGTCAGTATAGACGTTATGGTTACAATCAAATCAGACACATCTATATCAAAACTACTATTCAGTGATATAGAGAGGGAAAACATACCTGTGTATATTATTCAATTACAGCGAATAGCATTTTGCTTCATTTAATTAAAAGGTTACTTAACTTTTCATAGAGTTGACTATCATATTTTCGCTATCTCGGTTTCCATCGCCTGAAACGGACGAAGAAAGGATACATGTATATAAGCGGCGGATTTCGTATTCACGGGTACAAGCTAATGCCGACTTAAGCGGTACTGTTCTGGTGTCCAGTTTTTGTGCTCTCTTCCCCATGCTAGTCTCTTATTATTATAGGCTTGCCGAAAGAAAAGACTTCCTGATTGTCTTGTAAAATTTTGCAATGTAATAATCACCAAAGAACCATTTTATTTTCATTCAGAATTATCCACTTGACAATATATCCACTTGGCAATAAATACTAAAAGTAGTATGAACTACTTAATTTCTTTAAAAATGCTAGGGTCGCTTAATAATTATGCCCAGTAGTATATATATATATATATATATATATATATATATATATATATATATAATGGCTGGCTACTCACATTTGAGGATACTTGTTTATCCGCTATCTAATCCCTATTGCAGACACCTGCTCAGTGTTGCAGATGGAAATCAATCTTTGCGGTAAGTAGGTGACGGTGAGAGTAATTTCTTTCTAGCCAGTTAAGGCTCGATTTCGTTCTCTAGAAGAGGTAGAAGAAAGATTGACCACATTTTAGATATGCCGTTTTCCACTACGTGAGAAAAGCGAAGACACGGACGTAGGTTTGCCTAGTGAATACGCCGCATAGTCCGATGTTAGAGAATCGCGATGGAGTCTCCATAGACAAAGGACGCACGTTTTTATAACTACTACGATGATCGTGGATTGAACAAAGCAGGGAAAACGAATCAGTACACAAAGGATACGCCAAAAAAAATTACCACAAAACTTGGTAGAGATACTCGGCAACGGGAACATATTTGGGAAAGAAATTTTAATTATCAAGTAGCAAACCAAACAGACCGAAAAATAGTATAACTGATACAGAAAAACAGAAATTAATGTAAGACAATGATATCACTTCTCACCAAATCTATACCGACAGGTAATTCTAAGAGAACTTCATCAGCGGCTTGAACCTAAATAATATACGATACGCAGATCATGCAGTTCCAATAACAGACGGGGAAAGAAAATTACAAGACATCCTACAGAAAGTGGCTAAAGAAAGCGGATTGAAGGAACTACATATAAACAACAAGAAAACTGATTCCATGGTCCTCAGTAGAAAAGGAGCCCGAAATGCAAACTGCAGCTTGGGGACAATCTCATCAGAGATGAAAGAAAGACCTGAAGCAATAGAAATGTGGTTCTAGAAAAAAATACTGATGATAATATCGACAAAACCTGTGAGCAACAACGGGAATTTGGAGAGGAAGGAAACGAAAAGAAAACTAATCTTTAACATCAGGAAGAGACAGCTTATGTTTCTGGGAGACGTTATAAGGAAGGAGGCCTTGGAGAAAATAATACTCAGAGTACACATAAAGTGACAGAGAGACAGGAAAAAGAAACACATGACATACTTAATGGGATTGGGCTAGTGGATTGCAGAGTAGGATTTGGTGTGACAAAAAGGAAAAGAGTGTTAAGAGCTACAATGGATAGGAAGAAGACCGTCTACGTTTAGAAAGAGACACGGCCTAAGGAAGAACAACAACAAGATAGGCTGGCGGCTCGCATGGACTGAGTGTAAGCACAAACCAAACATGCAAAGCGTGGGACAGACGAAGAATGCAAGGACGTTTATACGCGCTGAGTTTCATTGGCGCACGGCGAATGGCGTCAAAAACGGTAGGTGATACGGGTAGATGGTGACATTCATAGACTCAATATTTAACAGGTCTGCATATAACCTTTCACCTAATTAGTAGCTCTGTATATGTTCACACACACACATCTGTTTTTTTACACTGCTTTACCATTGAGAATTGGCATAGACAAAGGTTTATTCAAAGGGTTGTGTGGAATAGTGCGAATCATAAAGATTGCATTGTGAACAAATTGTTTACTGGACGGATACGTGATATCTGCCCACCTATATGGCAGCGTATGCAAAACAATCTCCTCAAAGATGAAGAAGGGACTCGAAGCATCGGAAATGTGGTTCTACAGAAGGATGATGAGGATACGATCAAAAACGTAGCGGATGTTTCTTTGTATTTTATCAACAATCTCTATATTCATAGCAGAATCACTAGCCGAAGTATGCTAAAGATAATGAAACCGTTGTCGAATGTTAAATTTATAAATTTTTCAGCTAGATTTTGCAGAGAAAGATAGCTTTGTATAATACTGTGAACCAGAGCATCAAACATTGGAATTAATAAAACATTAACAAGAAATATCTAGAATCATAGAAATTTTGATACTGTCTTTCTGACTATACAGATCACTGATATTGTAAGAGGATGTGCGTTGTGGTATAGGTTATGCATTGTGGTGCAGTGGATATCGGCTCGGAACGAAAATCGGAGAACCGAGTTCGAATTCCAGTTGTATTCCTTGCATATACTTACGCACAAATACCTTTGGGAAAGGTATGAATCCGTCTCTTCCCTGCGGTTATGGGTTAAATACTAGGACAGAGTGGGTTCTATCGCCTTAGTTGGCAACCAGTCTACAGCAGAAAGCAATGGTAGCAAACTGCGGGATAATCTTCTGCCCATTCAGTCATGTTTCTTTCTAGACATGATCGCCCAATCGTGTATCATGTATGGCACTTAAATGGCTGACAGATATTGTAAGTGATGACCGAAAGTCCGACACTAAGAAACGAATGCATTCGAGAAACAGAAGACAGAAGTGAGTTGCAGAAACATTTTCCTAAGAACAAATAAGAGATTGCTTGACTGTTCTTTCATGTCGGTCTTTCAATATGGCAGCGAATGCTTATCAAAGATGACGAAAAGTTAGACGTAATCGAAATGTGGTTATACAGAAGGATGCTGACGATACAGTTGACCGATAATGTGAGCATTAACAAGGATACAAACGAAAGCGAAACTTATACTTAGGATTAGGAAGAGATTGCTGAAGTTTTTCGAAGAGGTGATGAAGAAAGATGGCTTGGGAAATCTAATATTCACAGGCAGATAGAGGGAATTGTGGTGATACTGAGCGAAAGCGAGTGACCGGATATTTGCTCTATAACGACCAGAAAGTAAAGGATTAAAAGTCGTCTGTGCGCAGGTGCATCCGCGTAGATGTTCCGGTTGAAAAATGAAAATTAATCAAATATTAAATTTCCATTTCACGAGTTGACCTAAGTCAAGCGGCTACTACGCTTGCCTATTTCCTTCTCCCCTGTCTCAAAACTACTTACTGACCTAAGGACTGACTACATAAAAGGCATTCCTCACTTACACGCTCCCCACATTCCTAAGTCTTAAATATGTTTCAGCATTTTATTTGTCATGAACATTTTAACCTTCGTTGGACCTATACTTCAGCTTATTATTTTAATTTTAAAAATACTGATTGATATGTGTATATATAAATTGATATTTTCTACTCAAATTGCTTTTCTTGATTTTATAATCATTTTATAACTTATAGTGAGCCATCTATAACAAGGCCAAATTACGTTAACCTGCAACAGTATATAACTACCCTTCACTAGAACGGACTCCCACCAACAAACAGAAAAAATAGATAAGCAATCCACTATAGAATAAAAAATAGGGAAATGCAAGGTGATACATACTTGATGAGCTTGAGCAAATGGAATGTGGAGAGCTGTTTCAGAGAGATACCAAGAGAAAACAGGTTAAGAGCGTCAAGACATATGAGTAAGTGGAATTTCATGATCGCTAACATCCTGAAAGGACAAGGAACAAACAGAAGAAAACATTCAGCAAAGATTTAAAAAACCATCAATAATATATCCAGCTGTTTTTATTCGGAAATTTTTTTAGTTCAAAGAGTCAACTTACAACCTGTCCGCATTGACCGATTTAGAATTTTAGCGCGAATGCTACCAGCGATTTTCATTTATAGCAATTCAAATCTGAGAGGCTTCCGCTTTTTAGATAGTCTATATAAAGCACTTCCGCTTTCAGTCATTTTATATTTGCCGACTTTCATATTCAGCGATTTTTGCTTTCAGTAAAGGCACGGTGACTTGCTCTTTCAGTGTGTCTGAATCTACAGGTTTATTGATTAAAGGAATCTAGGATTAGCAACTAGGTCCCACCCTTTTACTGTGAAACCAATAAAGTGTAAACGCAATTCTACTCCAACAGCTTCTTTTCTCGCATTTCCCGCCCGTGGAATTGTCTTCCGCATACTTGCTTCCCTGACAGTTACAATCTCCAAGAATTTAAATGTAAAGTCAATAGTCATCTCCTGTCTCACTAACTTACATCCTCTCTCTCATGCTTTTCTACATCCACTCCACTCTCATCAGTACTCTCTTCCCTCTCCATCTCTCTTCCTGACACTCCCTGCAACCTCTCACTCCTCATGATATTTCTCTTATGTAACCCCCTGCACAACAGTGGCATAGAATGCCTTGCTTGGGGCAACACGATTATATATATATATATATATATATATATATATATAGTGTATCGAGGCAGCAAATAATTTTCTAAACATATACTGTTAAATATTACAGACAATGAATGTCTATGATGTTTAATCATGAGCCTTTCTAATTATTGTTATTATTGTTATTGTGTTACTGTCTTAATAACCTCTCTGAAGATGGCTCATGTGAGCCGAAAGCTTAGAACCCAATTAATAAGAAATGATCCAAATGTTGGAGAATTTTTGTCTTTATTTTCAACTGAAATTAAAGCCAAAATACGATCTTTAGAACGGCTCATGATTAAACATAATAGACATTCATTGTCTCTTATATTTAACAGTATATGTTTGGAAATATATATATAAAGATGCAACATTTTACATTTTCAGTAAATCTGTTTTTTCTTAAGCAGAACATATTTCAGCCCATCTCTATATATTTTTTTTTATTTCTAATGCCTCTACATGTGTTTTTCTAATATTGTTTCAGTTGTCATCTACTAAATGTTCACTATCACTCTGGTTACTTACAGTGGGGCTTACGGCTATTTCACTTTGAATACACCTGTTCTCGCTCGATCACCGAATTTAAGCGACGTTGAGCCTAAGTACTTAGATGGGTGACCGCTTGAGAATACCAGGTGCTGTAAGCGTTTAGTGATGGATGTACATTGTGGTGCAGTGGATATCGGCTTGGAAAGAGAAATCAGTGAGCCGAGGTCGAATTCCAGTTGAATACACTGCATTCACTTAAGCACTGGTATCCTTAAGAATGGTATTAATCCGACCCTTCCCTCCAGTTATGGGTTAAATAACAAGGGTAGGACTTAAAAAACAAATCCCAATGCATCTTGATGCTCGAAAAGAAAAAAAGTATTACTAGACACAAAACTTATATAAAAAAACAACAATTTATTGTTGAAAGGAAAAAGGTATTACAAGCAATAAATAAATAAAATTTAGTTGGCAATAAATGACCAGCCGAGGTTGATATGCCATAAAAACAAAACAACCAACAACCAACTTACACTGCTTTATCTTTCACTATTCGCAACGTATCCCTTTAGAAGTCTATTACTCCGTCTCTTCCTTCGAGTTAAGATTAAATAACAGGACAATTTAGCAAATAGCAGCACAAGTTAGGTTCTATATCTTTTCTTGTAGAAAGTAATGGCCACCTACGGTGGAAATATTCTACCTAGTCAGTCATGTGTCTTTCGAGTCATGATCGCCCAAGCCTATAGAGCAATTAACTGATATATGTTTGTGAGTGTCTGTGGTGATTTGTTAACCCTCTAGGGCCATTCGTATCATATTTGATACAGTATGAAAACAAGCCTTGAAAGAAATATTTTCCTGAAAAATTTTTTAAGAGAAATATTTTATAAATTTCAAATGAAAGCAGTACTGACTGCTCAGTCAATGAATACCAAAGGTTTCCTTATAGGGAAATACCAAATGTTTCCTTATAGGGAAATACTGTATCAAATATGATACGAATGGCCCTAGAGGGTTAAGTACAGATTAGATGGGGCTAGACGTCAAAACTGTTGGCTACTGTGAAAATGAACTCATTACTCAATTGTAATGATTCTAGCGTGCTAAATTGCTAACGTTTACACCACGTCGCAGCGCTTATAGGAGGTGTTACACCATGGAACTTTTTTCAGGGTTGGTTAATACATACTCGTGTAAGATATCTCAGTCCATAGTCTTTAACCTGTGTTTTTATGTATATTTCTGGCACACGATTTTATCTCAGATATTTCTATTTAATGTCCATACAGGGTGTCAATAAAGTTCGTGTGTACTTTAGAAAACTGATAGCTTTATTTGTATTTGCGATACAAACAAAAAAATCTAAAAAAAGATTAGAAAGAAGTAAGTCTATGTTTTTTAAAGGTTTTATTGAATTTTTATTTATGATTCAACGTGTCCTCCATCATTAGCAATACAAAACGTAATACAATTTTGGAGTTCACCGGAAACATTTGACAACTGATTTACAGTAATGCTTGAAATCATCTTAGTTATTTTAGCTTTCAAACCTTCTAATGGACTGGGTTTGGTTGCCTACACAATTATTTTCAGATGTCCCCATAAAATATTAATGGTGTCAAATCTGGCGAAAGTGGAGGCCAATAAAATGGTCCACTCCTGGTATATCTGTTAGGAAAATTCCTGATTTAGAAACTGTTTCAAACGCAGAGCAAAATGACAAGTATCTCCATCTTGTTGAAGCATTAAACTTTATAACATCTTTACTGCTTATTTCTATCATAAATACAAATAAAGTTTAAAGTGCACACCGACTTTATGAATACCCTGTACATCTTGAAAATATCCCGTGAGGTACTTAGAAACCACGAGGATAACACTTAGGACAACATGTCGATGCACCTTGCTTCCCTGACGCCACTTTTTATACTAATTCTAATTTGCCATGATCACAAGGAATGTATAAGTAAGCAAATAAATACGACAATAAATAAAAATATACAATTTATGGTAGAGACGATGTATGACGAAATCATTAATTTATAGTCAAATAGGGAAAAGCTACAAAGATGGAGGGTACCATTTTTAAAACAGAAACACTGGCTATAATTTTGAAGTATGAGATCGTTTAAGCCACATGTAATATATATGAGGACATAAAATAAGTAAATATAGGGTTCAGACTAATCAAACCACTTGAATAATTTATTTGTATTTTAAAGTTTATCAACCTCTTTCAGGCTATTTAATGTCATGGTATACTTAAATTTATTTGTGATGATACGGTTTGTTGGTGATAAGTTGTACTAATTAACCCATAGCAGAGAAAGAATAGGTCGATTCATATTTTACAATATATATTTGCTTGTAAACGAATATAAGAAACCCGACTGGAATTTGACTCAGATCTGTGATCTCCAATTCTTGACCGTTGACCATTACAGCATACCATATCTAATTAAGCCGTCACCTAATAAGGTTCTGATAAGATCGAAATTGTTTAACTTTACTATTCATGCAAAAATCAGGGTTTCAATTAGATATCAATGTAAGCCGTCCCTACCTAATTAAGAATTTCCGGAAATAAACCAGATATAAACCAGAAATGGAATTTTTTACTAGCAGAGCAAAACTATTCTACCTGCCATCAGCATAGATACTGCTAGACTCTAGGAAAGAAAGACACACCGCCTTCCTTTTACGCTCACTTTAATTAAAGCGACTACATTGAATCAATATAAACATCAATTGCATAGGAATTTGAGTTACTGTGTCGTACAAGAAAACCTTTCCATCGAAATCTAGCTTGGATATTTAAAATCTATCATTCGCCCCTGCATTGAGTACAGCTATATATATATATATATATATATATATATATATATATGGTCGGGTGCTCCTGCTGTTTAACTTATAATTCTCAAAAATCAAAAAAACTATCTGTAATATAGCCTGTATTGACCAGGCATCTCGACTTTAGTGATTTTCTTAACAACGTGGGCATACGTGCTTATCTTTCTAAATGTTTTTGTGGTAACTCCTCCAAGTAGGTTTTTTTCCTTCTGCCCCTTCTGAATCGATTTGGCGTGTTACTAGATTGTCGTATTGACCCTAATCCTTTAATGTTGAAAGATTGAAAGTCATGAGCCACTTCTACTCCCACAGTTTTGTTAATTATACTTCGAACCTCTGAAACTCCCTTCTTTTTGTTTGCTAACTAAAATCTTGTAAATTTAAATACATCATAACTTGACATTTTTTACCCTACTCAACTTCTATCGCATTTTCTATAGCCACTATACTCAGGCTTTTTTCGTATTCCATCTTTGTAAATTCATGCAAAATAGTCGCATTACAGTCTTGCTTAAGGGGATATTAAAAATTAAAAATAAAACATTTAAGAAAATTGTACAATTTTCAGGAATGATTCTCGCATTAAACTTCCGGTTTTCAATTAGATATGGTTAGGACTTGGCCTTGACTGTTCAACTCAATACGGTCAGCTTGTATTAAATGTGAAACAAAACCTGACCTGCACTATATTGTTCGTGCTAGCTCGACAGAGGAGTCGATTTTAGTCTTAATATACGACCAATGGTAAATAGTAAACAATGATGGATAGGATAACGATTTTAGAGACGAGGATGTCATAAAGCTAATTACTGGTACGGCTTTAACGCAGGCAAATATCGTCTGATTAACAAACGACGGAATTGTTACAGCTTTAATCAAACAAAACCAACCCGCTTCGACATGATGACAACACCGACGAAGACGACGATGATAACGATGTCTTTTTTCTTTAAATACTATATTAAGTTTTCTGATAGTTGTTAACCACATTAAAAGTGGACATTTTCCCTTTGTTTCGCTTAATATTGCTCGACAAGATATAAATAAACACCATTCAATTTCCGACAAGTCTCTCGCCTCTTCTCGACTCCGCCTATTTAAAGTAGACCAACATGAGGCAGAAGCAAATATCTTTGTATAAAACAGAATAAAAGCGACGTAACACTTATCAGTGTTACTTCACTTTCATTCAATTCATTCGCTTATCACTAACTACTGGTTCCGAATATGGATCGGACAAACAGACGGATATAATTCAATATATCTGAGAGTTACGACCGAAATTGGCTGAAGGAACGCAACAGGATCGCTTCACAATTAGTTAAGAATATCAGCTCGTCTAACGCCAAGAAGCCGTCTATCATAGCCAGTGTGATAGGACCATGATGGTAGAAAACCCAAGATTTGAAATAATAATCGGATTGATGGAAACATTTCAACCCTCAGAGAGATAAATTAAAATAAATACTATTAAAACTTTACAAAACGAAAACACCTTTTACATTATTCAGATTATTGTTCTCATCTTTGTTGCCATTTCGACTATATTTCAGCCGTTTTACGATCCAGCCTTCTTCAGGTGCTAAGTATTTCGAACCGAATCCTTTATTACGATCACTGTAGAATATCATTCTCATTTTTCTGTGCAAAGCCTCTTTTGGTAGTCTAACCCTCTAAGTTACCTTTTCAGCATTGCTGTAGCTTGATATTGAACTCACAACACATTGTGTCAAGTCACTGGAACTAACTAACATCTATATCCACCGGGCTATGTGTCCTCAAGAACAACTGAATTTATGGGACTTGTAAACATTATGTTCAGTAACCATTTGTTACCAGAGTTCATACTGCAATTTTTTGATGTTAATGGTTTTCTCTCGTATGTTTTACCAGTGTAATTTTAACACTGGTGATTTTCTCCGGCACTCTGTATTGCTGGTTCCCAAATTGTATTCATCTATATGCTTGGCCGGCTTAGGAGATTTTTGCAGCCTTGCATATACGCTGATTCCTTAAGTTTACGTGATTTTCAGGGGTGATCCCTATCTATTATTTCAACTGCATCCCATAGGGAGCGGTGATCCCCTATCTCTCTACATAAGTAATCAGCTGAACCTGATTTTTCTATCTCCCCTTGTGTTGCGGCCTTGCGATGATCTTGTAGCCTTACCTGAAGCGGTGGCCTGTTTCTCCTGTATATTCTTTTCCACAGCTACATGGAACGGCGTATACAAAGTCTTCACATATGTCCTCCCCTGTTGGGGATCTTACTTGGGAGAGATACCTGCAAAGTGTAGAAATACCTCTAAAGATTTTTCTGGTGTTATATGGACCACAGATCATTTGTATTTTCTCCGATAACACCTTCACATATGGTAGACAGGCCTACGATGTTTTCTAAGAGTTGTAATCCTCATGCACTTAACCTTCCATGTTAGTTGAAATTCTTGTCATATATTCTGGATACAAATATAGACAACTATCGAAAACTTGAAGTACATTGTACGTTGTGGTGCAATGGATATCGACTCGGAACAACAAATCGTGGAGCCGAGTTCGAATTCCTGTTAAATTCATTGCATTCACTTCGCTCAAATACCCTTGGGAAAAGTATTAATCCGTCTCTTTCCTCCAGTTATGGATTAAATAGCAGGACAGATTGGGTTCTATTACCTTGGCTGGCAACCGGTCTACCTCAGAAAGCAATAGCAACCTACTGCAGGATAATCTTCTGCCCAGTCAATCATGTCTCTTTCGAGACATGATCGGCAAAGCGTGTATCACGTATGGCAATTAACTGACCGAAAACTAAAAGTAAAATTGTATCTTTGGTATATACTAACAACGGATTTAAATTATCTTAAAAAACATAAAAATGTGAACAAAAACGCAGGAAAAATTAAGAGAAAATATAGGAAAACATTAATTAGAACAAGTGTATTCAATATTGGGATTTTTTAGTTTAGGATTGAGTTTATAAAAATTACTTTATTTTGAATATGACACTGTTTACATAAACCAATTCCTCACCATCAATAATTAACCTGTCCTCAAAACAGAGAAATATTATTTGTCATAGAAAATGTATTATGTATTATCATAAATTTCTGTAAAAACAAACTTTTTAGCAAGACATCTCATATCTGAATTACCATTTGTTATTATGTAAAATACACTTGAAATTTATTGGACAATGCGAGAAATATTTTTAATTATATTCTAATGTTTATATTAATAAAAATATTAATAATAATGAGTTTAGAATGTTTACTAATTTTTTCCATAAAATAATATGGAGGATTCTTTAGAAAATCTAATTAATCAGATAATTTTGATTAATTAAACAATTCCATGAATGTTTGTCGGCTCCGTTAGACTAATTTGTAGTACTTTACAATATTAGACAATAACAGCACTTTTTCTTACGAACGCTCTCGTTTTTCTAACATGTGACTGAATTTTCACAAAACAGACTTACATTTTACTATAATAACAAGGTGGATTAAAGAAAAACTAATTAAACAGATTATGTTGAATTATTTAGATAATGTCATGAACGATTGATGACTCTTTTCGACTAATGAAAAATCAGATATCCCTCGTTACAAACACTCTAGGTTTTCCAACTTACGAATAAATATTGGTAAAACTGATATGGCGTGGATCCGGGTTACGAACCAGACAAAGTAATGAACAACAAAAAAGATATTAGAGATAGACATATAGATTATATTGAACGTAAATATACAACCTGGAACGTAGCTTAATAATCGATCAGTAAGTAATATATATATATATATATATATATATATATATATGTGTGTGTGTGTGTGTGTGTGTGTGTGTGTGTGTGTGTGTGTGTATTCAAGTCTTGAAGTGAAGCTGTATTGAAATAGTATATATGTGTAATATTATTCTGGCTGAATGGAGCTCAGAGCTGCTATGGCTGCTGACACGGTATACTCTGTGTAACTTCGGTATCGTTCGGTAACTTACGGATCAGTTCCGATGTCTCTCACTGATCTATCTATGTCAGGAGTATATATATATATAAAAGTCTGATGTTGATAGATATTGTAAACTGAATAATTGTAAGTCTCATGTAAAGCATGTGAATACGATTATATTTTATCAGGTAATATGAAACATTAGTGTACATTTACCGTCAATGATTGTTGTGGATTCCGGGCGATGAACCGCACAAAATAATGAACGACAAAAACAGATATTGAGATAGAAAATTCGGTTATATTGAACGTAATGTACAAAGTTGAACGCAGGTTAAAAAATTCAGGAATACTATGAGTAAAAAATATATATATATAAGTCTTGAAATGAAGTCGTGGGAAATAGTACAGCTGTATATATTATTCTAGCTGAGTGGAACTCGGAGCTAGTCTGACTTCTGACGAGGTAGTCTCTGGGTAACTTCGTTATCTCTCGGTAACTTAAATATCAGTACCGGTACTCTCCTATAGCGGATCTTTATGATTACTCTCAACTCTCCACTGCTGTTCTCTCTATGGCAGGAGCATATATATACTCAGTCGAGTCTATTATCATATAGAAAGGGAAGATCCCACAACAATAATAATGGCATTTATGTGGTGAATATGAATTAAAAATCTCCCTTTTCTTCATTGTTTTAAAAGTTTGCGAGAAATTTACGTAAGAGGGTTTATTTTGACTAACAGAAAAAGAGATAGGCTGCAGGCTGAAGAGAAAATGAAGGCAAAGTTTAACGAGCTAATGTGAAAATTTGACCAATGAAAAGAGAACGGCTTCCCAACTCAGAAAAAGTTACGAGCCAATGTCAAATCGGTTTTTGATATGAATAGGCAGGGAAAAGTCAATCAAACAAGAGAGAGAGAGAGAGAGAGAGAGAGAGAGAGAGAGAGAGAGAGAGGCAGAGTCTACCACGTCTGAATAACGCCGATGTCAAATTACACGCCGACACATTATCAGTCTTTAATGAGAGAGAGAGAGAGAGGGGGGGGGCGGAGTCTACCACGTCTGAATAACGCCGATGTCAAATTACACGCCAACACATTATCAGTCTTTAATAAGAGAGAGAGAGAGAGAGAGAGAGAGAGAGAGAGAGAGAGAGAGGAGGGGCGGAGTCTACCACGTCTGAATAACGCCGATGTCAAATTACACGCCGACACATTATCAGTCTTTAATGAGAGAGAGAGAGAGAGAGAGAGAGAGAGAGAGAGAGAGAGAGAGAGAGAGAGAGGGGCGGAGTCTACCACGTCTGAATAACGCCGATGTCAAATTACACGCCGACACATTATCAGTCTTTAATGAGAGAGAGAGAGAGAGAGAGAGAGAGAGAGAGAGGCGGAGTCTACCACGTCTGAATAACGCCGATGTCAAATTACACGCCGACACATTATCAGTCTTTAATGAGAGGTGGATCATTTCACAGAATTCTATTCAATTCCTAAGTTAAATATCTTAAAATATATACTTTTATTCATGTTAATTACAGCGATATAACGTATTGGGAGAAACGAACGCAATCAATATCTTCTAAGCATTTTAGTATATTAATTCGTGTCCGATGATTTAATATAATTCTTTTTTTTCTTGACATTTCTTCGAAACTACGAACATTTAATGTTTGATTACTCGTTCTGAAACAAGCTACTGAAATTTCAAATATGTAAATTTGAAATGAGGTCCTTGTCTTCTTTTATTAAAAATAACACGTGTGTTTTCTCGTCATTATCCCTACATACTTCATCTATATAGAGAATATAATTGCATTGTGTCAGATGAAAGAAAAATATATAATTTCAATACTGGTGAAAACGACATATTTTTTTTAATCATCTCACCCCAAGAAAAGAATTCTACTGCCACTATTGCTCAGATGATTCCATAGGGGAAAGTGATGAGAAAGAGGGGTTGGTTATAGGAAATGTCAGGAGTGGGGAAATACACGGATGAGAATACGGAAGATGTGGGTGGAGTAGATGAAAAAAGAGCTTCAGAGAATGGATGCGAGTTAGTTAGGAGATGTCTATTGACTTTACATTTAAATTCCTGGAGATTGTAGCTGTCGGGGAAGCAAATATATGGGAGGGAATTCCACCGATGGGAAGAGCGTGTAAAGAGTCTATTAGAGTAGAAATTGAGGTTACATTTTATAGCTTTCACGGTAAAATGGTGGGACCTATTTGCTAATCTAGTAGCTCTTGTAAATTCGAACCTAGGGTTCAACAGTGAGATAAGTTCATTGGAGCAGAAGCTGTGAAAGTATGATTCAAAATCTGTCTCACTACAATATATTCGGTACGTACATAAGATTGCACTAACATTCTTTGAAATTGAGGGAATTTAATAAATAGTTTTAGCCATCAGGGGTTTATTGTTGTAGTAAAAACTATATATAATTGTAATTATCGGTTTTGTTAAATACTTTACTATATTTGAATATGATTGGAAATTGTTTTTTAAGAATAAGGATTACATTAAACATTCAAGTAAACCTTAACATGTGACACCTTGCTCCCGGCTGGCTCGCTGCCCCTGGTCCGGAATCTGTTGTGATGATTATGACTGGAACCTGAGTGGGTTGATGCTGTCGAAACGGCACCAGTTATGACGATGCTCTCGGTTTGCCAAACGTGACGATGGCCTCGTCACTGTAGCTAGTATTCAAGACGTCTATTACAACGGTGAACTTTTTTATCCACGCTGTTTTCTTTGATGTCAAGTAAGTCATACTGAAAATCCGGTAGCCGTTTCAAATGTTCAAATCCTTTTCCAGCAAATGTAGGGACGAGGATCTGACCTTAACTTAACCCCATCAAAAGTCCTGAAAACTTGTTTTGAGTATATTTGCCTTCCATTTTTACCGGTCAGAAATTCTCTCTGAATACAATGGGAATTTTTTTTCTTTTTTCCAAATTCCCAGCTAATTTCTCTATTCGTTTTGGAATTTTACAAGTACATAATTACTGAATAGTTTTAAGTAAAGCTCGTATCGCAAATTACAATAAAGCACAACCAACAATACTAATAATAATAATTTTCTTTCACTCCGTTATATTAAACCAAAAAGTATATTTACCTGGAAATAAGGTTACACACATTCGTAAAAACAGTGATTTGAGAATAATATTAATGCTTAAGTTATTTTGTCACGCTCTATATTTTTTACATATGCAGCTCTTTTCACTCTCCACCTGTTATTATCAGTATTAGTATTGTCTGATTTGGTTGTTGGTTCATTGCTGTGCGTTTTATTATTATTATTATTAAAGTAAATTACTTCAGTTCCTATGTGAAAATACATTAATTATCTAAACTTCTCTATAAATGGAACTTTGTCTGTCTGTATGTGTGTGTTTGTGTGTGGGTCTGTTGTGTGTGTCCGTTACCTATAGACTCCGAAACGGCTGAACCGATTTTATTGAAAATTTACACAGTTGTAATATAAGCGTCTACGAGTGTTCTTAGCTAGGTTTTGTGTCGAGGTACACCCGAAAAATATCGAAAACCGATAATCGAAAAATTCGGGTTATAGAAGGAGTGGTTCGATTTTAATCAAATTTGATACACTCATAGACAAAGACATAAGAAACGATAGTCAGAAGTTTCAAGGCTGCAGCGCTTAAAATAAAATCGATAATATATATATATATATATATATATATATATATATATATATATATAAAAGGCAAGATGTTTGTGTGTGTGTGTGTCTGTTTATCTGCCTGTATGTCTGTATTTTTTTCAGCCCTTTTTTTTCAGACGTTTTTGCTTCTGGTTTAGCTCTAAGTAGGTATAATTGTAGTTCTTAGTCTCAGCCACGATACTATTTACTCAGTGGACTTATTTAGCCTTCAAAAGTCCGTTTACGACGAAATAACTTATTTGATATCGATACCAGGAAATCAAAATTTGACTTACATCCATTCATTTTTCTTTGTCTACAGTTTCGCTTTAACTGGAAACGACTATTGCTTTTTAGACTTTCGTGCCAACGTCCAAAGAGTCAGAGCTCCAGAATCATGGATCAGTTTTAAAGCTTTTATTAGAGCCGAGCAACGCCGGACTATACTGCTAGTATATCTATATTTTTACCAAACTTATAATAATATCAATTATTATAGATATCATGAAGGAATAAGCTAGTAACACACTGACTACATAGTGGTACTTATGTGTACTACGCATTAACGCATCATTTGTATACGAGCGTTGCCTGAAATGCATGCTATTAATACTTGCATTAAAGTAAGCCATCACCGACGCATAACTATTATGGTGAAACACACCTCTTCCTCAGATAACTGACTCTCCTTCCTATATGAATAAGACTTATTCGAGAAGCTCTTGAAAATGTTTTGGAAAATTCAAAGGAGTCCTTTAGAGTTCTATTGGAGTTCAGTAGAACGACTAGGCAGTTGATATTAGTCGGCAGTTAGCCCAATACTAAGGAGTCAGCATTCAGTGGATGATTACCAATTTCCTAACATTTTGGTGCGGTAAGTTGCTATCGGCTCGGAACGAGAAATCGGGGAGCTGAATTCATTGCAGATGAATTCATTGCATTCACTTACGCGCAAATACCCTTGGGAAAGGTACTAATCCGTCTCTTCCTTCCAGTTATGGGTTAAATAACAGGACAGATTGGGTTCTATAGCCTTGGTCGGCAACCAGTCTACCGCAAAAAGCAATGGCAACCTACTGCGAGATAATCTTCTGCCCAGTCAGTCATGTCGCTTTCTAGACATGATCGCCCAAGCGTGTATCACGTATGGCACTTAACTGACTGAAGTTGATTAGCAACTGACATAGCCCGATTATGACCTTCAGTGCGAAAACTATTCCACATCAATAATAAAAAAAGTAATTACTACATTTGCCAGTTAGTAGTTAATTTTTCCTAATTATTATTATATTTACAAGTAAGTTGCTAATGTTTCCCTATATTAAAATTGAAAAGTTGCTCAGAAAAAATAGAGATAAATATATATATACAGAAACCTGAACACAATTACTTTTAAATGTAGCGTATGATTATTTTCCTATTTTGACTTTATAAGATATTGATTTAAATCAGTATGTATTTATTTGGTATATAACTTGCTAAGGGCTTTGATTATGATCTCTCAGTTCCGTCGTTATCTTAGAGAATAGTGCGACTCGGTGTAGACGCAGCTGAGAAAAATAAATACTGTTAGGTGGCTGGTCTCTGCGTGGGTTGATGCTGTTTTTATGACGATGCTCTCGGGTCGCCAAACGTCCGAGGCTGCAACCTAAATTACACTATCTAGAGTGGATCAGTCATCATACGATGCAGGCGCAAATGAAGTTTACGTGGGTTAGTCGATTTTGTATCTTGCCCGAGTGTAGCTGTCACATTTTGTCTTAATCGGGTGACTGGTGTAAATAATAAAACTTTCAGTTTAACAGGGATTTATTTTACAAAATAAACTGTATTTTATCCGAGTTAGTTTACCAAATAAAAAGCCAGCATCCTCAGAAAGTATTTTTAATATAATGTATATGCAAAGATCCTGACTTCATGGTTTATATTCAAAGAGTCTACACCCAGACAACATTTTTTTTTAATTAATTCACCCTAAATTAAAGCAGTATCGTCACTGATGCGCAGGAGGCTACATTAGTGTAAAAGTTTAGACAGGAGAAGAAGGAAGAGAAAGACGAACCAGTTCCAGAGAAAGTTCAAGCGAAGGATGGAAACAGAGGCGTGAAGACAGTTGCGAAAGTACAGAGAAATGAAAAGAACAAGGTATACGGGGTGATGTAGAAAACACTTGAGTGAAGTGGATAAGAGATAGGTATTGACAATGCATTTAAATTCATGGAGGTTGTAGCCATCAGGAAAACAAGTATGTGGAAGTGAATTCCACAGGCGGGCAAGTAGCTGATAGAGTAGAATTGTCGACTGCATTTGGTTGATCTAAATGTAAATGGGTGGAACCTTGTTGCCAGTCTGATTGCACGAGTAAAATTCTTGTGGCAAGAGCATCAGTGACTTAAGTTCGTCGGAGCAGAAGCTATGAATATATTTGTAGAATAGACAGAGGTAAGCCACATCCCGCCGGTGAGAAAGTGGCCAAGTCGGAACCTATCCCGTTACAGATTCCCCTTTGGAGCCTATCAAGAACACTAATATGAACGGCAGGGGAGCCTAACCATATATGATAACGGTAATCTATGTACGGGCGGATGGGTGATTTGTATATGTGCAAGATGGCATGAGGCGTAAAAAAACTTCCTTGCCCGACACAGTGACCCAATCTTCCTAGCAGTTGATTTAGCTATTCACTCAATGTAATGATTCCACTTAAGATCGAAAGAAAGGTAAGGCGGCGGAGGCGCAATATATTGCTCTCAGGGAGATTCGCTTGGTTTATGCTTATGATGGGGGCAGGATAGTTTGCTGTCATGGTTGACACATAGCAGTTTCGTTTATAAGCATTGAAATTTACTTACCCTAGTCAACCACTGAGCGTAGATCCTTCTCATGATCACCATCGAGATGTGTGGTCGAAGACGGATCTCCAGACAATAAACGTAACCGTTGAATGAGCAACTAACACTATGAGGTACACGGGGATTCTTAGATATGTATATAGTCGGAGCGGTGATGTCAAAGCAACGATGGACATTGGGGTGTGTATACTGAATGCAAAATCAACATAATAAAACTTCTCTTTTTGGCCCAGGCAATATTTGAAATTTTAGAACATCGTCTTTAGTTTGACCTGTAGATAGACGTGTTTCTTTAAAAATACATTAGGCAAGATATATATATATATATATATATATATATATATATATATATATAATCATATCACCCCAAGCTAGGCATTTTATTGCCACTGTTTTGCATGCGGCTACATAGGAGAAACTTATGAGAAAGAGTGAGTGGTTATAGGAGGTGCTAGGAAGTGGGTAAGAGAAGGATGAGAATACTGATGAGAGTGGTGTGGCCGGAGAAAGGAGCATGAGAGAGGGGATGATATGTATACAGTACTGTGCGAAAGTATTAGGACAAGAACTGTTTTATCTTCTATGAAGCATATTGACAGAAAATAAACAATATAATTAATGTAGATTTATATCATTTACTCAACAGATGCTTTAACAAGAAAAATACTTGCTAAAAAATAAATTTAATATTTAGTATAATAGCCTTTTGCTTTGATCACAGCTTTCAGTCTGTCAGGCATTGACTTCACAAGCTTCTCCAATGTATCTAATGGTATCTCCTGCCAAGCAGCTTGAATTTATTCCCAAACTGCTTTGCGAAGTAACATTAGATTTATGAATTTTTATCCAAAATATCCCATAGATGTTCAATAGAGTAGTTTCAAAATAACTTGTTTAATTGTAAATAGGAATAATTAAATAAAATTTCTTTTTAATACATTTCTTTTACACCTAGTTTTTAATAATCACTATTTATTATCAATTTACTTGGCTTTTCACCCTGTATTTGTATTTCAGTGTGTTTTTTAGGAAAATCACCCCTGTCCTAATACTTTTGCACACTACCGGTAGTGTGCAAAAATGTTAAAACAGGAGTGATTTTAAACTTTATTTTGATGCCTCATAAAATATAAAAATAGTTCTTGTCTTAATACTTTTGCGTAGGCCTGTATATGTATATAATTCTTTTGTAAAATTTGCCCCAGTCAGTATTTGTTTAAACAAAATATCTTTGGGAAATTATCAGGGTTTTTTTCAACATTGAGGGTAGCAGTTTTCTTTTGTTTCTAAGGAAAAAAATTGTATGGGCTGACTTCCCAGTCAACCACACCTTCCTTCTTCATTTTTTCTTTTTCCTGCGTCCTCCCTGTCGCTTCTGTCCCTCTGACATGGCTGAATTTTAGCCTTTGAACTCTTTACTCGGATTTGGAGGAGGGGTATGTCTTCTAGAAAGAAACATAAGTATCCGTCTGTTTTTCCCTTTAATTCCTTAAATTCCCTATTTTATTTTCCTATGGATGGAAGATAATTCTTGACTTCTGCCGATATAAAATCTTATAATAATTTGAATTTGAGTAAATAAAATTTCGTTTCGAGTTTGATGAAGAAGCGAGGATCTCCTCGTAGAAATGGCTATTCAACGGATTAAATTATGGAAATGTTTGTTATATTTTTTTATTCGTCTCTGTAAATAGAATATTTGCATAGAGCCCTTCATCTTATCAATTTTGATATTAATGAAATTAATATTAATTAGGATCGGGTTTATGGGATTTACATATCTGATCATCCTTTAGGATTTAAAACACACACACAGACACACACAGACACACACACACACACACACACACACACACACACACACACACATATATATATATATATATATATTGAAGAAACTGTTCCATAACTAACAGAAACCAAGCTGTGCAGTGACCTAACCGCTAGAACAGATCCTGTGGGGATGCCGTCGATGAAAATGACGATGATTAAATGAAAATAACGATGCTGAGGATGCTGATGACAAAGACAATAATGATGTTCATGATAACAACGACGATGACGATGACAGTGACGATGATGAACACGATAACAAAAACGATGGCGACGTTGATGATGACAGTGATGATGGTGATTAGAACATTGATGTTGATATCGAAAACGATGATGATGATCTCTATAACGACAACGAAGATAATGAGGTGGTGACGATTACGTTGACAAATTTGATGACGACAAAGATAATGATGCTGATGGCAATGGTGACGATGATGACAAAGATGATAATGCTAATGACAGTGATTAGGATACTCATGGCGATGATGATGAAAATATCTATTATGATGACACTGTTCATGATTATGATGATGATGACGACCATGACGGTGATGATAGAGATGATGGTGATGAGGATGGCGACGGCGACAAAGATGATAATGATGACAACGTTGTTCTACCTCATGCAGAACAGTAATAACGTTATATCTAGCTTCCGTATTTGTTATGTAAGAAGAAAGTGTGGATACCAAAATGTGTGGTCGAAGACGGATCTCCAGACAACAAACGTAACCGTTGAATGAATTGTGTTACTGGGATAGCGTGACAATAATTTTTTTTATTTATTCTGTGTTGTGCATCATTCCGGTGTGTTGCGTCATTGTAGAAATTGTTTTCTGAGTTAAATACTCGAGGGAATTATTCCAAAAAGTAATATTTTGTATTTTTTTTTTAATCATCTCACCCCAAGCAAGGCATTCCACTGCCACTATTGCGCATGGGGTTACATAGGGGAAGGTAAAGAGAAGGAGTGGTTAGACATAGGGAATGTTAGGAGGAGGTGACAAATGAGTATGGATACCGAGGGTGAGGGTTGGGCAGATGGGAAAAGTGTTTGATAGAATGGGAGCAGGTTAGTGTGTTAGGAGGTGTCTATTGACCTTACATTTAAACTCCTGGAGATTGTAGCAGTCGGGGAAGCAATCGTGTGGAAGGGAATTCCACAGTCGGGAAGTGCAAGAAAAGAAAATGTTGGAGTAGAAGTTACGGTTGCATTTTATCGGTTTCACTGTAAAAGGGTGGGATCTAGTTGCTAATCTGGTATCTCGTTCAAATTCGTATTTAGCGGGCAGCAGTGATCTAAGTTCATCGGAGCAGAAGCCGTGAAAGTATTTATAGAAGAGACACAGGGAAGCCACGTCTCGCCGGTGGGAGAGAGACTGCAGGCGGTCTGCCAAGTCGGTATCTATCACATTACAGACCATCCTCTGAACCTTATCGAGAAGACCGAGGAGAATAGCAGGGGCCCCCGACCAGATATGGCAGCAGTATTCAATGCACGGGCGGATGGTATATTTATATATGTGCAGGATAGATTTAGACGGAAAAAACTTCGAGGGCCCTACACAGAGAACCGACTTTCATAGCAGCGGATTTAGCAATGGATTCGATATAGTCATTCCATTTGAGCCCCGCTGAAAGTGTGAGACCATTATTCATTATGTATTATTCGAAGGATTCGTTTAGTACGTTGACCTTACGCGAAGATGCCGAAATACTTTAACTCGCTAATAGCAAGTTACCAAATGTTCCTTTTAGAATAACGTTACAAAAAACTAAAATTAATAATTATTTTTCTATAATTATAATATTGTAATTAATATTTTCAACTCGATTTTGTGCTTAATACCTATTTTACGGGGGATGTCAGAGATTTTTTTAAACATTTAAATATTATTTGTCAAAACGATTTTATGATATTTTCTTTCGACGAAACCTTACGTTTAATCAATAGTCCCTTTTTCATCACTCTTAGTTTATTCAAAAGATTCAAATAAATCTAGGGAACGATTCTTTGTCCCAATGACAGAAATAAACCAGACTAGGAATAATGCTCATGTCATCCTACTCAGATCTGATATTGAACGTGTTGTCAAAAAGCCATTTCTGACAGTCAATATATACACTGGTACCCTGGTTCAGTGCTTATCAAACGTCAACACGTGCAGTTCTTCAATAGAATTGGCAGACAACCAGTTGAAGCAAAACGAAGTCATTTGCCACTGTAACTGACATGTGGCTGCCCTATTCATAAAGCTTAAGGGAAGACTCTTGATAAGATTGTTTTTCCCATGGAAGGAAGGAGAAAATTCAGCTGGGTTAGGTATATGTTGCCCTCAGAAAAGTCAAACATCTATATGTTCAATTTCTTCTTTGATTTGATGTAAGAACTAAGTGTTAACTGTTCTGTACTCAAAAAAATGAACCAGCTCAGTGAAGAATATGCATAAACTCCCGACTAATTGCTGTAGCAACTAGTACTGATGCTTTCTTGAAGATTTGGTTTCTCTATATTCAACAGTGTTTGGAAAACCAGGAAAAAAGCGGAGAGAATCCTTCATAGGTTTCATCTGTTTTGCGGAGACATTCTTCAAGCAACAACAAAGGATCGAATCCATTTTCCCTGTCTAAATCATTCGGAGCAGACGAGCCTGTCACAGAAAGGCGAGGAAGTGGCGTCATGACAATTGCAACAAATTATATTTCACCAAAACAACTGAACGTTAGAGCCAGTCACATAGAACATGCAGCTGTAGCGGTCACGAAATTTTCGAAAACATTTATCATTATTGCTCTCATTTAACGACAGAACCATTGATCATTCATCACACAAAACCTCATGAAATCCGAGAGTATCTTAACCTTTATCATTGGGGATTTTGACATTGAACTCACTAAATCCCCTTATCACCAAATACTGTTTATCACGGAATAATTAGATTTTCCTCAGCATATGATATATTCTTGGATCATGTTTATGTCAAAGGAATATACTTTGTATTGACGGACGTTACAGATACGTATTTTCTCGAACCACGATGCAGCATACATTTCACTGAAATTATAAATTTCACTTTCATTTTTGTTTCCCTCAGGATTTTCTATTTGAAGATATGTGTTGTAGAGAAATGAGGATTGTATTTATATAAACTTTGAAATGCTTAAAGAAGAGCATCATTCCCTTATCCAAACTAAAAATATATCAAGATCCAATGCCTAATGCTGGTATGTATATATAAAAATAAGCAAACACACGACTTTCACTTTGTGCGCTCTCAAGTTTGAGAGTACTAAAAATGAACATGCCATCCTTCAAAAACAAGTGAACACTTAAAGTGAATCATACAGGTACAAAAATACTAGTAAAAATCCGGATGATGTAAAGTGACATTAACCGCTCTTGAGAGTACCCAAAAACAATTGAACACTAAAAGCAATCATGAAAGATAAAAAAAATATGAGTAAAGATAAACAGAACATAAATCAGAAACGATATCTGCCACAGGATCATATCCAAAATCTAATCAGTTCTTCTAGTCATGAAACCAGTCATCCCTGAAATTTTTATTCGATTTCATCCGGCGGGTTTCGAGATATCTTGTTCACGAAAAGACAGTCAGACAAATATACAAAAGAAACAGAAAAAATAGCCCTGCATTGGCGGAGGTAGTACAAATAATATTTATAAAATCAGTAATAATTATTTATTCTAAATATATACAACTAGCAGTATAACCCGGCGTTGCTCGGATATAATGAAAGCTTTAAAACTAATCAATGGTCCTGGAGCTCAGACACATTGGACGTTGGCACGAAAGACTAAAAAGCAATAGTTGTTTCCAGTTAAAGCGAAACCGTAGAGTGAATGAAAAATGAATGGATGTAAGTCAAATTTTGATTTCCTGGTATCGATTTGAAATTTTCTGCACTATTGTAAGAACTGCAACCTTGAAACTACTGAATATCGTTTCTTATGTCTTTGTCTATGAGTGTATCAAATTTGGTTAAAATCGGACCACTCCTTCTATAACCCGATTTTTTCGATGATCGATTTTGGATAGTTATCGGGGGTACCTCGACACAAACCTACCTAAGAACACTCGCAGACGCTTATAGTAAAACTGTGTAAATTTTCAATAAAATCGGTTCAGCCGTTTCGGAGTCTGTAGATAACGGACACACACACACAGACACACAAACAGACACACAAACAGACAAAGTTCCATTTATAAATAAGTTTAGATTACCAAAAATAAATGATTATTTTTAGATAAAATTTCACTGTCCAGAAGTAAAGTATTTATCGAGATATAGTTATTACCATTGACGTCCTTATCTACAATAAATTTAGGGCAGAATGAACACCGTAGAGCAGGGAGAAAAATTGGTCAACTTCCGATTCATGGTTACACATAATAATCCACATAACAAAAGTATGCCGTGGGTCGGGAAGAATCTAAAAGAAAAATTTTCTCATCAAAAAAACATTTTAATTTTTTGTTGTGGCTAATTTTAAAACTTTCATACTTATTTGAACGAGTGCTTTTTTGTCTTGTATTTTTTTCAAATAAATTTATTTACTGTACTTTAAGTTAAAACTTAGTTAACTTCTCACATTTCTTTTTCAATTGGAGTAGATAGATCTATCGCCCGGTTCACACTCCACCCATGTCTATGGAACAGGTTAAGAGGCTCATCCCTTGTTCCCTGTTTCGGATGTGGTTTCCGGCTTTCTCTTTTCCAATCTTCTCATTGAGTTTTTTTTTTCAATTGGAGTAGATAGCTCTATCTATCGCCTGGTTCACACTCCACCCACGTCTATTGAACAGGTTAAGAGCCTCATCCCTTGTTCCCTGTTTCGGATGTGGTTTCCGGCTTTCTCTTTTCCAATTTTCTCACTTTGTTTTTTTTTTTCTCAATTGGAGTAGATAGGTCTATCTATCGCTCGGTTCACACTCCGTCCATGTCTATTGAACAGGTTAAGAGGCTCATCCCTTGTTCCCTGTTTAGGATATAGTTTCCGGCTTTCTCTTTTTTCACTATTACGTCGCCCCCTGCACATCAGTGGCGTTCCGCCTTGCTCGGGGTGATACGATTAAAAAAAATCCCACAAAAATAATTGCCAAAACAGGCCCCAAAGAGGAACCAATCTTTTATTTAAAGGTTAGGGTTGACCGGACCTGATAAACTGCGTCTCCAAGACCTTCAGATAGAACAACAAGTGCAATCAGATGATCCGCTATAGAAGACTCGTATGTGATTTGTATGGTATCACCAGAAAAAAAGTTTGTTGTTAGTATTTTAGCAGTCAAATGTTGTTTAATCCTAATATCTAAACGTTTCGTCGTTCTACTTATGTAGTCCACTCCACGATTACATTTAAAAACATGGAAAAACGGGTCTAGTTTTAAACAAAACACGTACATTAGTTGATTAATAACACTTACTTGAATTTAATTAAATACGTTTGGCTAAAATCTCACTAACACTACGCAACCACGGTATTGGGAGATAGACTGGACATTTTCCACAGTTACTGGTTTAATTTTAATTCTATAGAATCTTCCCTCGAATATCAGAATAAATAATGTCCGATGGATAATCTTTGCTCAAAAGATACTATTGTACAACTAATTTCATCATTTAGTGCGTCATCTAAATAAATCACTAACGTCCTATGGGTCAAGGTCTTAATCAAATTAATCTTTTGTCGTTTAGAATAAAAATAATCTAAACGGGTAAATAGATTTGTAAATGTAGACTTCCTATACACAGAAGTAATAAAATTGGAAGCTCTTCTATGAAGAACATCTAAGAAGGACAAAAAAAACTATTGTCATTTTTTCTAGGATCCGTTTTGCCAGTTATGTAGGTCTGATGCGTACATGCTGTCTTTCAAAGACGACGTGCAAGTCTCAGAATAAGTTAAAGCATCATATTTCTAAGAGTATTGGTTGTGGGGTTTAACCAACAGCTACAAAAAAATGTAGTTAATCTGTCTTCTTATTGTCCCTCTGAGATTGAGCTTTCTATTTTGTTCCATGGTCTAGACTTCAGTATTCCTCCTTCTTCTCTTTGATAGAGAACAGATATTCTCGGAGTTCGAAGTGTTTATGCTCAACTCTCTAAGTTTCAACCCGTGTCTACAGATAAATCTAGTAGCTTTCGAGTCAAAATGAATGACTTGGCGCATTCATATCCCGGTTCTTCTATTTCTTCCTCGGGATCTAAATGAAGAAGTGAAAACCACCGGATTATCAAGTCCTTTAAGGATAGCCATTCCTTGTTTATCACGAAACCGGAAAAGAGTTCTGATGTCGTCTTTTTCAATCGCCATGATTACATTAATAAAATGTTAACTATACTTGATGATCCTTTAAAGTCTCAACGCTTTTATTCTATTGACACTCAATATTGTACACTGATCCCTGAAATGTAATTACACAAAAGTTTCGTCAAATGTGTAAATGAAATGTCTGAGGAATTAATACTGCCTTGCTCTATTTGACCCCGTCATTATGGTTTACTTAAGATTCATAAAAATGATGTCTCTTTGATAGGGTTGTCTTAACATAAATTTGCTAAATGGTTAGTAATAATGTTACAATCAATTTTTCAATTTATTCGGAACTGTGATGTCACTATCAGTAAAAAAGGGCAGTCAAAAATGCCAAATACAGGTCTGGGATACCAGAATCAAGCAGGTACAAAATTTTATATACCTGGGAAGCGTTATAAAAAAAGACGAAAAGTGCGACACAGAGATCCGAAGGCGAATTGGCATGGCGAAGGAAGCATTCCAGAAGTTGAGTAAGGTATTAAGAAACAGGACAATTTTGCTAGAAACTAGGAAGAGCGTATTGGATTGCTACGTCCTTCAATATTGCAGTGAATGCTGGAAAACACAATGAAGGAAAACACTTGGAGCAGCTGAAATGTGGTTCTACAGAAGGATGCAGCGAATATCATGGATCCAGCATATGAGCAATAATGAGATCTTAAAAATGATGGAAACAAAAAGGAAATTAATACTGAGCATCACGGAGAGACTGCTGAAATTACTGGGACATGCAATTAGGAAGGATGACTTGGAGAAACTGATACTAACAGGCCTGATAGAGGGGAAAAGATACAGGGGAAAGCAACGGATAACATATTTGAAGGACCTAATCAGGTAGATGACGGAACCCACGTCTGAAGGAACAGGGTACATAGAAGAAGAAGATGCCACTAATGGACTTATGTGTTCTTTTGACATATGCAGCCTTTATACATGTTTTTTTTGTCGGAGACTATCGATATTTGTAGTGAATTACTATGTCGTACTCACTTGGCGCCCACGAAGATGCTTTCTTTGAATTTATGAAACTTGCAAGTATATTTGTCGATTTTAGTTTTGCCAATATCATGTATAGTCAGTGATGGTGTAGCGATGAGTTTACCTTTAGGTATTGTTTGGCTAATATATCTCTGGGCTTTCATGAGGAGAGATTACTGTTAATTCTTCCAGTTTTATGTTCAACTTCGGATATGTTGATGACACTTTTTGTGTTTCAACAATGAATAGGAGGTTGTTCAATTCTTCTCCTTACCCAATGGTTTTCATTCTGCCCTAAAATTTAAAAAGTCAATTGTTTTTGCTCTTTTTAGATGCTCTGCTTCATAGAAAATCTTCCTCTTTTGTTAGTTCTTGGTATAGGAAATCTATATTTACGTGTCTGATGAGATTCGTTTTGTTCTAAACGACAAAACATTGTTTTGTTAAGACCTTGGCGCACAGGACGTTAGTAATTTGTGCAAATGACACTCTCAGTGATGAAATTAATTGTATAACTAGCATATTTGTGAGCAATGGTTATCCGTCGAACATGGTTCATTCGGTTATTCGAAGGAAGATGGGTGAATTAATTAAAATTAAGACAGTAACGGTGGAAAATGACTACTCTATCTATAAATACTGTGGTTGCTTAGTGTTAGTGAGATTTTAGACAAGTGTATTTCATTAAGTTCAAATGAGGGTTATTACGCAGCTAATGTACTTGTTTGTTTTAAAACTAGGCCTGTCCTTCCACTATACGTAACGACGTTCTTTCTCCCCACCGTATTAACTGGGAATATTGTTTATCATTTTAAATGTAGTTGTTGAGTCGACTACATAGGTAGAACGACGCAACGTTTAAACGTTAGGATTAAACACAAAGTGTCTGCTAAAATATTCAACAAGAAATTTTCGTACGGGTCTTCGATTTCTCCTGCGGATTTTAGTGCGAACTGATTCTCCGTTTTAGCCAGATCGCACTCGTTCTATTTGAAGGTTTTGGAGACCATGTTTGCGAGGTCCGTGTAGCCCTGATTTTCCAAACAAAGAGAGTGTTTGCTTGGGTTTGCTTTTCTGGTTTTGTAGCATCTTTAGATGCAATAACTTTTATCACATTTCAAAAAGGTTTTTCCCTATTCAGTTCATTCATTTCACCCTTATTCATTTCTCCTAATTTTTCCCCGTTTACAATTCTGAAGGGAAGGGTCGAAACCGGTCGACTAGTGTTTTTATTTTAAAATTTGGCTGGGTCGATTATAATAAATATTTTTGTCTTTAACGCCATTACCGGCGTGATGTGGCTTCCCTGTGCCTCTTCTACCAGTACTTTCATGGCTTCTGCTCCGATGAGCTTAGATCACTGGTGCCGCCTAAGCACGAATTTACACGAGATACTAGATTAGCAACTAGGTCCCACCCTTTTACAGTTAAACAAATAAGATGTAACCGTAAATTCTACTCCAACAGCTTCTTTTCTCGCGCTTCCCGCCTGTGGAACTCCCTTCCACAAGTCTGCTTTCCCGACAGTTACAATCTCCAGGTGTTTAAATGTAGGGTCAATAGACACCTCCTATCACACTAATTCCCAAATATTCTCACAACATTCTCATCTACCCAACCCTCATTCTCGGTATCCTTACTCCCCTATCACCCACCCTTGTGTGCAGGTGATTACATAGGTGCAAATTTATGAGAAATAGTGACAGGTTATAGGGGGCTTTCAGGAAGTGGGTAAGAGAAAGATGAGAATATTGGTGAGAGTGGAGTGGACGGAGAAAAAGCATGAGAGAGAGGATGCATGTTAGTGCGACAGGAGATAGCTACTGTCTTTACATTTGAATCCTTGAAGATTGTTGCTGTTTGCAAAGCAAGTAAACGGAAGTGAATTTCACAGGCGCGATGTGCGAGAGACGGATGTTGCTGGAGTAAAATTTGCGTTTACCAGTAGAAGGGTGGGACGTAGTTGCTAATCTTGTGGCTCGAGCAAATTCATGTATGGAAGGTGCCAGTGAGCTAAGTTCCTCGGAGCAATAACCTTGAAATAATTTATAATAGAGAAAGTGGCTGTATCTGAGTGCCAAGTCTGAATAGATCACATTACATAATCTCCGTTGTATTTTGTCAAGGACCCTTACATGGAAAGCAGGAGAACCCGACCAGATATGGCAGCAGTATTCAATGCACGGGTAGATGGCAGATTTTCATATGTGCTGGACTGTCTAAGACGGGAAAAACTTCCTGACTCTTCGAAAAAAAAATATATATATATATATAATCTCAAATTATATTGCTGATACGATGGGAAAACAGTAAATTAATTTATAATGATTATTTTATTCGGAAATTAAATTAAATTCAAGATCATACTGCATTATTACAAGACCAAATATATTAATTTTCACGTATGTCCAAATAAAAAAAATATAACCGGAATGAAAAAAAACTAGAACTAGAGGTATTATTTTAAATATTCTGTAATGTAGAGATTATAAGTAAAAATAAACCAATTATGTTAGGGTAAATACATTATTGATTAATAAAAGTTAATTTGAAATTTATAGCTCCGACTAATATAAAACGATCAGACTAGAAAGGGTAAATGTTAAAAAAAAAGTTAACATATACTATTATTGTAATTAATTATACTGTGAAGAAAACAATAAAACAACTCTTTAACGGAAATTTAAACTGGGATTATATCTATCTCAACTTTCCTTACTTACATTGGACAGCTTTCCATTCCGTCTGCCAATTCTACACACGTTTTCCTTCTTTCTTCCTTTCATTTTCGCTCTTTTCTTTTTCTTTCTTTCCTTCTTTTTCCTTTATTGCTTTTCTTTTCATGTGCCTACGCTTGCTTTCTTTGCTTTACCCTTACAGACCCTCTAACAAATAAGATCGCCGATGATGCACTCGTTGGAATTGCCTCACTATCTTAGAAAATTTAATTGTTTTTATATGATATATAAATATGTATATATAGGCTCTGTAAATAAACAATTTTAAATACATTGAGCTCTCCGGCTATATCAGTATTAATATTTATTTTTTATAAATTCACTTTCACATATATATATATATATATATATATATATATATAAACATGTTACGGAAATTAACGAATTTTAACGAAACGATATATATATATATATATATATATATATCATCATTTACATACAAGCCTGTTTTGCTGTATAAGAGCTCTTGAGTGTGGCTATACGTCCACTTGCTTCTGTCCGAGATTGCGGAGTCGCCAACCCCTAATTTATAGGCGCATGTAATCAGAGAAGAAAATTTTAACGTGTATACACACGCCAATCACCGAAAGAACTCAATCCGTTGCTGATAAATATATATAAGCATGTAAGGTTCTTATCTAGGCTTGGAAAACATTTTATTTCTTGGAAATTAGACTAGTCATCTCATCTTTCCTTGAACACATCATTTATACTAGACACGAAAAATGGTTAATCATTGAAAATGAAACAACACAATAGTAAAAATTCCAGACGCAGAATATGTTTTTCCATATAATATTCTCTGATGAAACTTTATAGAAAATCGAAATATGTTAAATTTTTATAAGGCCTTCTATTTGTTATTTATCTTATCGTTCACTGATTTAATATATATATATATATCTATATGTAGTGTGTGTAGGTGTGTGTGAGTGCATGTGGGCGTTTTGCATGTGTTTTTCTGTGTGCTTGTGTGTGTATGTGAATTTCTCATCAAGTCTAACTTTATATTTCAATATACTTCCGTCGGAATAGACACAGTTTCTTTTTTAAACAATGTGAATTACGTCTACCGATCTACGCTTTCATGAGAATTACAGAAAATGTCTACGTTCAGAGCTACCTATGTGAAAGGACCGTGTTTAGACATTTCTGCCACGGTGAGCGAGAGGGCAGGCAACATTAAATGATCCTCGTGAATAATGTCCATTTTCCTAATCAGTTATCTCGACAGTAAATATCTTCACATTGTTTGTTTCCGAAACGCAATCAAACCAATTTTAAAGGAGGTCAAGATCTCATCAACTCACACTTTAACTGGCTTGATGTAGCCGTAAGTTCTATGTTAAAAGGTTTTATTTTTCTCGCACATCTCGATGGTGGAACTCCCTTCTCGCTCCTAGCTTTCCAGCTTAATTTAATAACACCCAATCTGTTGTGAACTAAAGCAAAGAGCAACTTGATAATTTTAAGGCTTGAAGAAAGAAACTGCTCTCTTCTAATCAATGCAAAGAAACCTTTTTAACATTCAAAACATTTCGCTGAAGCTAATTTCCAGAATATTATCTCAATTCGTCTTCCCGAATAGACGTTTTCGGCTGACATAAATGGGAAAGAATATATTGAGTCACTTGGTAAGTCAGCAAATAAGAAATTTTGTTCACTCTACAGTGCTAGACAATTTTTCAATGAAATCAATCTTAGTTATTTCCAAATTCTATACTTTTTTTTGTTTTAAATCTTGTTTAGTTTTGTGCTTCTTCTACCTTTCTAGAAATTCATAGTGAAATCCACTGATTTATTAGCAATGTTATTAATGTTGCTTGGTTTTTATGATTCAGTCTCTTTCTCACCTCCGGAATGTAGATTCTCTGTGTGTTTTTATACGTACTCTCGTGGCAATTGCTTTGATGAATTTTCCTTTATTGTATCAAGACTTTAATTTAATAAGGGTATAAGAATGGCGAAAAGTTCTCATCTAAACTTATTTTTAAATGGAACTTTGAGTGTGTGTGTGTGTGTGTGTGTGTGTGTGTGTGTGTGTGTGTGTGTGTGTGTGTCCGTAACCTATAAACTCCAAAACAGCTGAACCGATTTTCTTCAAAATTTTGACAGTTGTACTATAAGCGTCAGCTAGTCTTCTTAGCAAGGTATTGTGTCGAGGTACTACCCATAAATATCGAAATCGATAATAAAAAAAAATCAGGTTATAGAAGGAGTGGTCCGATTTTTATCAAATTTGATACACTCATAGAAAAAGACATAAAAAACGATATTCAGAAGTTTCAAGGTTGCAGTTTTTACAATAGTGCAGAAAATTGATAATATATATATATATATATATATATATATATATATATATATATATAACAGGCAAGATGTTTGTGTGTGTGTATGTGTTTATCTGCCTGCATGTGTGTATTGTTTTCAGCGCTTTTATTTTAGTTTTTGCTTCAGGTTTGGCTCAAGTAGGTATAATTGTAGTTCTTACTCTCAGCCATGATACCATTTACTCAGATGACTTATTTAGCCTTCAAAATTCAGTTTACGAGGCAAAACCTTATTTGATATTGATACTAGGAAATCAAAATTTGACTTACATCCATTCAATTTTCATTCAGTCTACGGTTTCGCTTTAACTGGAAACAACTATTGCATTTTAGTCTTTCGTGCCAACGTCCAAAGAGTCTGAGCTCCAGGACCATGGATTAGTCTTAAAGCTTTCATTACACTCTAGCAACGCCGGGCTATATTGCTAGTATATATATATATATATATATATATATATATATATATATATATATATATATATATATATATACCAGGTGCGATTCGTAAATTGTCGCAATTATTTTATTATTTAAAATATTCTTTAGGCTGAGTCTGAGCTCCAGGACTATGGATTAGTTTTAAAGCTTTTATTACACGCGAGCAACGCCGGGCTATACTGCTAGTCATTATATAATTTGCAATGCTTAAAACAATCTTCAAAAATTTAAAAGTAGTGTTATCTACTGCTTTCTTAATTCTTGGTCTTAAATGCAGTTTTAATTATATTTTCTGGCGCTGAATCACTTCTTGCGTCGTACTGGATTTAATGCCTTGGTTGTGGTTAAATGATAATATATATATACACACTAACAGTCATAATTATTAGGCCACCCATTTTTTTAAAAATATGATTTAGTTCATAATATTTTTAGTGCTTGCTGAAAAGTGAATAATTGTAAATAAAAATAGAATGATTCTTTTGTTAATATTGCACAATAACATGTTGTGCATCAAATGAATTTCTAAATATTCAATAATTACCTATATTGCAGTTCCATCAATGAAAGACTGAAGAAAATTTAGGGTGATTCGGACGAGTGTATCTTTGCTTCCTGGCCTTGTAAAATTTTGCAAAATAATAATAACAAAAAAGCTATTCTATTTCTATTTAGAATTATACCCTTGGTAAGAAATACTAAAATTAGTATGAAATACATCTTTTCTTTTAAAAAGCTGGAGTGGCATATTAATTGTGGCAGGTAGTTTATATATATATATATATATATACTATTGTCATCCGCCGACAGATCTGTTTTGCTGTATTACAGCTCAATACGGCTTAGCCTTCGTTCGCTTCCTAAACCTGGATTGAAACACACCCAATAGCTAAAGTGCTCCAATTCATTATCGAATGAGCGATGCGTATATGCCGGGGTAGCTACGGTTTACATATTTTTATATACAGTTCTTACAATAGTGCAGAAAATCGATAATATATATATATATAAAACACAAGATATTTGTGTGTGTGTGTGTGTGTGTGTGTGTGTGTGTGTGTGTGTGTGTGTGTGTGTTTATCTGCCTGTATGTATTTTTTCAGCACTTTTATTTTAGTTTTTGCTTCAGGTTTGGCTCTAAGTAGGTATCAGTGTAGTTCTTAGTTCTGTTTTTATAAAGTTCATTGTAAGTGCTGTTTATATATATATATATATATATATTAATCTTACTGGCTGTGCAGCAACGCCAGAAAATCCCTGATAGGAAGCCAATTTAATCCCTGTTGGCCAGTCATGCGACATGTTTCTTGGATATATGATATCAGTGGTCCTCTTATGCTTCCTTGACATGGAGCTGTATTTGTGCGTATAAAATACATGGATTTATTCAGATAGAAGCTATAAAACTACATTTTGAGTTCACAGATAGTATTATTTATTTGTTTCATTTCTATTTTCTTCAAATTCATTGCAGCTGAAAAAACTCTAAATCATTTCCGTGTTAAATGAAAAGATTTACTGCGATTCAAATTTAGTTTGGCTTCTGTGTAATAAGATTAGATTCCGTTTATTAACTATCTTTGCAAAATATAGCGAAAGCCATTTAATGAAGGAGATTTTGATAGTCCTCAGGTAAGATAATTTTTTCTTTAATCATTTCACCCCGAGCAAGGCGGAAATGCCACTGATGTGCGGGGGGGGGGGCTACATAACTGTAAAAAGATTAATTAGAATAGAGTGAGTAGTACAGACCAGTTAGAAAAGAGCAACAGAAAAATGAGAATGCAGGTGTGATGACAGTTACATAGGTGGAGGGAAAGGGAAACATATACGGGGTGGGGAGAGAGCAAGAATCCAGTGGTTAATAGATGAGTATTGACAATGCATTTAAATTCTTGGAGGTTGTAGCCATCAGGAAAGCAACAATATGGGAGCGAGTTCCACAGGCGGGAAGTGCGAGAGAAGAAGCTGAGGGAGTAGAATTGTCGTTTGCATTTGGCTAACCTAACTGTGAATGGGTGTGACCCAGTTGCCAATCCGATTGCACGAGTAAACACCTGTTGTAGATGTACCAAGTGACTTAAGTTCGTCCGAGCAGAAGTCATGAAATATTTATAGAACAGACAAAGGGAAGCCACATTTCGACGGTGGGGAAGTGGCTGCAGTCGAGCCGCCAAGTTAGTATCTATCACATTACAGACTCTCCTTTGGAGCCTGTCGAGAACACTGAGGAGAACGGCGGGGGCGCTTGACCATAAATGGCAGCAGTACTCCACGCACGGACGGATGGTTGACTTGTATATATGCAGGGTGGATTCAGGCGGAAGGACATCCTGGATCGACATAATGACCCAACCTTCTTAGCAGTGAATACCTCGAGATAATTTATTTCGTTTTTAATAAGTTAAATGCTGTTCCCTATACGTAAGTCAGAAATTTGTACAAGTGAAATAGGACACTGCAGTAAATAAGATAAAGGCATTGTAGAATGAACCAGCCTGAAGAGCTCCTTCAAGTCGATATACCGAGGTCTTTCCTCCTATCTTAGGTAGGTTAGTCTCTGCTCTTTAACTCAAACATATCTTGTCAGAACATGATGAAAAGCACCAGATCCAGTTTGATGGTAATTATAATATTTATAGTGTCCTTCTTAGGAAACATAAGCTATTGATTGACCGAGCAGATAGGCTACGATTAAAAATTATATAATCTTTCTCTTGAAATAATTTTTCAGGAAAATTGTTCTGAAGTCTTTAATTGCTCTTTTTAGTATTGAGGAATGTTTTAACTTTTCTAACTTTTATATTGTTTTTCACCGGATTTGTTCAACCTATACAGCGAGAATATTTTGAGGACCCTAGATGACATGCCAGGATTTGTTATTGGATGCCACAACCTGAACAACATAAGGTATGCGGATGATACAGTGCTGATTGCGGACACGGAAAGCAAACTACACGACCTCATACAGAAAGTAGCAGTGGAGAGTGACAAAAAGAGACGACAAATAAACTTTAAGAAAACTGAGTGCGTGGTCATCAGCAAAAGATACAACCCAAAATACCAAATACAGGTGGGGGATAACAGAATTAAGCAAGTACAAAAATTTAAGTACCTAGGAAGTGTTCTAACAGAAGATGGAAAGTGCGACACGGAGATCCGAAGCTGAATTGGCATGGCAAAGGACGCGTTCCAGAAGATGAGCAAAATACTAACACACAGGAAAATCTCAATAGAAACGAAGAAAAGAGTGTTAGACTCCTACATGATGTCAGTTCTTCAATACGGCAGTGAATGCTGGACAATATAATCGAAAATGAGGACAAAACTGGAGGCGGCCGAAATGTGGTTCTACAGAAGGATGCTACGGATATCGTGAGCTGAGCATGCAAGCAACGACGAGGTGTTGGAAAGAATGGCAACAAAAAGGAAATTAATGGTGAGCATCAGGAAGAGACAACTGAAGTTTCTGGGACATGCAATGAGGAAAGAGAGTCTGGAGAACCTGATACTGACTGATCAGATAGAAGGAAGGAGCGACAGAGGAAGGCAGCAGATAACATATTTGCAGGGTGTGATCAGGTGGATGACGGAACGGGGGTTGCCAGGAGCAACGGGTTGAAACATACTAAGAGCCACAAGGGATAGGGAGACGTGGAGAACCATGATTGCCTATGTCCTGAAGGGACAGGGGACATAGAAGAAGAAGAAAAATTTTAAACTATTGGTTTTGTCAACATTTTCACATCAAATTTATGCAATACCATTTTAGCGGTTTCTGTTTTTGAATTTTTTTAAGTGATGTGGATTCTGTTAACTGGCATTGTAGCACAAGTCTACGCGGTTTGAAGAAGGAAGAGCTAAATTAAAAGCCGTAAACTTTACTCAAATAAAATATATCATTTTCACTATTATTTGGAGAAAGCGCTTGCCAGTTTAGACATTTTAGAAAGAGTGAACCGTCATACCGAATTTAAGCGGAGTCTAATACAGTCAGTACATTCATAATGATAGGCATTTATAGTGACCGGTTACGGTCAACATCCATCTAAATTCAAAAAGTGCTTCTAGTTTAAAATAACAAAATATGGGGTGATATACCGTAAACAACACATATATCATGAACATTATACATCAAACAAGAAGATTTAAAATAATGATAGACGCTCTCATCTTTGAATATATATCAGAAATAAAAATAGAAAAATTAAGTTAATAAACACCCCGTGAGTCGACGACATACATAAGTATCTCGCTGGAGACAATGACAATGGAGAAAGTAAATAGTTAATAAGGAAATGAAAAAAGGGCATTCGAGAAAAGGAAGTAAAATCCTACAGTATAGAAAAATATATATGTGTGTGTGTGTGTGTGTGTGTGTGTGTGTGTGTGTGTGTGTGTGCGTGTGTGTGTGTGCGTGTGCGTGTGTGTGTGTGTGCGCGTGTGTGTGTGTGTGTGTGTGTGTGTGTGTGTGTGTGTGTGTGTGTGTGTGTGTGTGTGTGCAACTTACCTTACCTTAAATTTGAGAGACAAAAATCCAGTTTAGGTAAAACTAAAATAAAATGAATTTGTTATAATCGCTAAAAGCATAGCCGAAAGCACTTGAGAAAATAAGTCATTTTTATATAATTTGTTTTGAAAAGAAAAAGTACAGAAATGATAGGAAAAATTATACAAAAATCGTGGCCATCATACATTGTCTGTTATCTTTAATGGAACTTGCATAAAAGAAAGATTGCTGTCTGAATACGCAATATACATATATATATATATATATTTTCATTTATAAACGAGTTATTTCGCTACCTTAGTTTCCACCACGAGTGGTTTCTTCAGAAACCAAGGTAGCGAAATAACTCGTTTATAAATAAAAAATATTCAAACGTTCTACAATATAATTGTATAGAACACTTTATAATACAAATGTGTACTGGTTTAACCCTATTAGGTCCAAAATTAAACAATATATATATATATATATATATATATATATATAAACATATTGAGTATTCCTACAGCAATATCACTTTTATTCAAGTTTCATTATATATATATATATATATATATATATATATATATATTAGTAAGTCAGTTAAGTGCCATTCGTGATAGACGCTTTGGCGATAATGCCACGCAAGAGACATGACTGATTGGGTAGTAGATTATCCCGCAGTAAGTTGCCATTGCTTTCTGCGTTAGATTGGTTGCCAGCCAAGGCTATAGAACTCAGTTTGTCATGCTATTTAACCCCAGTACTAGAGGGAAAAGACTGATTAATACCTTTCCTAAGGGTATTTGGGCGTAAGTGAATGCAAGGAATATAACTGGAATTTGAACTCGGCTCCCCAATTTCTCGTTCCGAGCCAATAACCAAGCCACCACAACGCATATAGTACACTTGATATGTAATCCGGGTAAATTCCAAAAGACACTAACTCGAGAGAACTCAATGTTTAATTCATTTAGTTAATTTAACAGATTAATATTTTACAAAGGATTTTTGATTATTACCTTCGATGATACATATTTCACCGCTTTGATGTTTTTAACGCGGCTCGTCAGATACATGGATCAGACGAGTCGCGTTAAGAAGATCAAAGCAGTGTAAAATGTATCATCCAAGCTAATAATCAAAAATTCTTTATAATATATATATATATATATATATATATATATATATATATACATCGATATATATATATATATATATATATATATATATATAGATAGATAGATAGATAGATAGAAATAGATAGATAGAGATAGAGATAGATAGATAGATAGATAGATAGATAGATAATTATTACAAGAGAGAAAGATGGATAGATATTACGGAAATTAACAAAACTGATTATAAACAAACGACAATTTAAAATAGCGCACCTTAGTCAATCGTGGCCGAGAAATCTAAGTAGCACCAGATCACTTGCTTACTTCTCTTATGTCGATAGGGATCGTAGATTCGAATTTTGCCGAATGACACATATTTTCATAACAAAAATTTGTCGTAAATAATCCGGCCGGTAGATATAAATATATAACGATGTTTTATTAGAAAAATAGAATATCTACTTAAATACAAGCATCGATGAAAAATAATGTTCAAACGAATCATTTCATAATTATTACAAGTAAAATATTTTTCGCTTAGTTGATTGATGTTACCATCAGTATTCCCACTCAAGAGTTTCGTAGAGATATCCTGCATGGACCACATCTGTTGATTAGTAAGATGATTTTTATAGCAATTAACAATGTGTACTTCTCTAATTTTTTTATACACTTTTTTATTAGTTCAATTTTAACAGTGCGTGCGGGCGTGTCAACGATCGCGCCTGTATGGGCGTATGTGCACACGCGTAAAATGCCATGGTTATTTGTATTTTCGGTTTTTCACTCAAATTACACTTATATCTTAACTTTTTCTAACTCTTTATACTTTTTCCTTTATTTCATTTAATGTTGGGACGCCCGCGCCTATTCGGCTATAATTGACTATTCCATTACTATGTAAAGTAATGGTGGCATCTATGTAGGAGAGTGTGCCGAGCAACCGATCGATAAGTCAGTCGTAGACTTCCGGTGATGACCCGGAAGTACCCATTGCTCATATTACGTCTTACGACGGTTGAGACGATTAACCCTTATTCTTGTATTGGATATTAATAACCTTTGTAAATACCATTTTCACGGAATACAACAATTAACCTATTCCTGTTGTTGAGTTATTTATTCTTACTCACAACATAACTCTATAAATATTTATATTCGATATATTCAGCGTGATATGCTTACGGCATATTACACTGAATACACCGTTTCTCGTTCGATCACCGAAGTTAAACAACGTGAGCCTGGTCAGTACTTTGAAGAGTGACCACTTGGGAATACCAGGTGCTGTAAGCGTTCAGTAACGGCTGTTCGTTGTGTTGCAGTGTATATCGGCTTGGAAAAGAAATCGGTGTGCCGAGTTCGACTTCTAGCTGATTACGCTGCATTCACGTAAGCACTAGTACCCTTGGGAAAGGTATTAATCCGTCACTTCCCTCCAGTTATAGGTTAAATAACAGAATGGTGGTTGGAGGCAACCCATCTAGTGTTGGTGTCACAATAAAAACACCCTTGGTAGACCCGGCGAAGCATCAAGTATTCAGCTATTTGATAAGATTATGAATTTCGCTACAAAACTGCGCCAGGGTTCCAAATGCACAGGGAATTCTGTAGGGGTGTAGTGAGTTCTATCTCGCCCAAGGCCGCAAGACGACAATATATTGTGGGCATTTTGGTTTCTTGTTTTCAAGATATATGCTATCGTTCTCAATTCTTGTCATTTATATTTTAAATCTTGCCACATCTAAAAAATGTAATAAATTAAGAATTATTTTATTAGTTTACGCAAGTGTTTCGTCATGAAAAGCTCAACAGATCCAGATATTTCATAAATATATTATAGCTATTATCATATCTCATATTTATATTGTTTCTAGACGAACGAAACGACAAGCGCTGACTATAAATTTCAAATAACAAATTTGAAATGTTTGAATACGCTTGAGATTCAATAGAAAAGTCACAGAATTTAAATTAACAGGAAGTATTTTTATATACATTATAACATAAAGGACAAATAGGAAATTTTCACCAAGTTCACGTTTCATATTTATTAAAGCACCATCAGTTAATACTGTCGGATTACGATCCATACTTGATCTATATATGACAGAACACACGCACACACACACACGCACACGCACACACACACACACACACACACACATATATATATATATATATATATATATATATATAGCATAATGATGATCCACGTATATAGTCTTAATATGTATAGGAAAAACTACTAAAAAGTTGTAAGATTACAAATGTATTTCTTTGACAGTATTTATTTATTTCTATTATATATATATATATATATATATATATATATATATATATATATATGATATTTCAAACCAGCCTCGGCCTTTCATCAGAAACAAATGATTTTAAAATTTAAACTAGAAGCGTTCGCCACGAGACCCTTCGGCGAGAAATATTTACATCACGTGGCGTAGAAAGTGATAGAGTCTCTAATAATACTTTAAAATGTTGTTTTAGCGAAAGTTTTTTAAGTGTATCTAAACAATGTTTAACTATTGAAATAATTATAAAGATTCAAAACACCTAAGTCCCTATTTAACCCTAGTCTGTATGTATTTAATTTTAAAATCCAGTATTTTTCTTTCTTTCTGCGTGAGTATGTAGAACTAAAATCGGAATCTATCAGGAAACATTTGCAGTTTTCTAATGTATGCCCCGGTTGATTGAAGTGTTCAGCTATGGGTGAATAAGGGTTGTTTTGGTGTGTGCTTAGTTTATGATTATTGAAACGGAATCTAAACTGTTTCCAGATTCACCAATATATCCACTATTTGAACATATTGAACAGAAGAGAAAATATATTTTGGCTGTCACAGGTGAGGCGTGGTGGGTGTAATTTGATGTTGGTTTTGGGTATAGAAAATACTGTATCGTTTACTAAATGTTTGCAAACTCATATATATATGAGTGTATATATGTGTATTTTTGTTTGGAATTCAGTATAATACACAAGATTTTTTTCAATTATATTTCAATTTACAATTCTTGAAAAACTTCTTATTTGCATTCTGAAAATTATTTTGGTGCGTTTGGAAAAGAAACGTTGGAGAATTTCTTGATATGAAATACCTGATCAACACACATTTTGTCATAAATCTTCTTAACACATTTCTTAATATATATATGTATAGGGTTAATACTAATGAATGTATATTACTACAGGTAGATATTTACTTTTAAAAACAGCTCAATGCAAAAATAGAGCGTTTAATACACTGCTCATTGTAGCGTATTAAACACCAAAACTTTATCGCTAAGTTCTAGTATGGTATTATAATTACTCTTAGCAGTAGTGATAATATACTATTCTATTGTAATAATAATAATAATAATAATAATAATTTTGGGTGAACTTTTGGACCCGTGCGTCACTCGTGGGAAAAACATGAAAAATACAAATAGAAATAAAAAGTCCAGTATGGCTCTTCCAGTGGATAAACAGGGAGCCCGTCCTTCAGGAGGGAACCTACCTGAGGTCGTAAAATCTGCCATAGGAACAAACTCCTACACAAAGAATGAATCTTCAGGTCCCCACAACCAGGATAATCCTAATGATGGTCCTGAAAATTCTCCAGCTAGATCTACAACCGTATATTTAAAGAAAGAAAAAATAAAATGGTCTCGTGAGGAGTACAAAGTCGTTATGACTGCATTTCATGAAGCGTTACTCAAACCTAAAAAAAATTGACTCGCCAAACATATGAAATTTGGCGTGAAAAAGTTGGTCAAGCAAATAGAAAGTATATTGACGAAAATAAATTAGCCAATGTACGTAGGTACATTATTCGTAATAACCGACTGACAGAGGCTGAAATTAATGAAATTAAAAGAATTGTAACAAGAAGAGACGACTCAACAAAATATGAAAAGGAACCGGAATCAGAATCAGAAATAAAAAGTAATAACATCAAACAAGCCACAGGTCATAATGTAGAAACCGTGAAACACGCAAATCACTGCGAAGATAATGCTGTAAGTTTAACAGTGCTGGAAAGGTGTGATCTCAGTCAGTTAAAAGACGAAAATAAAACGAGTTCAGAACATATCGAAGATAATTATTTGACGGAAAATAAGAACAATATACAGGAAGCCAAGATAGAAATAAAGAACCATCTAAGTCAAATACAAAATATTACAATGGAGGAACGAGAACAGCTCCCAAAATTACAACCAACAAAACATAACCTCCGAACTATTAAACTCTACAATGCAGCACTGAAATTAATACTGGATGAAGACATTCATACAAATCTCAACGAAGTAATATATGCATCAGCAACAGCAGCAACAAAAAAATTGAATATCAAAATAAAAACAAGGCAGTCTCGCAGACACGAAGATCCACTTTGGAAAAGAAAAATAGAAAAAGAAATCGAACAACTTAGAAGTGAACTATCAGTAATGGATGAACTGAGTAGAGGAATAAATGTAAGAACTAGGAAAAGCAGAAGAGCCGAAAGAAATTATAACATTAGGAATGAAAATGAAGTCTGATAAAAAATAAAGCAAAAAATCCAACTGAAGGCTCAAAGAATAAGACGCTATGAGAAAAGAGCAAGATTTTACAGACAAAACAAGTTTTTTCAGACTGATACAAAGAGATTTTACAGGGAAATAGGTAAAAAAAGAATTGAAGTGACAGTCCCCCCCCCCAGAATAGAAGAAGTCACACAGTTCTGGGAAAAGATATGGGCTTGCCCTAAAGAACATAGCAAGGAAGTACATTGGATTGCGCAAGAGATAGAACGAATGAAAAATAAACCAGAACAGACATGGTCTGGAATTACAGAAGATGATGTTAAATTTGCACTAAAAAAAACACACAATTGGAAATTCCCAGGTATAGATAAAATTCCTAACTTTTGGCTATATTATTTAAATACAGCACATAAAAAACTAGCCAAAGAACTTCAAGAAATGGTTGACGATCCCACTAAAATTCCAGCATGGATGACAAAAGGAATTACATTTCTTCTTCCCAAGAATGGTGACACAAACAAACCGAAAAACTACAGACCAATTACATGTCTTCCGACAACATATAAACTATTAACATCTATTTTAACAAAACAGACATATTTATTCTTAGAAAGAAATGACATGATACCGCTTGAACAAAAAGGGTGCAAACGTAGCTGTTATGGATGTAAAGACCAATTGCTAATTAACAAAATGATCCTGGAAAACTGCTACAGTACAAAAAAAAATCTTAGTACTGCCTGGATAGATTATCGAAAAGCATTCGATAGTGTGCCACATTCCTGGATTTTAAAGACTTTAAATATATACAAGATATCGCCCGTCATCATCAATTTCATCAAACAGTGCATGTCTCTATGGAAAACAACCCTTTACCTCAATCATATAAATGGAACCTATAAGTCTGATGAAATAAACATCAAAAGAGGTATATTTCAAGGTGATTCTTTATCTCCCTTACTATTCTGCATATCATTAATAGCACTAACCAGTCAACTTAATAAGACAGAATGTGGTTATAAAATAGGCCAAAAGAAAATAAGCCATCTATTTTACATGGATGACTTAAAGTTATATGCTAAGAATAATAATGAGCTGGAAGGTCTTCTGCAAACTCTAAAATGCTTCAGCGAAGACATTGGAATGAAATTTAATTTGAATAAATGTGCTAAAGCTACAGTTTTACGTGGATCAATACAAGAAACATCCTCAATTATCCTAGACCCTGCTGTAACAATAAAAGAATTGAAACCAGAAGAAGCTTATAAATACCTAGGTGTAAATGAGAGCGAAAACATTCACCATAAAAAAATGAAAGAAATAGTGCGTAAAGAGTACTATAGAAGGCTACGAATGATATTAAAAACTGAATTAAATTCACAGAACAGAGTTATGGCCATTAATAGCCTTGCAATCCCAGTTGACCAATATAGCTTTAACATCTTAAACTGGACTCTAAACGACATCAGGCGAATGGATGCTAAAACAAGAAAGCTTCTTTCTAAGCATAAGATGCATCATCCAAAGGCTGATGTAGACCGTCTATACATACCCCATAAAGAAGGTGGAAGAGGTCTTATTCAGCTGGAAATGTCATACAAGACAGCAACTATTAGCTTACTAACATACATAGAAACAACAAAGGATTGGATGATACAATTAGTAAGGCAACATGAAGAAAGAAAGAAAAAATATTCAATAATAAAAGAAGGCAGTAAATACAAACAAGATTTACAGTTAGTAGATTCTGTAGAAAAGCAAAACAGAAGCCAAAAACCAACTATTGCGGCAGAAAATATGAAAATGAAAGCCAAAGATAAAGCTCTTGAACAGATGAAACAGCGCTGGCAAGACAAACCTCTGCATGGCCAATATCCAGAACGTGCCAATAAATCCAATGTTGACAAAGTTAATACTCATCGATGGTTACGTGCATCTGGATTAAAGTCTGAAACTGAAGGCTTTATTCTTGCAACACAAGACCAAAGTCTTTTCACAAGAAACTTCCAGGCAAATATTATGCATAATAATATGGATCCAAAATGCAGGTTTTGTGATAAACACCAAGAAACAATAGACCATCTAATCTCAGGCTGTTCTGTGCTTGCCCCAAATGAATATAAAAATCGCCACGATAGAGTTGGGCAATATTTACATTGGGCAATGTGCAAACATGGAAAAGCTGTAAGCAAACACTGGTATGAACATCACCCAGCACCGGTTACAGAAATAGAAGATGTAACCATTCTGTGGGATTACACCATCTATACAGACAGAAAAATTGAAGCAAACAGGCCAGACATTATTGTTAAAAACCAGAAGGAGAAAACTTGTCTATTAATTGATATGGCTTGTCCAGCGGATTGTAACATAGCAATTGTAACATGGATATTGAAAACAAGAGTTGTGCCAGTGATAGTAGGTGCACTTGGAATGATAAAAAATGGAACAAAACAACACATTGAAAGAATCCCTGGAAACCCCAGCTTAAGAGACATACAAAAAATTGTCTTATTAAGTACAGCCCACACACTAAGGAAAACTTTATCCATGTAATTCTAGGGATGATAGGGAAGATAGAAAAACATGAAATGGAGCCATAACAACACGCCACTACCTGCCTTAGGTCTCCTCGCAGTCTTGGTTGGTAGTGAGACCAAAGCAGAAATCGAAATATGATGAAAAATGACATAATAATAATAATAATAGGAAAATATGTAAACAAACACTGGTACGAACATCAACCATCACCGGTTACAGAAATAGAAGATATGACCATCTTATGGGATTATACCATCTACACAGACAGAAAAATTATGCAAATAGGCCGGACATTATTGTTAAAAACCAAAGGGAAAAAACTTGCCTATTAATTGATATGGCTTGTTCACAGATCATAACATAGCAACCAAGGAATTCGAAAAACTGTCAAAATATAAAGATCTGTAAATTGAAATAGAAAAAATGTGGAAAGTGAAAACAAGAATCGTACCAGTGATCGTATATGCACTTGGAATGATAAAAAATGGAACAAAACAACACATTAAATGAATCTATGGAAACCTCAGCTTAAGAGATATACAAAACATGGTTCTATTAATACAGAAAGGTTGAAAGTAAGTTTGCGTAATTGACTGACTTCCAAATGAAAATGCTTAAAAGATCTACAATATACACTACCGGCCATAATTATTAGGCAACCCCAGTGTTTTAAAAAAAATGATGTATTTCTTACTAGTTTTTATAACTTATTGCCAAGTGAATAATTGTAAATGAAAATAGAATGGTTCTTTTCTTAATACTTCACAATAATGTGTGCATCAAATGATTTTAGAAATATTTAATAATTGCCTATATTGCAGCTTCATCAATGAAAGAATAAAAAGTACGGTGATTCGGATGAGTTCAACTTTGCTTCCTTTCCTTGTAAAATTTTGCAATTAATAATAACAAAAGAACAATTCTATTTTCATTTAGAATTATCCGCTAAAAATAGTATGAAATACGTAATTTCTTTAAAAATAAATGGGGTGGACTAACAATTGTGGCCAGAAGAAAATATATTTTGAACACTTTTTCTACCTCTTTTAATATATTGGTCTAAGATTATTGTGACTTATAATTAGTTAATAATTTTATATATATATATATATATATATATATATATATATAATTATTAACTAATATATAATTCTAAACTCTACACAAGTTGAGTAGCTATTTCACCGAGAACATTTTCGCTTCTTCAACAACGATCAAAACAAGGATTTATTAATTCAAATATGGCACAAAAATTCACATACCTGAATGAGCTCAAAATCATTTTGAGAAATTTTTCGCTTCTTCAGAAATAATCAATAACAAAAATTTATTAGTCAAAATATGCTACAAAAATTCACATATTGGAATGAGACCCAATTTTTTTATCGATGCAGAAGAAGCGAGAATTTTCTCGTTGAAATAGCTGTTCAACGTATGTAGAATTTAAAATGTTTTTACCATAATATACTAAATCGGCTCTGCAAATAGTTAATACTATTTACACCGACCCCTCCACTCTATCAATTTTAATATTAATAAAATCAATATTAACAGGATCTGGTTTTTGGCATTTTATCTATGTGTTTTTCTATTTTGGGATTTAATATATATATATTTGTGTGTATATAGATATGTGTATTTATACGTTTGTATATAGTTAAATACATGTTCATATATATTTATATGTAAGTGTGTATATATGTGATGTATATATAAAAACAGGTGCGTACATTTATCTATGCAAATCTATGTGTGTGAGATTAAATACCTAAAAATATATGTGTGTATGTGTATATGTATATATTGAGAGTGAGAGAGACAGACATACAGACGGAGAACCTCACGTGTTGGCGTGACAAACAAGGATATCTACAATCTAACCACAAGTACCCTCAACCAATCTAGCCTGCACATTTTTGCAAGGACAAGATTTTCTCACGCTGTTAGCCTAGAAGCGTTTCATGCATGGCCACAGTTAGAGAGTGCTTGAAAAGCATATTATGCGAGTGAAATTATCTAAACATGACTGTTCGGATGCCATCGATGTCATGTGGATCTGGTTCAAACTTTGATCATTCAAGTTTAGGCCCTCAAACCTCTAGAATATAGCTAAAGTTTGTTCAGCATACTTCCAGTTGAAAATGGGATTTTGGAATGTAAAAACGTGTGCACGAGATAACGTCTGAAATTAGGATTTTTAAAGCCGCCATGTCAAACGGATATGTTCCTAAACGATAAGCTCTTCTTTTAATACATATTTTCTTTATTGGTATTTTTAAGAATGGCATCAGTATTATTCTGAAATTGAATGTTCGATTGATTTAATTTTATTTACTGCGTAGCAACCCTTTTTGTTTTATTGTTTTATATGATGTCGAAACATATTTCAGATTGTAGAATATAAGGAGTAAATACGCATTCATATTATTGATTTATATCAGTATATATTATTTACTCTTTAAGTTATATCTGTGAAAAATTGTGATACATTCACACTTTTTTGAAGTTACTTTTGCATAAATGAACGTAAGAAATTCGACTGAAGCACCCAGTTGGTATTCTGGTTCTATATTTCGTACCAGTCGTCATTAAACTATACGCAATTTTACACTCAAAAGAAAAGCTGTTACTTACATTTAATCAATGAAGAGAAAAAAGGCGCTGATAATTGCAAAAAGCTGATTGTTAATACTGCACAATAACGTGAGCATCAAATGTATTTATAAATATTTAGTAATTACCTATATTCTCTATGAACAAAATAAAAGCTAAACAAATATAAGTACTAAAAAATATGGCTTTAAGAATCTAACAAAACGTAATTTAAGAAAATAAATAAATAAATAATGAAAATAACCATGATAAAGAAAAGAATTGCGTGTCTTATGTAGAATATAAACAGACATAAAAGATGCAGAAAATTAAGGACTAGAAAACATCTATTCAACCCTATGTTTGAACAATAGTTTCTAACGATGAATGTAAAGCTACGTTGGATTAACCGTATAGACTACTTGAATTTTAATACGAGGTAAAATGAAAGTGTAAAGTGTGCATTATTTTCAGTTAGTGAATAAGAAACACGAAGAATTTTCACACTTTTAAAAAAAGAATTTCAAGACACAGCAAATTAATAAGATGTTTCATAGTCACGCAAGAAGTAATTGAGATCTTCATTAAAGAAGAATTATTTGCTAACGAAAATCAATGTTACATTACAGTTTTGTCGTAATCAACTAGAAACAACTGCTGTTATTGTTAAACATGAAACAATTACATCTACTCAAAAGCAATTCTAACCTAAGTTTGAGAAATTTAGAATACATTTGACAACATATATATTCTTCTAAATAAATAAGAAATTACAGAACGAAACAAAACATATGAAAAAATCTTTCATTAGAGAACGTCTCAGAAATTGGCGTGAGAGCAAATAAATACCTATCACAAATCTACAGAAAAATTTTACTACACATGTCAAACGGGGAAGAAGAAACATGCAATGGGATAGAAGAAACGTAATCAGCGTAAACACTAAAATAACGAGACACCTGTTTTCGATCCAGTATATGATACTGAATGTAAAAGAATAAGAGAATGAATATATATATATATATATATATATATATATATATATATATAATGAAAAATGCTCTTTCATACATGAATCTTTGAATACATTATTCAAGATTCCGGACAGAATGCATAATGCACTGGACGGCCATTTCGTCCTCATCAGCAGTGCCATCCACTACCAGGAACTGAAACCCAGAAAGCTGCGTTATTAAGCGAATGTCATACCAAATGTACCACAGGCCCGATCGCATATTCCGGGCTGGAACTCTGCTGAGCCTTTTTAGCCATAGGACTGTGCCTCCCATAGAACTGGCTTCTAATGCTCCAGTGTGAGCGCCTTGTTGATAGTAGTCGTGGCTGGTAGTGAATGCGCACTGCTATGAGTCCCAAATATAGAACGAAACGGACGTCCATTGCTTTCTGCATTCTGTTGCGGTTGAATAAAACTCGATGAATTACTTACTTAATATTACAAACCCTCCTACAATTTCTGATATATATATATATATATATATATATATATATATATATATATATATATATATATATAACTTTATAATCGAGTCACCCCAAGCAAGGGATTCCACTGCGAAGGAGGGTGGTAGACGACTTAGGATGTACATAGGTAGAGAGTTGGAGAGAGTGCGTGTGAGTTAGTGTGTTAGGATGTGACTTTTGACCCCACATTTAAACTCCTGGTGATTGTAGCCGTCGGGGAAGCAAGCATGAAGCAAGAGAATTCCACAAGCGGGAAGTGCGAAAGAGGCAGCTGTTGGAGTAGAATTTGCGGTTACATTTCATCGGTTTAACTGTAAAAGAGTGAGAGCTAGTTGCCAATCTAGTATCTCAAGATGCAAATTCACATCTAGGGGGCACCAGTGATTTAAGTTCGTCAGAGCAGAAGCCATGAAAGTATTAATAGAAGAGTCACAGGGAAGACACGTCACGCCGGTGAGAGAGTGACTCCAAACGGGCAGCCATATATATATATATATATATATATATATATATATATATATATTCTAAAACTACAGAAGACGAAGTATTAATTTGAAAATTACGGACAATTATTTGAATAGGATGCTCTTCTTTTTACGAATGGCACAAGAGTCTCCTGAGTCTGAAGCCAGAGACGAAGTATTACATTGACAATTACGGACAATTATTTGAATAGCGTGCATTTCATAGAATCATATCTTTTTAATAATGGCACAAGGGTCTCCTGAGTCAGAATTGAGAGACGAAGTATTACATTGAAAATTACGGACACTTATTTGAATAGCATGCATTTCATAGAATCATACCTTTTTACTAATGGCACAAGGATCTCCTTAGACAGAAGTGAGAGACGAAGTATTACTTTCAAAATCACGGTCAATTATTTGAATAGGATTCCTGTTCATAGAATCATATCTCTTTACTAATGGCACAAGGGTCTCCTGAGATGGAAGTGAGAGACGAATATTTCATTGAAAATTACGGACAATCATTTAAGTAGGATGCTGTTCATAGAATCATATCTTTTTACTAATGGCACAAGGATCTCCTCAGACAGAAGTGAGAGATAGAAACTTACGAGGAAAGAAATGTAAACATGCACGTGGATGTAACGAGTGCATAGAATATAAATTTATGATTGATACTAAAGAGGTCAATATTAGAGATTTCTGTTAAAAATGTATGCTGGAGACTGTCCCGAAAATTAACGGTTACTGTGAAAAACACATTTTGTGTTGAAATACTTCATTACCACAGAAATATGTAAGGTCCTGGAGTGATTCGAGCTTGTTTCCTTAAAAAGGCAGATTTAGCTGTAGTGGTCTGACCTTGTCGTAATAAAGAATAAAGATCATAGGAACCAAAGCGATGGATGTGCAGATAGAAAGGCGATGTGTTTGTGACATTAGGTCGAGACTAGTGATTTTACGACGAAATATAATTCATCGGCGACAAGGACACACGTACGTCTTTCAATTATGGCAAGGTTGCAAAGTGTCTTTGGGACTAGATATGACAGCAATACTTTTTCTGTCTAATTTGTCTTATGTAAATAAAAAAAAATCAAGTCTAAACATATCCTAGGACATTTTTGTTTGATTTTTCTTAATTTGGCTTGTTAAATTTTTGGGGTTATTTTTTGAGCATGAAAATCTTTTTATATCTGAAGAATATTTTTGGATATAATCATTTACTGAAACAAGTAATACTAGTTAAACAATATGAATTCATAACTATCTCAATGATATTTACCCGTAAGTAAATATAGCTTACCCGACTGTCAATGGAATTCGCCTCTCTGATTTTCAATATCCAAACGTTATTAATTACATTAGCCTCATAACCAAACTTTCACCACCTGGCGATCCAGAGCGGTCACCCATCTAGCTATTGATCAAGCTCGACATTACTTAATTTTGGTGATATTGGCCGTAAGCCAAATAAACAGAGATGATTTGTACATACAAACGCGATATTACGTAAATCCTTTTTAGCTTGATAAAAAAGCCAATATTTTTGCAACTTTAACTATAGATCGGCTATAATTAAATTTTAGAGAGAACTTAAGTGGCAATAAATGAAATATCAGTAACGTAGACTGAAATTTGTGAAAAAAGATGCCGCTTTTCAAAATTACTAGACTGTGCCAAAAACTAATCAATATATAAAATTCTGTGACTTCGTTATTCCGTTCGTCTGACCATCCGGCACTTCCTCAAAACTAACCATACATTAACCGATCGAAACCAAATTTTGGGGAGAAATGTAAGCAAATAAGGGGTAAAAATACAGTTGGTTTTACTATGGTTTGTGGCTTAGTACAATAAATTATAACTTTTTAGAAAAATTCCGTTTTATTATCTATCATCTAGAATACTTACACTAATTTAAAAACAGTTTAATTATTATAACAGCATTAATATGATAAAAATGTAATCTTGTTTTAGCGGACATGTTTAAGTCTTTATATACAAACTTCTGGTTTCCTGACAGCCCTAATATTGCGAGAAATATAAAAATCACAAGGCAAAACGCGTCAAGATGTAGGAATTTGGATCTAAAAAGAAATATTTCCATATAGACAGTTTTATGTTGCATGTTAAAGAGTAAGAAATTCTAAGAATGTATTATTTATGGTTAAAGCCATAAAAAATGATTTAAAGTATTATTGTTTGCCATGAAGTCCTATAAATGTAAACTAAATTAAAAAAGGTATAAAACTGTCAAAGTATTTTCCAAACAAATCTGCTTATTTAAGTTTCATCGATTGCTTTGAGAAATTTAGCAGAACATACAATGTGTAAATCTCGGCAGAAATTGTTAACGATAACTTCAACACTACTAAATACAGTGAGGAATTCAATACACATGCCCTTGTTGCAAAATAATTCTAGTGATACAAAAATGCTAACTTAAGCAAATTTACGATCCACTGGTCTAATTTTCTCCTTGCATCGACATCCTTTCATATAAAAAATCATTAGGTAGCTCACAAGCTCCTTCTCTTTATCCTCCTTCCTGAAAATATATGTGTGTTAAATCTTCAAATCCGTCTTTCCACAAATTTGCTCCTAAACGTTACAAGTGTCTCTTTAAGATGATAAGTGTCTATATTTAAACAATGGTTTTCGTTCGATTACAGCCGTTAAAGGGTAGCAAACCAGGTCTACATTTTGATGGGAGACCGTTTCTGCACACTAGATACTTTAGGCAAACTTTTACAGTCCGAAATATGTTTCGACATAAATAAAAAAAAAGGTTCGATAAACTGTAATAAAACGCATCGATTAATTTATAATTCAAATTTGTAAAAGTAGCATTAGCTATCGTCGTGTTCACACGCATTTCCGGTATTTGTACAGTAATAGTTTTATTCGTTCTATTCTGCTTAGGATTATATTTTCGGTTATTGCTAAATTTTCTTTTAACTTGAAGTATACTGAACTGGTTAATGTTTCTTTGATTCGGCCTTGTGTCATACATAACCAAACTCCCTACAGCTTAGAAGTTTTATCATGATTTATTATCATCAGAATGTTGTCAGTAGGATGTGTGGATTTGTGTAGAAGAGTTGAATAATAAACTATACATCTTGAATGTTAAAATAGTAATTTATCAAAAGGGAAGACTAACATAACTTCGTAGAAATTAATGTTCAGTTAGAAACCTTATTAAGAAGTTTTGAGTAGAGTTCGTACAAAATGTTTGTAGTAGCAACTGTTGAAATAGATGAAGAGAAAGAGAAACAGGACAACGTTAGAATCGCTTGAAGTTGAGAGTTACATTTTAGTGTTGTCTTTCTCGGTGCTTCCATCTGACTGACTTGACTGACGTTGACGAAGTCCTTTTATTGTAATCTAGATATTTTCGCACTTGCAATCGAAGTCCTTTTGGTCTTGCAAGTCGCTCTCATCGGTAAAAAGTCATTTTAACACCTACTTGCGAAATCTGGTTTCGACTTTTTCTTCAAGCAGATGGTCAATCCTTTTTCTATTTGGGAAAACCGGGATTTCACACGTCATTGTGAATTTGTGTAAATGAGAAGAGAGTTGATTTTAATTAATTTCTTATCTGATACAGAATCTATCTTTCTAACACATCTGCTAAAACTCTCATATTTATACTAGTATGGAGATTCTAGTTCATTCTGATATATTTTCCTTCTCTTTTACTTTGCCTCTTAGTGGTTTAGAACCTTGATTAGAGAGATTTACTTTAGCAAAAAAGTTCGTTGATATTTCTGAGATGAAGTACTTTAATAATTTACATTATTCAAAATCTTGTACTCATATTTGTCATATTCACGACGTACTCTTCGACTTTCTTCAGCTGACTGAAATTTTGAACTGAACATTTTCTATGACTAAAGCAGATTATTTTCATTCCATGACTCATGTTTCAGTTATCTCCCTTTAAATCAGCTCTCATCTTTATTATTCACCACTGCCAGTGACTGAATTGACAACGCATTGAATGTATTTAAATCAGTGAATCTTTTATCCACTGGACGATGTGTCTTTGAGGACACCTGTGTACAATTATTTGGGACTCTTAAAATCTAATCTCTCAGTAAGCATTGTTGAATCGAAGCTTATATTAGAATCTGAATGTTGTAAAAAACGTTTCCATTTCCATTTTCCATTTCCTGTAAACTACATCGTTGTGGAAGCGTTATTACAGCGGTAAAACAAGTAATATTTCTGGGATGAAATCTCCGCTTCATCTCTGAAGAAACCGCCCAGAATTCACTGTCATGGAGGAAGACAAATATATTCTAACGCTTTAATACTAATGAATGATTTCGGAATTGATTTTTGACAAAATGCACACTACTGAAAATGTCTAAGAATAATCTCAAGAATATTTGTAAAAATGTTTGACACAAGAACAACCAAAGTCATTTTAAGTGAACATCTAATGATACGTAATAAAGAAATATGATATTAGTTTCAAAGAACGGTTATAAATGCCAGGGTTTATGTTGTGCGATCTCCCCCTTTTTATATGATAACGAACTCGACTTGAGTATACATATACTCCTGCCACAGTGAGAACAGTGACAGATCCCTTAGGAGACAGAACGAGTATCGTAAAGGTCCATAGTTTACTGAGAGATACCGAAGTTACACAGAGAATACCGCGTCAGTAGTTATAATAACTCTGAACTCCACTCAGCCAGAATAGTATTATAATAATTCCAGCACGGCTTTAATTTAAAGACTTGTATAAATACATTCCTTACTAATCGTATTCCTGGATTACTAACCTAAGTTCCAGTTTGTATCTTTACGTTTAATACAACCTATTTTTTAAATCTCAAATATCTGTTTTATTGTTCATTATTTTGTGTGGTTTCTCACTCGGGATTTGCAACAGTTTATTTAAATGCAATGCCGGAGAATGTGTATTATGGCTATTTTCTTCAAACAATAGAATTGAAACTCGAGAAACAGATGACAAAGCCATTCTTCCAAACACATCATTACACAAAGTAAAGAATTCTTCAAACACATCATTACACAAAAGTAAAAGAAAATTCTTCCAAACACATCATTACACAAAAGTAAAAGAATTCTTCCAAACACATCATTACAAAGTAAAAGAATTCTTCCAAACACATCATTACACAAAGTAAAATGAATTCTTCCAAACACATCATTACACAAAGTAAAAGAATTCTTCCAAACACATCATTACACAAAGTAAAAAGAATTCCTCCAAACACATCATTACACAAAGTAAAAAGAATTCTTCCAAACACATCATTACACAAAGTAAAAGAATTCTTCCAAACACATCATTACAAAGTAAAATGAATTCTTCCAAACACATCATTACACAAAGTAAAATGAATTCTTCCAAACACATCATTACACAAAGTAAAAGAATTCTTCCAAACACATCATTACACAAAGTAAAGAATTCTTCCAAACACATCATTACACAAAGTAAAAGAATTCTTCCAAACACATCATTACACAAAGTAAAAAATTCTTCCAAACACATCATTATACAAAGTAAAAGAATTCTTCCAAAACACATCATTACACAAAGTAAAAAGAATTCTTCCAAACACATCATTACACAAAGTAAAATGAATTCTTCCAAACACATCATTACACAAAGTAAAAGAATTCTTCAAAACACATCATTACACAAAGTAAAAGAATTCTTCCAAACACATCATTACACAAAGTAAAAAAGAATTCTTCCAAACACATCATTACACAAAGTAAAAGAATTCTTCCAAACACTATCATTACACAAAGTAAAAGAATTCTTCCAAACACATCATTACAAAAGTAAAAAGATTCTTCCAAACACATCGATACACAAATCAAAATGAATTCTTCCAAACACATCATTACACAAGTAAAATGAATTCTTCCAAACACATCATTACACAAAGTAAAAGAATTCTTCCTTGTCCATTACACAAAGTAAAAGAATTCTTCCAAACACATCATTACACAAAGTAAAAGAATTCTTCCAAACACATCATTACACAAAGTAAAAAAGAATTCTTCCAAACACATCATTACACAAAGTAAAGTGCCCAAACACATCATTACACAAAAGTAAAAAATTCTTCCAAACACATCATTACACAAAGTAAAAGATTCTTCCAAACACATCATTACACAAAGTAAAAGAATTCTTCCAAGCATCATTACACAAAATGCAAGTAGATTCTTCCAAACACATCATTACACAAAGTAAAAGAATTCTTCCAAACACATCATTACACAAAGTAAAAAGAATTCTTCCAAACACATCATTACACAAAGTAAAAAATTCTTCCAAACACATCATTACACAAAGTAAAAAGAATTCTTCCAAACACATCATTACAAAGTAAAAGAATTCTTCGAAACACATCATTACACAAAAAATTCTTCAAAACACATCATTACACAAAAGTAAAAGAATTCTTCCAAACACATCATTACACAAAGTAAAATGAATTCTTCCAAACACATCATTACACAAAGTAAAAAGAATTCTTCCAAACACATCATTACACAAAGTAAAAAGAATTCTTCCAAACACATCATTACACAAAGTAAAAAGAATTCTTCCAAACACATCATTACACAAAGTAAAAAGAATTCTTCCAAACACATCATTACACAAAGTAAAAAGAATTCTTCCAAACACATCATTACACAAAGTAAAAAGAATTCTTCCAAACACATCATTACACAAAGTAAAAAGAATTCTTCCAAACACATCATTACACAAAGTAAAAAGAATTCTTCCAAACACATCATTACACAAAGTAAAAAGAATTCTTCCAAGCACATCATTACACAAAGTAAAAAGAATTCTTCCAAACACATCATTACACAAAGTAAAAAGAATTCTTCCAAACACATCATTACACAAAGTAAAAAGAATTCTTCCAAACACATCATTACACAAAGTAAAAAAGAATTCTTCCAAACACATCATTACACAAAGTAAAAAGAATTCTTCCAAACACATCATTACACAAAGTAAAAAGAATTCTTCCAAACACATCATTACACAAAGTAAAAAGAATTCTTCCAAACACATCATTACACAAAGTAAAATGAATTCTTCCAAACACATCATTACACAAAGTAAAAAGAATTCTTCCAAACACATCATTACACAAAGTAAAAAGAATTCTTCCAAACACATCATTACACAAAGTAAAAAGAATTCTTCCAAACACATCATTACACAAAGTAAAAAGAATTCTTCCAAGCACATCATTACACAAAGTAAAAAGAATTCTTCCAAACACATCATTACACAAAGTAAAAAGAATTCTTCCAAACACATCATTACACAAAGTAAAAAGAATTCTTCAAACACATCATTACACAAAGTAAAAAGAATTCTTCCAAACACATCATTACACAAAGTAAAAATAAATATTTCAGGAATTAGCTTAACAATATACAGAAGTATCGTACATTGATAAAAATATTCATTTTTTTGCAAGAGAGTTTCAAGGGATTGAACATACAGAAATAATGAAGAATTCATTACAATTAAAATAAGATACTTGAGTGGAAGATGTGAGCTCTATTCACTTTAGATAAGGTCGAGAATTACAATCGTTATGAATTGTACAATGTTTCACATTTCGAAGTTTATGTTAAAACTTTACTTCCATATAGACATAGCAAAGTTCCATGTCACCACAAGATAATATTATCTTTAATGTTGGATGTCTTTATGTTAACGTCCCTGCAACTTCTCGGAAGATGGCGGATATAATCCAAAACCTTAGAACTATCCTAACAACAAATATCCTAACTTGTGACAAGTTTTGCCTTTATTTTCACCTAAAATTAATATAAAAATAGAAAGTTTAGAATAGCTCAAGATTAAACACAATAAACATTCATTGTCTGCTATATTTAACAATATATGATTACAATATATTAGTCATCCACATACAAATCTGTTTCTCTGTATCAGAGCTTATCAGTGTGGCTAGACACATCCACTTGATGCTGGCCGGGATCGAAACTCGACAGATTTCGTGCGGGTCGTAGTCGCTACTCCCTACGCCATAGGGGCAGGGAATTAAAGATGGGAAATTTTAACGTATTCGTAGGTACACAGGGATATATGATTAATTTTTTGATGTTACAAAAAGAGTGTTTAATATAACATAACAAAACTATTAAAAATTTATTAATAAATATTCATATTATCCTACGTCTATTGTATTTAAAATAATATACATATATATATATATATATATATATATATATATATATATATATATATATATATAAGCATGCAGTGTGGGTATAGAAGAATCCAAACGAGTGACCTGTACATACAGTGGTAGGATGAATCTCTAAGAGAGCTCTAAACATATATGCTTATAAATACATATAGAGTAAAAATAAGAAGAATTAAGGCAGACACGTTATTTCATGGTGAACCGGAAATATAGGCCTATTTCAGTCGAACCATCATTAGATTCCCTCTTTATTTTACAAACGATTCCTGTAAAATCCTTTGTAAAATAAAGACGCAAGCTTAAGATTTTTGGCCTGAAATAGGCCTAAACTTCCGATTCACCACGAAATAACGTATCTGTCTTAATTTTTCTTATATATATATATATATATATATATATATATATATATATATACTTTTTTCTGTAAACATCTCTTTTCGTTTCGTGGGAGTATGAGAGTGCAAAGATTGTCCTTATTGTCATATATCCGAAACACTTACAATCTTATTTAAGGGTGTTTTTTAAGGGTGTTCTGTTTTTAAATGGGATTAATTTCTTACCTGATGGACTGTTTATGATGTATTTTTCTGTTGTTCTGAATACTAGTACTGCCACCTCTTTGAGTAGAGGCAAAACTGGCACAAGGTTTTCCTGAGTCAGAAACGAAAGACGAAGTATTACTTTGAAAATTAAGGACAATTATTTTAATAGGATGCTGTTCATAGAATCATATCTTTTTACTAATGGCACAAGAGTTTCCTGAGTCAGAAGTGAGAAAGGAAGTATTAATTGGAAAATGACGGACATTATTTGAATAGGATGCTGTTCATAGGATCATATGTCTTTACTAAAGGCACAGGGGTCCGCTGAATCAGACGTGAGAGACAAAGTATTACCTTGAATAACAGGGACAATTATTTGAATAGGATGCTGTTCATAGAATCATGCCTTTTTACTAATGACACAAGAGTTTCCTGAGTCAAAAGTGAGAAAGGAAGTATTACATTGAAAATTACGGACAATTATTTGAATATGATGCTGTTCATAGGATCATATCTTTTTACTCGTGGCACAAGGGTCTCTTGAGATGGAAGTGAGAGAGGAAGTATTATGTTGAATATTACGGACAATTATTTGAATAGGCTGATGTTAATAGAATCATAATTTTTACTAATGGCCATTTTTTATGATGCAAGTGCTGTAAATATCACCTAGCCACGTACAGTTTACAAGAACCCATTAGATAAATTCTTGCCTAAAAGTCTAACATTTTGAATATTCTCTGCCACGTCGGAATATTGATGTAATATTTCAGTTTATATTTGTTTCAAAATTAAATGTTCCTGTTTCTTATGATGTGCAGCTTTTGTTTGTACATATTCATTCAGTCAGTCTGTTGAGCGATCATGTCTAGAAGGAGACTTGACCCGACTGGGCAGAACATTATCCTGCAGTAGTTTGCCATTATTTTCTGTGTTGTTGGGTACAACATAGAAGATTGTGCGTTTTATGTAAGTACAAATATCGGTCTCTTAGGTTCGACGTACCGGTGAGAACTTTGTATTATCACGGAGTAACTTGCCAGGTCGCTGACTTTTCTGACTACTCGCTATATTGTTACTTATATTAAGAAGGAGAGTCCACTATCCCTAGACAGGTGAGATCATCATAACAGGTAGAATGGTTGCCAGCCAAGTTAATAAAACCCAACCTGTCCTGTTATTTAACCCATAACTGCAGTAAAAGCCGTAAGTAAATGTAAGGAATTCAACTGACATTTGAACTCAGTTTTCCAATTTCTCGGTCCGAGCCAATACCAACTACACTACAACGCATATTGTCAGTCAGTTAAGTGCCATACGTGATACACGCTTGGGCGATCATGTCTCTCTCGAGACATGACTGACTGGGCAGAAGATTATCCCGCAGTAGGTTGCCATTGCTTTCTGCGGTAGACTGGTTGCCGACCAAGGCTATAGAACCCAATCTGTCCTGTTATTTAACCCATAACTGGAAGGAATATACGGATTAATACCTTTCCCAAGGGTATTTGCACGTAAATTAACGCAATGGATTCAGCTGGAATTCGAACTCGGCTCCCCGATTTCTCGTTCCGAGCCGATATCCATTGCACCACAACGCACATCCCATATATTAGAACTCTCTTAAATAGTAGCTACCCAAGCAATTTTTCTTTGAATTAAAAATTACACGCAATTGTTTTCCGTTCATTTTTGCCTCAATTACCTTGTCATAGATGTAAACCCATCTCTTCTAAAGCTACATGTTAAGTATCAGTGGTCAAGGATACATAAGTGGCATAGATGATACTCGGTTGGTCGATGATGTATCGAAATGTCTGACTGGGCAGAAGATTTCCCCGAAGTAGGTTGTCATTACTTTCTGAGGAAGATTAGATGCCAACATAGGCTATAGAAAACAATATTTTTCTTGTTATTAATCAATAGCTGGTGGGACAAATGACGGATTAATGCTCTTCCCAAGTGTATTTTGTATGAGATGAATACAAGTCTGAATTTAGAAATATTTTCAAATAATTCATGTGAAATCAACCCCCGTCTATTGGTTAAATTGTAGGATGGAGGAGATTTAGAAAGCTGGCAGATCGATGTTTTAATAGTTAATTCATACTTTGGGGAAGAAGGGAATTCTAACCTTTACTAATACTATTTACATGTATCTGTATGTAACGAACACGAGAAGGATTAGATCTCAGTCCACAGATTAAGTATCAATGTCCAAGCTTACAACCCCCTTTTATTCTCTAGCTAGGTACTGAGAAGTCCAGTGTTTTTTTTTATAACTTAGGTGATAGTACAAGACTTAGGATTTCAACATGATGTGGTTATAATCCCCGCTTTATTTATTTATTTATTTATTTATTTTTAATCATTTTTAATCCATGGTTCTGGAGCTCAGACTCTTTGCACGTTGGCAAAAAAGACTAAAATGTTTCTAGTTAAAAGAAAACCGAAGACTGAAAGAAAAATGAATGGATGTAAATCAAATTTTGATTTCCTGGGTTCGATTTATACATATATATATATATTATCGATTTTCTGCACTATTGTAAGAACTGCAACCTTGAAACTTCTGAATTTCGTTTCTTATATCTTTGTCTATGAGTGTATCAAATTTGATTAAAATCAAACCACTCCTTCTATAACCTGATTTTTTTGATTATCGTTTTTCGATATTCATCGGGGTTACCTCGACACAAACCCTAGCCCCTAGCTAAGAACACTCGAAGACGTTTATAGTACAACTGTGTAAATTTTCAAGAAAATCGGTTCAGCCGTTTCGGAGACTATAGGTAAAGGATACACAGATACACACAGACACACACACACAAAGTTCCATTTATAAAAAAGTTTAGATTTCTATAAATGTATATTTTTATACTTTCATAGTGCTTTGACCTTAGTTTGGGGGTTAAAGGTTTGCCCATATCTGGGACCCTAACAGGTGCTACTACTCTGAGATAGGGTGAATGTGGGAACAACAGAAATTAAGAGGGGGTTCTATACTCTACACAACCTCACAGTCAGAGGCCCTGTTGCCGGATGAGAAAGATGGGAATCAAAGAATTAAATGATAACAACTTTTCACTCTATCCTTTGGAGATTGTAGCTATCAGGCAACCAAGTATACGGAATGAAGTTCCCCAGACGAGAAGTGCGAGAAAAGAAGGAGGCGCTGTTTATTTACTTCTTGAAGCCTAGGGTGATCTATGCTAACCGAAAGTAAGAAAGTTTCTTTGTGGGGTTAAAAGAGGGCAGCTTTAAGAAATTTACGAGCTATTTGTTACCCACAGATTCTTTTCAAAAGCAGCAATAAGGTTTATTTTGTTAGCCCTGCCAGTTTTGTTATTGAGAAACGAGTAAATACTAGTATCATCGTCATAGATCTCTATTTAGTAAATGATTAAATCAAGATGATCATTGATAACGATCAAGAAAACGTAGGACCCTTGTATGAAAGGATCTGGACGCATAGACCTTCAATATGGCTATTATTACGAAATTTTATATAAAGAATTAAATTACATCGAATAAACGTCGTTATGTCAGAGCCCAATAGTTTGTTCCGTAGGTTAGCATGCCAGACCATGTCAAATGCTTTCGAAATATCCAGGGCAACATTTCGAGGATCATCGTTTGTATCAAGAAGCTAGTATATGTGTTCGGTGGTGGTCGTTAGCATATCAGAAAGAGATTTCATGAAGTGGAAGCCATTATTTTGAGTGATGTGAGATCATGAACAACTTCAGCATTAATAATAGCTTCGAACATTTTGGCAAAAATTTGGTAAGAGGCTGACTTGACGACGATTAGAAGAGTCATAAGAGGTTTCATAGTTTTTTTTTTTAAGTTTGGAATTACAAGGAAGGAATTCCAGCAAGCCGAAAAGCAAGAAACATTGAGGCTCTTCTTGTAGAGTTTAGAAAAGACAGAATAATATTCATGGGCACATTTCTTTAGGCCGAGGACTGGAATTCCGCCACTTTTTTTGCTTTATGAGAGTCAGACTTAGAATTTATTTTAGAGATAAGAGATTGGGATATGTATACGCCAGTCACTTGAATCACAGTTCTAGATAAGAAGTCGAGGTATGGGTACTTATGATGATACAATTGTGAATCATAACCATCTACTTTTTTATCATCAGTATCATTTCGAATAATCATCTTTTTACCATCTACTGATGATGACAATAACGCTAATGATGATGATAATGGTGATGATGATGAAAAAGAAGATGATGATAGATTGCTCGACTCTATAATGTAAATCTTGCCGTGATCTCTGTTCACCAAAATTGCCACCTTATTCCGCGCATGTACTGAAGTAAATTATGCTTTATATAGAACTGTATTTCCCGTTAAATGCGTGAATCATCTTGACAGATACGTACATCAGATCCTTTACTAGAATATGCCGAATGTAGATATGCAATTATCCTCCAGAAGAGATTAATGACCGGATGGATAACTGTGAATAAAACAGGTTCAAATACGCCTACCGACAAGTGAGATTCTTTGAGCACTTAAGCAATATTGTTATAATGGAAGCCAAAATATATCTAGACCGCTATACCGGTTTCATAGCAGTTGGTTTCTGTCTGAACTGACCTCGAATTTTAAATAAACTTTCTTCTATCTAGTTTATACTAAATCTGATTCCATTCAAATGTTCCTCTCGCATGGCTTCCTTCTTCCTAAGGTAAGTTAATCCCATTAAACAAGACCATAAACATTCTTTTAGAAGAAACAAAGCATGAAATCCGTGTCTAAATCTAATCACCTTTTAGCTTCCAGCCTTCTAAAATGTATTCTTTGAAAGCTCTTTGAGATATGAGCAAATTTGGAGAGAGAAGAAAAATGTCGTTTGGTTTGCAAACAACAAAAATTAGTTTAGTATGTTGTCGAACATATTGTTTTCATGTCTACAAACGCTGGCGATGTTAGCATTTTCGAATAGTTATCTTTGTATTAGGTACTGTCTCGTGCCGAGCGTTTCAAAATGTACCGGTCTGATCAATTACTTCAAGTAAACAAAAAAATAATAATAAATAAATAGAAACTTGACGTTTACATCTTGCTAGAAGAAGAATAAAAAAACAAAACAAAAAAATCAAACAAATTGAAAGCTCTCCTTCGCTTATATTCGCATTTTTTTTTCTGGTGTAATTATTATTATTATTATTATTATTATTATTATTATTATTATTATTTGTCTTTCTGCTATTGTCACACTGCCTGGCAAGTCTGCGGGAAGATCTAAGTCCGGTAGTGGTGTATTGGTATGAATACATTACATGATTTGTTTCTCTACGTCCTATAACATCACTAAAATTATATGGACAAAGTTCTCTAGGAGTGTGGGCTGAAATTATCAAGACAATTTTTGTATTTTTTTTTAATACCAGTAATTATTTTAATGTGTTGTTGTGTTCCTTTTTTATCATTCAAAGCGCACATACAATGACTAGGATTATCCTTGTTTTCAAAATCATCATTTTTATCTTTATTCTTTAGCTTTTAATAAATCGATTGTTTTTCCTATTCCGATTGACTTAGCTCTCTGCTGCCCCCTATGTATGAATTTACTCGAGCCACACGATTAGCAACTAGATTCCACCCATTTACTGTGAAACCCATAAAACGTAAACGCAACTTCTACTCCCACAGATTCTTTTCTCTCACTTCCCGCCTGTGGAATTCGCTTCCGTTTATTGGCTTCCTCGACGGCTACAATTTCCAGGAGTTTAAATGTAAAAAACAATAGTCATCTCCTATCTCACTAATTGCATTCTCTCTCTCTCTCTCTCTCTCTCTCTCTCTCTCTCTCGCTACTTTCTCCGTCTACACCTCTCTGATCATTATTCTGATCCTACTCTTACCCACTTCCTGACACCCTCGTAACCTGCCAATCTTTCTCATAATTTTCCTCTTATATAATCCCCTGTGCACCAGCGAAAGCAGAGTTCCTTTTTTGAGGCGATATGGTTAAATAAAAAAAGGGATTACTTAGCTGTTATGTTACAATCTGCAGAGAAATCCATATCAATTAGCAGACAGCTTATTCTTCTCATTTATCATATTTTCACACACACACACACACACACACACACACACACACACACACACACGCACGCATATATATATATATATATATATATATATATATATATATATATACTGAGAGAGAGATTATAAAGGAAAACTAAACACATCATATTAGTTATAAACTATAGTTCATTTCAGTGAGCTTAATTAGCTCATAACTTCAGACTCTTTTACAATATTTCCTCCATTTGGCATAACATTTCTGCCGGAATGAACGTTTTCTTAAAATGAAGAGGGAACATAATAGAAATAATAACAATAAACATACGATTACAAACAAATAAATAAATGACAATAAATTTAAGGGGAAGGAGGAAGGAAAGAAGAGAGATAGAGTCCAGTTCCAAATATGGGTAGTATCCGTTTGAAGTTATTTTGACCGTCTAAGATGGCATGACCTCTGAAAAAAACAAAACAATTCCACTGATTTTAGGCGCCTATTTGATCCCATCAGGTGAACCCACTTTCTTATGCTAACTTTCATCCACATATACCTATGTGTACATTCCCACATATACTTACCCTTTAATTTTATTGAAGTTTACATATCCACAGATTTTATTTTATTTTTAATCTTTTTAGGTCTTAGTTTTTTCATATTCACACATATATACGCTTCATAGGCGTAGGGATTCCGTGTGCCTACATAGTGTGGTGTATATACGCACTCCCATATCACGTTATATCACGTATTCTCAATCTCGCATATATTTATATACACGAGATATGAGACAATTAGGTACATATTTAAGCCCATTTTTTGTGTACATATGCACATAAATACACACACACACACACACACACACACACACACGTACACGCACATACACACTCACACACACACACACACACACACATATATATATATATATATATATATATATAATTGTGTTTGTGTATATGGGCTTATATTCTAATATGACGTGTTCAGTTTTCCTTTATACACTTCATATCTCTCTGGTTATCACCCATCGAGCTCTCTATATGGATTTACCTATTAAGAATTTATATTAAAGAAATCTTGTTGGATTATCCTCACCGTTTACGGACTGACAACGATACCTATATATATATATATATATATATATATATATATATATATATATATATATATATATATATAATCAATCCAGAAGAAAAACTCAATGGATCCTAGCAATATTAGGTCAAATATTAAAACTCAACATGTGATCATTGACGAAATTTTAGTGAAATTAAAGCAGGTTTTTTTAGTACTATCAGAGACTGTTTGCACATAATGAGGAAAGAAATTGTGTAGAATTACATATAGCAAGCACAAAAGTTACTAATTTCTATAAAGTAAACATAGCTTAACGGTAGGTCGACGAGGACAAAAAAGAGGAAAAATTATAAGATGAAAATGTATGAGAAGGAAAAAAAGATAAAAACGAAGATGATGATGGTAAAAATATGTTTATTCAAAAAGATGATGATGATAAAAAAGTAGATGATGATGATGAGAAGAAGAAGAAAAGATCGCTAATGATGATGATAGTGATGGTAATGAAAAGAAGAAGAAGGCGATAGGTTGCTCGCCTTTATACGGTAACACCTGCCGTGAACTCTGTTCTCCAAAATTGCCACCTTACTCCGCGCATGTACTGGAGCAAATTATGCTTTATATAGAACTGTATTTCCCGTTAGATGCGAGAATCATCTTGACAGATACGTACCTCAGATCCTTTACTAGAATATGCCGAACGTAGATATGCAATGATCCTCCGGAAGAGATTAATGACCGGATGGATCCCTGGAGATTATATATGGACGAACGGTATTTTTCTAAAGGCACAATTAATATCCAAAATACCTTTTGGCTATAACATCGATTATGAACGCGAATAAAAGTTGTCTACATCTTCAGATTTAAGCACGAGGTTGTGGAGTATTGGATATCGGCTTGGAACAAGAAATCGGGGGGCCGAGTTCGAATTCCAGCCGAATTCATTGCATTCACTTACGCGCAAATACACTTGGGAAAGGTATTAATCCGTCTATTCCTTGCAGTTACGGGTTAAATAACAGGACAGATTGGGTTCTATAGCCTTGGTCGGCAACCAGTCTACAGCAGAAAGGAATGGCAACCTACTGCGGAATGATCGAGACATGATCGCCCAAGCGTGTATCACGTATGGCACTTAACTGACTGAATGTTAGTCGATGAACTTAAATACAAACTGCTCATTTTTACATTTTTCACATATGATCAGCCATTTTCATTATAATAATTGTAATTTTCATTTTTTGATATCTTAAACCATTCAGAAATGAAGCACTATCCGCATTGTGTCTATTATCCTCATCATTGTTGTTGTTATCACATCGTTTCGGTCAGTTTGCTTTCAGTCTTCTTCTATGGAATCCCAAACTTTAGACTTGTCTGATTACACTACCCATATCTAAAGATAAAACTTCGTCATTGGTCGCATATTAAGTCCAAAATTTTTCCTCCCGTAGAGCCAAATCCTTCGTCACAGGAGAATGTGTAATATGGCTTCACACCCTCTTGTAGAGCCACATTACCTATTCTTAAAGATTCTTTAAAGTCTCTGAGAACATTGTCTAGCATTCACTGCCATATAATAGGATTTACATTACATAAAAATTCAATAATCTTTTTTTTGTTGTTTTTACCGAAATATTACTGTATTTTATACACGTTTAACTTATTTTGATTCTTAAATATTTTAATTTTAAAAATTCTTTGTTTTTCTATCTGTTTAACGGATTTCTTCATATACTCTGGGTTAGTTATGAGAGAATGAGTATCTCTCACAGAACTCATTACAGACGGGTTCAATGTTAACACCTTATGATATGCAGATAAAAGAGTTTTAGAAGTAGAAACAGGAAAGAAACTAAAAGTTCTAGTAAAGATATTAATGAAGAAAAGCGAGAAGAAGAGATAAACATCAATTGCAGGAAGACAAAACGCATTTTAATCAGCAAAAAGAACAGCCTAATGTGCATATTACAAAATGAAGCTACCAAAAACAAAGCTATTATAAATTAGCTGTGATAGAAAAAACAATTGAAATTAAGAGGAATACAATATTATAAAAATAGATCTTTGAGGAAAGTTTCTAATCTGAATTTTAGAATGTGTTTATAATAATAGTAATATTATGGTACTCTGAGTATTTCTGATGATAAACAAATGAAACACAGAATAGTTACTATTTAAATGTCGTTTGACGACATATTGTCTCATAATAATATTAATCAACTTATTGGTATTATTTGCACTAATATGAGGATTCGCTATTAAATTCAAATGACTTTAAATAGAAAACAATTCTATAAAAATAGGTACTGATCGATATCTATCTAATAAGAATAAATAATTAATACTAATATTTAAAATATTTCGATAATTTGCGATGCGATAAAAATAGTATGTGAAAGTAAAAAACACATTCTATAAAAATGCTATTGACCGTTATTTATGCAATAACAACAAAAAAAATTAATATGAATATTAATACAATCAGTAAATCTGAAACAATAAAAAATTCTAATAAAAAAATAATATTAAACTAGGACATGTTACAAAAAGTCAAGATAATATTACTTTCAATACAGGGTGCGATGGGTAAGTTTTCACCGTTTTTATTTTTTTAATTTCGAGTATGAGTGTTATTAGATTTTTAATTTTGACTGCAGAGTGGCAAACAACTGTAAGAAAATAGCACCATGATGCAATTCAGTCCCTATGAAATTTGGAGAGGGCATGCCGTATTGCTAAGCACTCGTGTTGGAAGCTCTAACACTGACATCTTAGAGGGTCTGGGTGTAAATCTGAAAACTGTGCAGAGAATTTAGAAATCTAAATTGAATGAATGTAATAGTGAATATGAATGTGCTTAATTACTTGTGATATTGAGGTTATGCCTCCATTCAGCTGTGTAGACCAGTTGAGCGAAGACCAAAAAATTCCTTGTTACGCAAAAGATGTGCTGAAGGCAAGACTTTAAGTTTGCATTCACAAAATGAAATAAGGAGAACATGCGGAAGATTTGCAAGTGATACAGAAGTTGGAGATTCCGAAGTCATAGTTGAAGCTAATGACGATTTTATTGAAACAAATTGTTCTTTTGAATTTCAAGATATTTTTAGTGAAATTCTTGTAAGTATGTCAGTTAAAATAAGATGGCTGTATTATTTTCTTTGTTGCCTAATTTAGACAACAACTTATTTTTTCCCATATTGACTGCGCATATACAAGAAAAAACAAAAGATATACGAGTAAAATGGATAAAAATAATTGTTAACAAAGCTTCGGCTGATAATAATAATAATAATAATAATAATACTGCGTCTCCTCGGATTAACTCTCACATCAGACCTTAAGTGGAATAAATATAGAGTCCATTGCTAAATCCGCTGCTAAGAAAGTCGGTCCTCTGTGTAGGGCCAGGAAGGTTTTCCCTTCATGAAACAATCCTGCACATATACAAATCTACCAGCCGACCGTCTATTGAATATTGCTGCCATATCTGGTCGGGTGCTCCTGCTATCTACTTAGGTGTCACCGACCAAATCCAACGGAGAATCTGTAATGTGATCGATCCCGACTTGGCAGCTAGGATACAATCACTTTCTCACCGGCGCAACGTGGCTTCCCTGTGTCTCTTCGACAAATACTTTCACGGCTTCTATTCCGATGAACTTAGCTCAATGGTACCGACTATATATGAATTTCCTCGAACCACAAGATTAGCAACTAGATACCACCCTTTTACTGTGAAACCAAAAAATTGTAATGCAAATTCTACTCCAGCAGCTACTTTTCGTGCACTTCCAGCCTGTGGAATTCCCTTCCGCATACTTGCTTTCCCGACAGCTATAATCTCCAAGAATTTAAATGTAAAGTCAATATTCACAATCCTGTCTCACTAACTTACATCCTCTCACTCTCATTTTTTTTCTCAGTCCACACCACTCTCATTAGTATTCTCTTCCTTCTTCTACTCTCTTCCTGACACTGCCTGCAACATATCACTCCTTCTCATAACATTCCTCCTATGAAACCCCCTGCACAACAGTGGCAGTAAAATGCCTTGCTTGGGGCGACACGATTATAAAAAAGGTACTAGTAATAATAATAATAATAATAATGATAATAATAATAGTGTTATTAATTTTGTTATTATTATTATTATTATTATTATTATTATGAATACCATAGTGATCGTACTAATTTTCATTGAAAAGAATTGGAAGAAAGTAAAAATAGATAAATACTAGCAAATAAATTCTAAAATTCGGAGTGTACTTTGTGACGGTATGACCGATTTGGTGTCAGTCGGAGTCGCTACTACGTAAGCCATAGCTGCATGGAAGCAGAGAAGGGAAATTTTAACGTGTTGTATATAAGTAGTGTTTACACACGCTAGTCACCCAAAGAACTCAATTTATTTGAAGAGTAACACATATATCGCATAAGTGGAATATGTTTTAAAAATCTTCTTCTCTAGCGTGCTCAATCGTAATGATATATATATATATATATATATATATATATATATATATATATATATATATATTATAAGCGTTTCAGCTACTGTGCAGGGGGCTACATAGAGTGGAGAAAGGATGATTAAATATATGAAATGTCAGAGGGTGGGTGATAGGTGGGTAAGGATACTGAGAATGGTTAAATATAGGAAATGTCAGAGAGTGGGTGATAGGCAGGTAAGGATACTGAGAATGAGGGTTGGGTAGATGAGAATGTTCTGAGAATAATTGCCAGTTAGAGTAATAGGAGGTGTCTATTGACCCTACATTTAAACACCTGGAGATTGTACTGTCGAGAAAGCAGACTTATGGAAGGGAGTTCCACAGGCGGGAAGCGCGAGAAAAGAAGAATTTACGGTTACATCTTATCTCTTTAAATGTAAAAGGGTGGGACCTAGTTGCTAATCTAGTATCCCGTGAAATTCCTGCATAGGCGGCACCAGTGCTCTAAGTTCATCGGGGCAGAAACCATGAAATTACTTGTAGAAGAGGTACAGGGAAGCCACATCACGCCGCTGAGAGAGTGGTTGTAGCCGGTCTACCAAGTCAGTATCAACCACGTTACAGATCCTCCTTTGTATTTTGTCAAGAAGCCCAAGGAGAGCAGCAGGGGCCCCCGACCAGATATGGCAGCAATATTCAATACACGGGCGGATGGTAGATTTGTAAATGTGCAGAATAGATTTAGGTGGGAAAAACTTCCGGGTCCTGCACAGAGAGCCGACTTTCATAGCGGCAGATTTGGCAATGGATTCGATATAGTCATTTCATTAGAGGTCCGCCGAAAGTGTAAGGCCAAGGAGGCGTAATATTTTACTCTCTGGGAGGCTAGCCTGTCCCATGCTAAAGCGGAGGTAGATGCGATTGTCTATGGTGGTTAGTTGGTAACAGCTTCGTTTTAGAAGCATTGAAATTTACTAGCCATTTCTTACCCCAGGCCACTACGGATTGGAGGTCCTTTTCAAGCACGGCAGCGAGGTTTGCTTTGTCGCCCACACCTGGTTTTTGATCGATGCGAGAGTAGATTGTTGTGTCATCGGCATACATGCCTACTTGGGATCTAATGGCGTCGGGGAGATCATTAATGTAGATCAGAAATAGCGTGGGATATATATATGAGGTGTAGCCTAAATGATCGTGTCCATATAAAATTATATTTATTAACACAAATTATTAAGACAATAAGACAATTAATATCTATTGCGTACAATAGTCCAAAGCTCTAAAACTTTATCAACGCAGGTGCACAAATTGTTGCCCATTACAATTTATGTAGCTTTCAAGTTTACACCTCTAGTTTCGACAAACATTTTTACACAAGTTTCTTAGTGTATTAATATCTTGAAATGCATCGGTTATATAAATATTAAAATCACCAATACTTCTTGTTTCTTTACTATAAAACATTGTCCTGGAGTACTCTCCAAAAGAAGAAATGAATTTGGGTTAATTCAGATGAACGTGCTGGCCAAACAATTGGATCGTTTCAGCCAATTCCTTTAGCTATATGCTTCATCATGATAGTCACGGATTGCTGTTAAATCATATATAATTTAAGGAACAACATTGTAAGATTATAACTGATACACAAACTTATTCCACCTTCATTATTGACCATTATATATATATATATATATATATATATATATTGATGCACGTTTTATTAAAAAAATAGAAAACTTTTGTTTATTTATTTTATGTAAATTCTTTTCATATTTTCCTTTTAGCTTAATAGCATTATCGTTGAAATAAGAATGAATATCGTAATATTGATACATTGTTTTTTCATTCTTTCTGAGCTTTAAGCTTACATCAGCCATTATCAAAGGTGTCAATTATATTAAATGTATTAATAGTTAGCAGAATCACAATAGTAGTAGTTGTCTATTTTGTTTGCATGGAAGATTTTCAAACAACAAACGCGTGCGTGCTGGAGGCGAAAATCGCACTAGACCTTCTGACGTTACACATCACCACGCTAAAGTGTGGGTGAGAAATATTAAGTATGGAAAGCCATTTGGATAACCAATATATATATATATATATATATATATACATACATATAGTCATCAGCAGAGAGATCTGTTTCGCTGTGTCACAGCTCATCAGTACGGTTAGACTCCGATTGCTTTTAACCCAGTATTGAAACCCGACCGAAGTGGCGTCAGTCCGCGATTCTACTTCTGGGCCATGGGCGCACGGTAGATGAAGGCAGATTTTTAGCATGTATATTATCGTTCAGGCAGCAATCTGACCTTTATTTAAGTTTCGGTAAAAATGACAAACATGGTTCTATTGTCCAGTTTAGAGAATAAATTAGATAAATACTATCCGATGTTTAATACTCCAACTGCTTTCGGATATAATTTTATCATTATTAAGGATTAAATTTAGTTTACTCTGAAATGAATATATAATTTTTTTTTTGTTTTATGAAGAGACATAGGCACGTTCAATATTCCAAACACGGTGAGTATATGGTGACCATGTTCATAGCTGTTATTGTTGTGTGTTCGCACTTTCCTATTTTTAACAAACTGTCCGTAACATACTGCAATATATTCAAAAATAGCTGTATATAATCAAGACATTATAATTAAAAAAGAAAAAGTCTGTTATAGCCGAAATCGCTTTGGTAAATAAAATATACGAAATATCTTTACATATTCTGAAAAAAAAGAAAAAACAAAAGCAAGATGATATGAAAATTTATATAAAAAAACCTCAACCATAATACTTTGTTTGTTATTTTTAACGAAACTGGCATATATATATATATATATATATATATATATATATATATATATTGATATATATTATAATAATATTAACAATATAGATACAATTTTAAGAAAACATAGCGGTTTTCAAACTTTTTCGCGTTTACAAATTTCTCTCGTCGGATTGGAATAATCTACAATTCTGCTATATATATATATATATAATTCCCTTTTGCGCCCGCATTTATTATGCTAAATTCGAGTTGCTAGTGCCCAACCATCTAGTGCTTCACCCGCATCATTACCTGGGATGTTAAGCTTTAAACATCGTTAAATGTACAAGTGTGATATAGTTCGTAATAGCCAAATTGGCATTTGGGATCAACAACAGTGTCATATGCCCATATATCAAGGTTACCTTTACAGACACCAACAAGTGTTCGCAGGCTATTTTGACAGGACCACACCATCAGGGCAACTCAAATGTAATTTTTAAGATTAGGGTAAATTAGATGTTCCATAATTTATGATTGCTAGCATTGGCACTAGAGATCAACATCGGTGGCATAATCTTATTTCTGAATGTTAGCTCTATAACCAGCAGCTGGTCTGAGGTAGAAAAAGAATATCCGTAACTTGGGATACTACCAAGTTACGGTCGCTTACTCGCATGTGTGATGGTTGGTTCTCAGCGACCAACAGCTCTCCGGAAGCAGGACGAAAAGTGCCTAGCTTTACTAGAGCCGGAAGGATTCTTTCGGGCAAAAAGAGAAAGTGCTATGCTCCACGTTGTTGTGTTGGCTCTATCATATGGTCAGACCCTGTTGGGAACTATGTTGTTCAGTGGATCAGGTGACTGTAAAAACTGTTTTTTTTTCAGCTGAGCCTCTTTGTTATTGCTTCACCCGCGTGTATTGGATCTCGAGGAAAATACAGTAATAATATGCATACATATTTTATATAAAATCAATATGTATACCATGTTTGTCAAGAGTGAAAGCTGAAAATAAACCTTTGCAAAATAAAAATTAGGATTTTGTTCCGAATAAAAGCAGTGATGATACGTACCCTGAATCCAACTTAAAAATTCCTGATATCAAATTGACTAATTCTAGAAACATCGATGCGCTAGAAATATGGATTATCAATATCAAATTCAGTATAAGAGTTAAAGATTTCTTGTGAGATGAGGTATCTTAACTATATGTGCGTTGTGGTTCTGTGAATATAGGCTCGGAACGGCAATTCGGGAAGTCGAGTTCGAATTCCAGATTCCTTGCATTCACTTACGCGCAAATATACTTAGGAATGGTATTAATCAGTTTCTTCTCTCCAGTTATGGGTTAAATAACAGGAGAGATTGGATTGTATAACCTTGTTTGGCAACCAGTCTACTGCAGAAAGTAATGGCAACCTACTGCGAGATAATCTTCTGCCAAGTCAGTCATGTCTCATTCGAGACATGATCGCCCAAGCGTCTATCACGTATGGCATTTAACTGTCTGACTGATATTATTTATATTGTTCGGACTGTTGTCATCATTTTTTTTTGTCATATCAACGAAATTCCATCCGTTGTACGCTCTGGTCTTTATCAGTTGATTATCATTTCGAACGGAAGCCTTTATTTCGTCCACCTGGATAAATTGTTCTAGTTTTACAAGACATGCATCTTCCAGATGTTTCAGTATCACTTATCACCTTTTAACTCAAATCTTTTAACTCAAGTTTTATTCTCATCTGCTGTAGTTGGGTATTGATCTCACAACAATATAGGTTAAGTCAGTCAGTTAACTACCATCCGTGATACACGCTTGCACGATCATGTCTCAAAAGTGATATCACTGACTGGGCAGATAATTATTCCGCAGCAGGTTGCCATTATTTTCTGCGGTAGACTGGTTGCTAGCCAATGCTATAGAACACATTCTGTCTTGTTATTTAACCCATAGCTGGAGAGAAGATATGCATTAATGCCTTTCCCAAGGGTATTGGCGCGTAACTGAATGCAAGGTATTCAATTCGAATTCGAACTCGGCTCTTCGATTTATCGTTCCGAGTCGATATCCACTTCATCAGAATGCACAACTATGGGTCTAGTCATTGCAGTGAATAAATGCACTTGCTATGTGTCCTTATGGAAAAATTTAATTGGAGTAGATAGACGAAACTATCGCCCGGTTTACACTCCACCAAACGTCTATTGAACAGGTGAAGAGGCTCATCCGTTGTTCCCTGTTTAGGATGTGGTTTCCGGCTTTCTCTTTTCTAATCTTTTCTTTTTTATTTTTTCCAGTTGGAGTAGATAGACTAAAATATCACCCGGTTCACACTCCACCCACTCATATGGAACATGGGAAGAGGCTCATCCCTTGTTCCCTGCTTAAGATGTGGTTTCCGGCTTTCTCTTTTCTAATCTTTTCACTCTTTTCTTTTTTATTTTTTCCAGTTGGAGTAGATAGACTAAAATATCACCCGGTTCACACTCCACCCACACATATGGAACATGTGAAGAGGCTCATCCCTTCTTCCCTGCTTAAGATGTGGTTTCCGGCTTTCTCTTTTCTAATCTTTTCACTCTTACGTAGCCCCCTGCACATCAGTGGCGTTACCGCCTTGCTCGGGGTGATATGATTAAAAAGAAGAAAAAAAACACCGTGAATATGGCAACAAAAACGAGAACCATCCGAACTATGTAAGTAGTGTAAATAGAATATAAGGAAATTGAACAAAGAAAAAGGCGCGCATGAGTCATTTGTTCAGCACAACAAGACAATATAAATGCAAAATAGCGAAATTGAATCTCGTGCCATGTTCGTAAGTCGTCTTGTCAGACCAAGACTTTCATATACATGTTTTGCATGGCATCCAACCCGTTCAAAAATATCTAAACTCTCTTCTATTTACTCAGATCGAAAACTGACATTTCAGGTACTCAACATTTCTCTCCCTACTAATCAGTGTAATTTATATCAATAAATCTTTAGTATCTAAAAAGAAATCTTATAATGTTAGAAATGTGTATATTTATTTAACATGCAAACGGCTGATAAACCGTGAAAAACGAATCCATCAAGCAAAATAAAATTGAAGAAACATTATTCTTAATCTATTTTTTTTTATTTTTGAAGGTTATATCATATTTTCACAACAGCTATATATTAATTAGTAAGAGTTATCATAACTTCGAAAAACTAGTTATTGACTGATAACTTAAAAAAATGAAAACGAAATCAGTCGCAATTAGAATACTAATTAAAAGATACGTGTAATTATTGTTATTATGATTATCTGTTAAATCATATTTATTCCAATTTTATCAGGAGATTTTTTTAATTAATTAATGCATATTATATTTCGAAAATTTTGCATTTTGTTTCAGGCAGAATCACTTATTCCTATTAACCACTACATTGAGTTCATAGCTAAATCCACTGCTAAGAAGGTTGGGTCACCAAGATGTTTTTCCCGCCTGAATCCATCCTGCATATATGCAAATCAACCATTCGTCCGTGCATGGAATACTGCTGCCATATATGGACAGGCGCCCCTGCTGTTCATTTCAGTGTTCTCGACAGGCTCCAAAGGAGAATCAGTAATGTGATAGGTACCGACTTGGCGGCTCAACTACAGCCACTTCCCCACCGACGAGATGTGGCCTCCCCTTGTCTGTTCTATAAGTGTTTTCATGGCTTCTGCTCCGACGAACTTGTCGCTGGTGTCTCTGCAACAGGTGTTTGCTCGTGCAACCAGATTGGCAACTGGGTCTCACCCATTCGCAGTTAGATTAACCAAATGCAGACGACAATTCTACTCCTGCAGCTTTTTCTCTCGCACTTCCCGCCTGTGGAACTCGCTCCCATATTCTTGCTTTCCTGACGGCTACAACCTCCAGGAATTTAAATGCAATGTCAATACTCATCTCTTAGCCACTTGACTCTAGTCCTTTCACCACCCCGTTTATCCTTTCCCTTCTCTCCACCTTTGCAACTGTCACCACACCTGTATTCCCATTCTTCTCTTGTTCCTTTCTAACTGGTTCGTCTTTCTGTTCCCCATCTCCTACTTAATCTTTTTACTCTTATGTAGCCCCCTGTACATCAGTGGCATTACCGCCTTGCTCGGGGTGATACGATTAAAAAAAAAAGATATGAAATATTCTTACAAAATCAATGTTTTTTTAAAAATCTTTTTACTCTAAGCAAGGCGGTACTACCACTGATGCGCAGGGTGCTAAATAAGAGTAAAAGTTTATTCAGAAAGAGTGTGAAGAGAAAGCCGGACAAGTTACAGGGTGTGTCAGAGACAGAACAAGAGGGGGATGGGAATACAGGTGTGAAAACTGTTGTGAAGGTACTGAGAAACAAAAAAGATATACAGGGTGATGTAGAAAGAATTGGTATCAAGTGGATAAGAGATAGGTATTGACATTGCATTTAAATTCCTAGAGGTTGTAGCTGTCAGGAAAGCAAGTATATGGAATGGAGTTCCAACGGCGGAAAGTGCGAGAAAAGAATCTGTTGGAGTAGAATTGTCGGCTGCATTTGGCTAATGTGAAAAAAGCGATGCACTCATACAGAATATTGAATTGACGTGCTGAGGTCAAATTCCGGTCTAGTTCGATGCATTCAATTTCTCTAAAATATCTGGGGAAATGGAAGGAAATCATCTTTAGATGAAATGAAAGAATAAAATAGGTTCCATAGTTTTACATGATAAAAAAATTAGAAGTATGAGAATCTCTGGTGTGAACGAAATTAACAAACTGCATTATATTTTTTAGAAAAGGTATAAATTTTAAAAATATATAAAAATTGTATTGGTAGAGACCTATGATAAATTACGGATTGAATGAATGTGGAAGTTAAAATATTTTGTTTGGCATTAAGTGTATTCCTAAAAACTTGTTTTAATTCAGCTTTAATATAAAAGATAAAAGAAAAACCTCTTTAAAAATACATTTAGTTCGTCTTATCGAAAGCAGCGAGCAACTGTAGTTGAGGCACATAGATAGAACGTGTTAATTAATTCAGTCCTGGAGACCGTTGAACAGTCCGGTATAGCTCATTGAGCACAATCAATTTGCACGAATAGAACGCTTTCTGCCAGCCTGATCCTGTCTCATTAAGAAGGCGTTCATTATTTTGGCCTACCTTGTCTTTGCAAACTACTCCGAGAGCGGCGTGATGAGAAAAGAGATCAGCGTTATTGTTTTCACTCGAGATTTCTAGTCGCCATTATCCCAGGGGCTGAGCGTTTGTAAAGAACGCGAATTCACTTTGCATTTGGTAATTTTCTAGCCCCAAGTAATGGCAGTTGTTTTGTTTGGGTGGAATATGTGCTCAGTGAGAAAATTAATGGCTTTTGGGTATTTCTTATCTGCGAATTAATTTCCAATATTTCATGCAGAGGCTTTTGTTAAACGAAGCGAAGGAAAGCAACTCACGGGAGTAAACGACTCCATCGATTAAGGCAGAAACTTAGGGACGTATGTTCATGGTGGATTGGGGAGACGTGGGTTCAGTTGACACTTTTCTTTTTTTATTTATCATTTTCATTAAGTCTTAGATTTTACGCGCTCTAATTCCATTTTTTTATTTTTATCAAATTTTCTAAATTTTTACTTTCATTAACGATATTTTTATTATTTTGTGCGTATAGTGTCGTCTTCTTCTTCTTGTAATTTTACCTCATCCCCTTAGTCTTCCTTTATTGCATACCTCTTTATTCATCCCTAACCCGATATATGCCAAGCATATATATATATATATATATATATATATAATAATAATAAAATTGACTCTGTACGTATTCAAATCTTAAAATGTTACACCAGCAATTTTTAAGAACCACGAATAACCGGCAGAATCTAACTCCGTTATCGCCCTCGGCTATAAAGCTTTGGACAACGAGAGGAAAAAAAAAGAAAACTGCGGAGCACCGACAATGCATACAGCACTTCACAGCAAAGAAAAAAAACCCTCAAACGGAACAAACCACAAAGAAAGAAAAGTGATCAATACTAAACTAACCAAAAGGATTAACTAAGAGGCAGTGACGTAGAGCAAAAACACACGAGAAAATCGCAAGATCGCCAAGACCTACCGCGGTTTCGCACAACGGCTCGTCAGGGCCCTGACGAGCCGTTGTGCGAAACCGCGTAGTCTTGAGCTCTGATTTTCTGTATATATATATATATATATATATATATATATATATAAGATAGAAAAACGACAAGGAAGAGAAAGGAGGAAATATTGTAGGGAAATATAAAGAGAGATGAATAAGAGAAAAAATATTTAAAAGAGAAAAAACATATATATATATATATATATATATATATATATATATATGTACACAGCCACACATGAACTTGACTTAAGTTCTTTCTACATCACCATGTATATTTTGTTCTTTTCCTTTCTCGCATTTTTCGAAACTTTCTTCACACCTGTGTTCCCATCTTTCTCTTGACCTATCTTTGACACCCTCTGTAGCCGCTTCGTCTTTCACTTTACTCTCTTCCTATCTAAGTTTTACTCTTATGCGCATCAGTGGTTTACCGCCTTGTTTGGGGTGAAAAGATTAATATATATATATGTATATATATATATATATATATATATGTGTGTGTGTGTGTGTGTGTGTGTGTGTGTGTGTGTGTGCTTCCTACACACTATGGACTCATCCATGGTATACAAATAGTCCTTCCTACACAAATCAGGTTGATGTTTTTAGAGTTGGTGTTTGTCAGAGCAGTTGAACCGCCGCTCGTTGGTCAGCAAGAATATAGACTATTACCCGGACTTACTTCTTGTATATATTTGACTCCTACTAACAAGTATTCCTGAATCTACTAACCGTGTACAGGTGGTATATCTTTTATTTAATATACTTACATTTTTCTTCTCATATCTGTTTTTGTTATTATTATACTATGTGGATTTCTAAACAAGAATCCATAACACTTTCTTTCTTCAGCCTGTGTAAGTCTATGTTAAGTAGGCATATGTATTAACTCATTAAAATGTCGACTCAACACATTAAATAAAGTGTCAACACAAATTGATAAAAAGAGGTCAACTAAATTTAAAAAAATAAGCAAACATAAAGTTAAACCTGCTAAAAGAATTCAAAACAATAAAACAATAAATAGCAATAAAGATTTATTAACCATCTTCATATCTTACACCACTTAAGAAACAAATCCCAGACTCTTTAGAGACATGATCGCCCAAGGTTGTATGACATTTAACTGACTGACTGAAAAAAAGGTGAACAGAATAAAAGCCTATTAACTACCTGAACATCCTAAACTTCAGAAGAAACAAAACAAAATTCATTAAGCAAAAAGAATATCAAATTACATGATATTTCATATAAATACGAAATATATTGGGAACTAACAGCAAATAAATAGAAAATTCTGACAAAATGAAGTCATTAAAATACTGATATCACGAAACTCCAAATTCAGCATTATTGAACAAGCATTGCTCAGCTAAGTAAACAACTTCCGCAAATTAATTCTAATAACGCTCTATCATTATCTTGATATTAAGCACTTTATGACCAAAAAGTCCGCTTGCATCAATGCTTAAAATACCAAAATCAGTACAACTTAATATTATACATATTGATCCCTACGTGGTAACTCAACTACAGTCGCTTCCTTACCGAGGTAACGTGTTTCTTTTACACCTAATTTCATGGCTTCTGCTTTGATGAGCTTATATATCTCTGATGAAACCTCTGCATGACTTTACACTAGCTAGTAGATCCCGTCCTTTTACAGTAAAAACCGATGCATTGTAACTCCAACTTCCACTCCCTCAGCGTTTTTGTTGGCATTTACAGCCTCTAGAATTCCCTTGCGTATTTTCGTTTCGTTGGCAGATACAATCTCCAAGTATTTAAATGCAATGCCAATTGCGATCTCATAACATCCTTACTCGCATCCTATCATTGTCTTCTCCCTAATCCACTCTACTATCATGCAACACGTTTCACATCAGTGTTCTTCTCCTTCTCTTATCCATTCTCTGATAAACCCTGTAACTTCATCAGTAAACTCTTATTTAACCCCCTCCGCTCCAGTACTAATACTGTTTTGTTTGGGGTTAAATTATATATATATATAATTATGAATTAAATATACATTACCACACGGAAATTTCGATATATAAATCTCGTCATCAGTCAATATGGGATGTTGGTTGTGACAATCATTTACATTTAAATACAAAAATTATTGTTTTGTTATTTATATATATGGGAAGATATATATATATATATATATATATATATATATATATATATATATATATATATACAGAGAGACAGCGAGACAGAGACAGACAGACAGAGAGAAGTCAATGGAAACAGACTGAAACATACATATGTATATGTAGAGAAACATTGGTATATTGATACGTATAAAAATTAAAAAACAGACACGGATAGATAGATAGATAGATAGATAGATAGATAGATAGATAGATAGATAGATAGTAATGAAGAAGCATAGATGGATAGATTGATAGATAGATAGATAGATAAGCATATATATATATATATATATTGTGTATTTTGGCAGCATTTTTTCATTAATGCAGGTTTCATTGAATAATATAGACAAGTTTTGTCTATTAATTTTGTGTAGGATCCGTTCATACCGTCTGATATACTTGATGGTGATGTCGTTGAAATACAACAAAAAATCACAGTATTTGTTGAATTTTTTATCGGGTCTAAGCTTTCGGCTCACATAAGCCATTATCAAAGAGTAAATATTAACACACAGTAAACATAGAACGTTTAAGCTATTAACAATAAAGAGAATTGAATTGAAAATATAAGTCCATCCCTACCATGGCGGATGGCCGAAGACAGTGACAAAATAGTGGTGTTATGGTCCCTGGTCTGATTACAGACATTTGAGTACGTTATTGGAAGTATCAAAATTGATTGTATTCAAACCAGGTTTAAATTGTTTAATGTAGAGTGCTTCGAGGATTTTTAGTTTCTGCTTTTTATTTTCTTGTTTGAGTATGTACGTGTTATCAATAAGCGTTTTTTCTCAGAAGTGATCGTTGATAACCGTGTTGTTCTAAATGACGGAATATATTTGAATTTTTATTTAAGTGCAACGTCAGACGCCGTGAGAGCGAATTTGTGGTGTGGCCGATGTAGATATTATTGAGGTTGTTAGAGATATATTCTCTAAATGGACATATGAATTTATATACTACATTGGTTTTCTGCAAATCACTAACGGTGGGGGAAGAGTCGTTGCGGACAAATTAATTAGATGTAGTGGATTTAGTGTAATATATAATAAACTTAATTCTTTTGTTAGAGTTTCTCGAAGAAATATTAGTATTTATGAGTTTTTTTAGGGTGTTTTCATCTAGTTGGTAGTTGGAGTGCATCTGGCTACGGTATAAGAAAGTGATATGTTTAGGATTGGTTGGGTTAGTATCAAGTGTTGTTTTTTCCATGTTAAGCTTTTTAAGAACATAACGTATTTGTTCATCAACTATGTAGTTGGGAAAATTATTATTGATGAGTGTCTGTTTTGTGTTTTTTAGTTCACTGTGGAAGGTCTGATTTGTAGATGAATTGACTTTTGCACGATATAATACATTTTTTTATAATTGCTATTTTGTAATAGTGGGGGCATTCACTAATATAATTGAGTGTGGAGGGATTTTTATTAGTGGGTTTTTGATACGGTGAGATAGTAAATTTATTGTTGTCAGTGTTAATTAATATATCAAGAAAAGGAATTTTGTTATCTTTGCTAAGTTCATAAGTAAATTTTAAAACTGAGTTATTTTGAAACTGTTTTTGAAGTTGTAAGATTTCATCAGTATGTACTATAAGCGTCTGCGAGTATAAATATCGATAATCGAAAAAATCGGGTTATAGGAATGGTCCGATTTTAATCAAATTTGATACACACATAGACAAAGACATAAGAAACGATATTCAGAAGTTTCAAGGTTGCAGTTCTTACAATCGTGCAGAAAATCGATAATATATATATATATATATATATATATATATATATATATATATATATATATATATAAGGTAAAATATTTGTGTGTGTGTTTGTTTATCTGCCTGTATGTATGTATTTTTTCAGCCCTTTTATTTTAGTTTTTGCTTCGGGTTTCGCTCTATATAGGTATAATTGTAGTTCCTAGTCTCAGCCATGATACCATTTACTCAGATGACTTATTTAGCTTTAAAAATCCAGTTTACGACGAAAAGAACTTATTTGATATCAATACCAGTAAATCAAAATTTGACTTACATTCGTTCATTTTTCTTTCAGTCTACGGTTTCGCTTTAACTGAAAACAACTATTGCTTTTTAGTCTTTCGTGCTAACGTTCAAAAAGTCTGACCTCTATGACAATGGATTAGTTTTAAAGTTTTCATTGCACCCGAGCAACGCCAGGCTATACAGCTAGTTTATTTTAAATGAAAGAAAAAATTAAAGTGCCGAAAGAGAATGGAACCACTTTTCTTTTCTATTTTGTACAGTGTAAAAACATCAGTTTGTTTCGCCAACATATTATATCGGATTAATAAATGTTTGCAAATGATATGTAAAAGTACAATGAAAGTGACCTAGTGTAATATAACAATCTCGCCCCACCCGAGGAAAGGCTGATGCAAGCAGGGGTGTTTTCCGGTCGTTGAAAGGAACGGATGTTTGTTTGACCTTATTTCCGGCATTAGTGGAAATGGCTACAAGAGGCAGACAGAACAGGTGTCTCTGAGAATTACGTGGGCGTGCGTGGGCGAGGCAAAATCCGGAAGTACCGGTTTGGAGATTATAAAAGACCTCGGCGCACGGATTTCAGACGACGCAGAGAGACAGAGGCAGACGAGAGAGCCAGACCAGACCAGAGGAGCAACAGACGACCTCTCCGTCAACCCGTCAACCCTTAGAAGCGCGCTCTCACTCTCTGTTCACTAGGCTACACGGTCCATCGTCATTAATAAAAATATTATATATATTTTTATATATATGCGTGTTTGTTGTCAGTCGATATATAACACTAGTGGTTGAGACGATAGACTGATTCATTGGAGTCTCTTCGTCAAATCATCTTGTTTTTAGAGATAATGAAATTTATCTTTCGAATGTCAAGTTAAATCCCAAATCGTTCAGGTCATTACACATTGTATTATTTTGACAAATTCTATTTTAAAAATAATTACATCCACTTTCTGATGTTGCTGATATTTGCAATTCATGTAGTCTTTTTCGTCGTATCATTGTGTTGACGTAATAATAATAAAGAGGATAGAATAAACTTTACTTTCTGTTTGGTACAGAATAAAATATACAGTTTCTTGCACGAAAAAATATATCGCATTCAAAAGTGAATGTCTGTAAATTGAAAATATGCCAAGAAGAATAAATGTAGACTCATTTTTCATAGCAGACGCGCTGTGCCTATATTGAGAATTTTATTCGAAATTTTTCAAAACTTAGAGGAATGAATTCTTTTAGTGCAACCCTTGTTCGAACTTACTTTTTGTATGAGCTCTTTGCGTTTTCCAGAATTCTCATGCAAACAGTCCGGAATCCTGCAAGTATCAGGTTATTCCGTTCAATATTTAGATGTTTATGACTGTAGTATATTATTGATCACCTACGTCCTGAAGGGGCAGGGCACATAGAAGAAGAAGATATTCTAGTGTGAACCGGTGTTGGCAATTTAGTTTTTATTTCATGCCTTGTAGAATCCATCATATTAATTAAAATTAAAGTGATAACGAGGTCGCCGAGTAGTTTAGGCAACGGACTGATATTTTTTGTGTTGTCTCCGTGAGAGTTCAAATCTCTTCGTCGAATTATCTTCTTTCTTCAAATAACGAAATTAACCTTTGTTTTTAGTAACGCTGAAAACAAAGTAGTAATACACATTATATTTATTTGACGTAATATTTTTTTTTAATAATTACAACCATTTTATGTCCTCAGAAAAAAAACTACAACTTCTATAAATGTTCAGGAGAAGCCAATGATTTAGCAGTTCAGAGGATCATTATCCAAGGCAAAATGTTAAAAAATAGGTTTGCAGTTGTGTCAGGAAAACGAGCAGGCTTATCAACTGACGGGGACAGAACTTAAGTTGTAGATAAATAACGGCAATGTTTTCTTTGTCAATCTACTGTTGACGCACTGCTCGTTATAGTAAATATTGAAACAATAGCAATTACGAATTGTGTCTCTAGAGTGGTCAGAGAGAATGCCAATAATTTTGTATTCATTTCTGAGATGAGTAAATGTCAATATATTTGTATTATCAAGAGAACTATTACTCTCACTTTTGTTGATATTATAATGGAACAATGTTTTGACCAAGTACGCTCTGGTCATCATCAGGTCTCCGCTGATTGGCTGATATAAATTATCACTTATAAAATTATCAATTACAACTGTGGTACAAACCCGATATCATAACCTGATGACAAAACCACATGACAGTGAATATAAAAGCACATCACTAATGTATTTCAGGACGGTGGCTGAGTGTATGTCGGCGCATTCATATCATCTATTTCTGATCGATGGTGTTACGAACCAATTTGGCATGAAACAACTGTAACTAACAGCACAGAATGTATCACAATAATCAACGAATAATCTATATCAGTCAATCAATAGACACCTGATGATGACCAGAGGGTACTTGATCGAAATCTTGTGTCTAAAATAAAATCGATATCATCAAAGATGTGAACAATATTTCTGTTAATAATACAAATATGTCATGAATTTACTTAGCTATTTTGTTATTACAGGTTCATTATGTTATTCACAGAGAGTGAAGATGAAATGAAAATTATACACGTGATCAACTCAAAACCTGAGAAAACCGAAACCCGGGTCCTCTTTTTGAGGGTCTATGTCACGTGGGAAGCAATCCGAAATATACGAGCTGCGGATTTTTCTACAGTTCTGCTTTACAATTAGGGGCGAATAGAACGGTTTCAAGCAGAGGTAGAAGATCTATTTTGAGGCCATGAAGAGATGACATACAACTTCTAGAATATTGAATTTTACACCCAACACTTGTTTATGGAAATAATATTATTGTTATCTAATTTTTTTCGGAGGTCAAATTCTATTTGTTTTTGTTGTGGACATGGTTTTATCAATAGATATTAGAAAGAGCAACAACTAGATACAATTTACAAAATGATAGTACAATACGCATTATACTATAAACTGATGAGACTATAGCCTAGTCAGTACTTAGGTTCAGATTAACTATTACATAGCAGTTAACGCCATTCCATTTGACGTTTAATTTGAATGCCTTCAATGAAGGGAAAAAAAATCTACGACGGAAGTAAACATTCGCAGACTACCGAGAGTGAACACATTTTATCTACCAAGAACTTAAATTAACATAAATTATTCTTGGATCAAAATAATCGTTCATATGCAGGGCTTTCACGAAGCGAGAAATGATCGCTTACTTGTGTGGAGTAAGACAAGTACTGAGATGTGGTGTCACAATGTTTTTTCGCGAACTAATTAGTGTCTGAAGAGAGTGATAATTAGTAGCTGAAGACAGCGAACTAATTAGTACCTGAAGAGAGTGATAAGAAAGGACTACTAATAAATAGCAAGAAAACCAAATGCATGGACATCAGTAAAAAGGACAGCCCAATATGTCAAATACAGGTCGGGGATACTAGAATCAAACAGGTACAAAAATTTAAATACATGGGAAGTGTTATAACAGAAGACAGAAAGTGCGACACAGAGATGCGAAAGCGAAGTGGCATGGCGAAAAAGCATTCCAGAAGTTGAGTAAAGTATTAAGAAACAGGACAATTTTGCTAGAAACACGGATAAGAGTACTGGATTGCTATGTGATGTCAGTTCTTCAATATGGAAGTGAATGCTGGACAATATCATCAAAGATGAAGGAAAAATTTCGAGCCACTAAAATGTGGTTCTACAGAAGGATGCTGGGAATATCATGGATCGAGAATGTGAGCAATGATGAGGTCTTAGTAATGATGGAAACAAAAAGGAAATTAATACTGAGCACCAGGAAGAGAAAGCTAAAGTGCCTGGGACATGCAATGAGGAAGGAGGGCTTGGGGAACCTGATACTAACAGGCCAGATAGAGGGGAAGATAGACAGGGAAAAGCAACAGATAACATAATTAAATGACCTAAACAGGTGGATGATGGAACGAGGGTTGCATGGTGTAACAGGAGAAGGCGTGCTAAGAGCCGCCAGGTATAGAGAGACTTGGGAAGCCTTGATCGCTTACGTCCTGAAGGGACAAGGCACATAAAAGAAGAAGAATTAGTGTGAAACTTTCCTTATCAGTGTTTCCTCAGAATTTATGTTGCTATATCATCACAAGGTGTATAGTATTGTACTGGTTGTTTTGTAAAATATGCAATGATTTCCGCTACAGCCTTTTAGTGTTATGATAAAATATATCGTTACAGCCGAACAATTTCATCCAGATAAATGTTACATCAAGGTAAATAATGAATAATAAAAAGAAATAAAAAAAGTAACATATTCAATGTACATACCGAAAAATAGTTTTTCTACTTTCCAGAAGTAAGTAATATATTACCTTGAACGCAGAGGTAATTGACAGGTACATCTGGCCGCGAGTAAGGTCAAAAAAGTAAAAAGGTGGTTGACCGTGGATGATGTTAGCAAGGGCAATATAGAAAAATACAAGCAACATGCGCCTTGAAAAGTGTGAATCTCTGGGGGTAATTGACAGATATATCCGGTCGTAGATGACGTCAAGAAAGCGACAACTGGAAAAAGCAAAAATACATGGAGGATTTAAGACGAAATAAAGTTTAGAATTTTTGTCTGAAGAGAGAGAGAGAGAGGGAGAGGGAGAGACTGGCTAAAACCGCCCGTCACTCTCTTCGCGAAAGCTGTGTGTGGTACATTCTAATTATTTTTCCAATGTTTCTATAGAATTAGGATGTGCGTTGTGGTACAGTGGATATCGGCTCGGAAAGAGAAACCGGGGAGCCGAGTTCGAATTCCAGTTGAATCCATTGTATTCACTTCCGCACAAATACCCTAAGGAAAGGTATTAATCCGTCTCTTCCTTCCAGTTATGGGTTAAATAACAGGACAGATTGGGTTCTATAGCCTTGGTCGGCAACCAGTCTACCGCAGAAAGCAATGGCAACCTACTGCGGGATAATCTTCTGCCCAGTCAGTCATGTTTCTTTCGAGACCTGATCGCCCAAGCGTGTATCACGTATAGCACTTAACTAACTGACTATATAAAATTAGGATTTTCGTGTTAAAAAAGCAATTTCGGCTGTAATGTTAAATGCGATATAGTGCTGATCATTAAAAATACATTGTTTGCCATATATTGTTATTTAAAAAAAGATTGAAATATTTATAGCGTCTGTGACATTGGCTACCCTTTTTCTTTCGTCATATCATTGATTCTTCATAATAATCAGAAAGAGAGTAGAATCACTATGTCTTCCTATTTTGTATAGAGTAATATCTTCAGTTTGTTTCACTGTAAAATTATATGGAATTCAAAAATTAAGGCTGCCATTTGAAATAGCAGAGAGGGAGTTGACGAGGTGGTCATACGGTTAAGACGATCGACTGTTAATTGATTGGGTTCTACTTGCGTGAGTTCGGGTTTCATTTTAGTCGAATCGCCTTATTTTTACAAACAGGTGTTTACTCGTGCAACCAGACTGGCAACTGGGTCCCACCCATTCACAGTCAGGTTAGCCAAATGCAGACGACAATTCTACTCCTGCAGCTTCCTCTCTCGCACTTCCCGCCTGTGGAACTCACTCCCGTATTCTTGCTTTCCTGACGGCTACAACCTCCAGGAATTTAAATGAAAAGTCAATACTCATCTACTAACCACTGGCCTCGTCGTATTTACGTTACTCGGACTATTGTCCTTATCCTTGTTGTCATTTGTACGACGATTAGGTCTTTGTACGCTCCGGCCTTCTTCAGGTGCTAGGAAATTCAAACCGAACACTTTATTCCAATCACTAGGGTATATGAACTCCTTTCCTTGCGTAGTAATGCCTATTTTGGAAGTCATGACTTATCTCCCTCTAACCCTGCAAGTTATTGGTTCACCACTGCTGTAGCCTGGTATTGAACTCACAACTCTTTGAGTCAAGTTACAGGAACTAACCAACGTCTATATCCACTGGGCCACGTGGTCTTAATGAAACGTCGTAAAAATGACAACAAAATGGGGACAATAGTCCTAATAATGTAAATACTGTAAATGCTACCTAGTCTCAGAAATATAGAGAAATGTCACAATTAATGTATTAATGTTCATTCTAAGAAATCAAGAACGTGACCGTGGTTGCCATGTAATATATGTGTTAAATCAGAATGATTATAACTTACATAAAATAGTATCCCTCAATTAAAATTTCAGAAATGTTAATTTGCAATTCTTTAAAACATAAAGTTAGTTACATTGTGCTAAAATGGGTAAAATCTACGATTTATCCTGTTTTTTAAACACAGTTTGCAATTACTTTAAATTCGTTTTGAAAAACGGCACAGCATTTTACTTAATTTGATTAATTAAATTCAAATTAAATCAAAAATATAAACTCGAAGCAGGATTTTTCATGTTAAAAATTCATTTCAATCATTAGATAGAGCGTTACTTTAGAAGCACTTATAGCAAGGCAAAACGTTTAGTCACCATGTTTAAAACCATGTTTAAAACCTACGTTTGGTCTGAAATTCAGTCGCGCAGTAAATTGAATACATACCTACAATACATTGCTAAAGATCAGGAAATATAATCAGCTCACTCATACACTCCAAAAAGTATATGATGTCTTCTACTACGCTTTGTTTCTACAAAAGTCAGAATGAGACTGAAATGGAGTATTCTTTTCATATATGGTCGGAAAATGCTCAAAAGAAGCTGTATTGATAAAGTTCAAAATAGACTAATGATTCTTGTAACAGAATACGTATTTTCTGTATTAGGGTACAATTTCTAATGTCACAACCTTTCTAGATATCTCTATTATATTGTTGATTACCAAATAAACGCACAAATAACTTTAATTCATCAGATTAAACCTTGTATCTGTGATGGGGTAAATATCAAAGGCCATTAATTTATTAGAGCATTTAATAAATCTATCAATCAACTTTAAAGCATTTGCCCAAACATGTTTTAGCAAAACGTTAATTCATTCAGTTAAAACTTTGCTAATATGACTCAACATGCTTCAAAGTGCATTAATAAGTGATTTCAAACCATAATTCGTTTTATAAACTTGAGAATAGTTACAATATGCAAGGTTGTTACTCGAGGAGAAAGAACAGCCAACACGATATGAGATGGAAAGAAGAAAGAGTTATTGCAATAGAGAGTAAAATAAGTGGATAGACAGAGATTAGTAAGACATTACTAATATTCGAAGCAATTATTTATTTGTGTATAAAATACATAAAATGTGACACTAGGCCAAAAGGAAAGGCTCCGATCGTACTCAGTTCACTTCTACCAGCACACCGTATCAAAGTGCAAATGTACGACCCAAAACCGGCGGACGAAAAGACCGACTGAAGAAAACCTATCAAATAACTCGGATATATATATATTGACCAGCCTGGTTGACGTTATGATTAGTCCTTCTCCTCACAGCACAAAAGTGTTCGTGGTCAATCAGACTAACGAGGACAGCTAAGATCATGGCCTAACTCATTGGAGTAGATAGACTAAACTATCACCCGGTTCACACTCCACCCACGTCTATTGAACAGGTGAAGAGGCTCATTCCTTGTTTCCTGTTTAGGATGCAGTTTCCAGTTTTCTCTTTTCCAAACTTTTCACTCTTTTCTTTATTTTTTTTCAATTAGAGTAGATAGACTAAATTATCGCCCGGTTCACACTCCACCCACGTCTATTGAACAGGTGAATAGGCTCATCCCTTGTTTCCTGTTTAGGATGCGGTTTCCAGCTTTCTCTTTTCCAATCTTTTTACTCTTACGTAGCCCACTGCGCATCAGTGGCGTTATCGCCTTGCCCGGGGTGATATGATTAAAAAAAAAACTCTGTATTTAATATCATCAAAGGTTGTAAATATTTTATCCCATCTCAACCCTCCTTTAGTTTCTGAAGCAACCTGATCACTAGAGAACGAAACCAAAACAACCGAATAGCCCTACACCGGATCTATTAACTATAACTCTGCACACTTGTCGACACAGTCCTTAAATAGATTGAGTTATACGACCACATTTTCCCCTATGCGATATATATCAGGGTGAAGGACAGCATTAAAATCGTCACCTAAAACTACAAGACTATATGTTGTCAAAATCGTTTCATTCGCCGAATTAAAGCAGGCTACTCCGTATTGTCAATGGGTGCATTAACCCCAATGAGCCAAAGAGACTTTTTCTTCAAAGAGTTTCTCATTAGCGCCCTGGAGCACCCATCAAGGCATGTGGAATAGAATAGGAACCTACTAAACAGTATATATTCACGGTCTCCAGTTGAATAACAGTTCTCTTATACACAACCGAGAAGCTTCAAATCGCAATGGTGATACGCACTGCGAGTGTCCGATCTCATGCCCCGGCAATTTACACTAGTAAACCAGAGAGCCATTATCACTCCGATTAGTGTTGTGTATGTGCACCAAACATAAATAGGAACAGGATTCCCATGCACTGTTCTATGGATCTAGTGTCCATCTCCACAGGGGAATCTTGGATCATGTGCCTTGAAATAGGAGGGCTGACTTAATTTTTTCTCGTTTGCGTTGAAATATTAAGAAAGTGGGAATGTTGAGAAGGCTTCATTAACCTCCCTCATATTCCCCATATTTACTGAAAACCTTAGCCTGATCTTATTACTGTAAATATCTTCATTGCGTTTCACATTCCTCCATAGATTTTTTTGAAATGGAATAACGTTTTCAATTTTTTCCCTGTTCTTTTAATACACATCTTTTCCTAAATTGTAATTTGGTTTACCTTTTTTTTTCTTTTCTGTGTTGTCGGAGAATGGTTCAGATTTCTTTGTGTAGTAATGGGTGTAAATTGAGTTGACGGATTTGATGTAGCTTTTTCTGTTGTTTGGTGTGTGGTCTCAGGTGTTAAATCTGGTGCTTTAGACGTTTTGAGTGTGGTCATTTTAGAAGGAGTGGCGGTTAAAGATTTTGTGAGTAGAGTGAGGCAATTATGTATTCTATGATTGGGCCGAGAAAGAAGATTCTGCTATATTTGTATTGTTTATTCTTTTCTCCCTCATTATTCCTGGAATTGAAGTTATTTTTTCTTATTTTTTCAAAGATTGGTTTCATATTTTAATCTTTGGTTTCGTAATATTTCTGAATCGATGGGCGTCATTGCCCTTAGAACTGTTGAAGGGAGTCTGGCTGCACATGTCCTTATATGGCTGTCACTTTCGGTGAATGGGATCCTGTTATCTGGCTCTTACCTCAAGCTTTAACAAAAAAATAAAACAGCATTTACTTTCTTCCTTCTCCTGGACGGAATGTGAAGGCTTATTGGACCATGATAGCTGAGGATTAGACGAAACTAAAAGTTTTTCGACACCAGTTCCAATTGCTGACAGGTGCACTCCAGGCGAAACGGTAATACATATTTCGGTCAACAAAGGCTAGATCACTACAGGTGTTTATCTCTGGGCAGGAATAAGACAGGTGATCAGTCTGCCACACATTCCAAAAGTTAGTTCACGGCCTTACACTATTACCGTCATCTTAAGCTATTCACATCCAGACTGTTGTGGATGAAGATGAAGACATTTCGGTCGATCATAATTTAAAAAAGCCACCTCTATCTAAAGTAGTCGGAGGAAACACTGAGTACCAAAAAGAACGAGACGAAATATACAGCTAAGTGCTCACCTAAAACTTGAGGAGGAACCTTGTATACTGACATGGTCTGTCACCTTCTTTCTTATATTGTTCTTACGATAAACTCTTTGGTTTTGAAATCAAGATTGCATGCATCTTCTCAGTTGGCCGTCGTTGTTAACTCTACCTCCCACGTAAAGTACTCTTTCTTTTAATCATTCTATGTGGTTCAGCCTCCGGATTACTGCTTCTTTTGTGGTTCAACAAATCTTGCGTATTTGCTTGTCCACCATAACGACAGACGCAATACTTTTTTCAAACTTCTCTAATCCTTGTAGGTTCACCAAATGTCATTCGTCTTTGATGTGCGTAAAAAGAAATATTGAAACAAAAAAGACAAATATAGCAACTTAGTAAACGAAAAATTATGATCACATAACGCCGAAGTGAGTTATATGAAAATTAATTGAGAAAGAATAAACAAAAAATAAAACTAGCAAAAAAGAAAGTAAAAATAAAATAAAAGAACTGAACTGAAAATCTCGTATTCTACAAGAAAAAAAAAATCAAATTTACATCTTAATCAGTCATTACTAATCTCCAAAGCAAGACGCGGGTGAATGCGGTAATCATTATATATAGTTCTCTAAATTAGTAAGCTCACAAAGAATAAAGTAGATGTCAGTTAAGGGCTATACGTAATACACACTTGGGCGATCATGTCTCGAAAGTGACATGAGTGACTGGGCAGAAGATTATCCTGCAGTAGGTTACCATTGCTTTCTGCGGTAGACTAGTTGACTATAGAGCCCAATCTGTCCCGTTGTTTAACCCATAACTGGAGGAAAGAGACGAGTTAATAACTTTCCCTAGGGTATTTGCGCGTAATTGAATGCAAGGAATTCAGCTGGAATTCGAACTCGGCTCCCTGATTCTTCGTTCGGAGTCGATATCTACTGCACCACAGCGCACATCCAAAGTCGATGTAGGATATTCTTTTACAAAACAATCCTGAAAAAACTTGCTTCAAAAACTTGAATTCATTTTTTTTCTTATAATCTTTTCCCCATAAGCAAATCATAACCACCACTGGTATGCAGGGGGGAGAATGAGAGGGGAAAGGGTACAGAGGATATCGTAGAAAAGATAAGAGTAGGATAAGAATCAACCATAGAAGATGCCAATTGACGTTGCACATAAACTTGTTGAATTTTAGCTATAAGTGTAACAAGCCAAGCGAAGGGTGTTCTCCAAATGGAAAGTGCGAGAAAAGAAAATTATCACTTGAATTCATTTTTTTTCTCATAATCTTTTCCCCACAAACAAATCATAACCACCACTGGTATGCAGGGGGGAGAATGAGATTTCAAACGATAGAATAGTGGGATCTTGATGCGACTTCACTTCAAGACTTGTATACATTTATTTCTTACTAATAGTATTCCTGGATTTACTTACCTGCGTTGAAGTTTGTATATTACGTTCAATATAATCTACTATTGTATCTCCATATCTGTATTGTTGTTCATTATTTTGTGCGGTTCCTCACCCGGAATCCACAACATTTTACCATGCCAATTCACCTTCGGATCTCTGTGTCGCACTTTCCATTCTCTGTTATAACACTTCCCAGGTATTTATATTTTTGTACCTGCTTGATTTTAAAGCGGATTTTATTCATAGAAGAAGTCTATTCTACAGAAAAAATAATATATGTAGATCTTTCCATTTTGTCAAACAATTACCCATTAAGTAACACTGGCATACTTAAGAAGGGTATTAGAACAATCTAGAACTTATACTGGCAGAAAACCACCATCTTTCGGGTAAGCAATGAAAATATACAGAAAATATAAAGAAAATATACAGAAAAAGTAGCACGCGTATATATATATATGGTCAGGTAACCAGGGAAAGACGCCATTAATGCAGTAGCCATGAAAATACTTGCGGAAAATTAAAGAGAAGCTACAATACGTCGGTGAGAATGTGACTGTCAAGTTATCAATTACAATGCAGAGCATTTTTTAGATTATTTCGAGAACCTCAAGATTAATAACAGGAACATCCGACTAGTTATGGCAACAATACAAAATGCATGGACCAATGGTAGATATAGAAATTTCTAAAATGGATTCTGACACGAAGGTTTAACTACATTTCTAACAGCAGATGCAGTTAGAAATTAGATGTAGTCCTTCCATTTAAGGTCAAGAAAGAGGGTGAGTTCAATTAGGCACAGTTTGTTTACACTTTAGAAGACTAGCGTCTCCCATTCTGATAATAAGTAGAAAGGTTTCGCTATGTTGGTTAAAAGTGTGCATCTTTCTTTTGAAAGTATGAAAATTTACGAGCCATTCCATGTCCTATTCAAACATAGATAGGATGTTTTTTTGAAGAGCAACAGTTAATTTGTCAGCTGATTTACTATTGAGCAGGAGTAAATAGTTGGGTCAACTGCATAGATATCTACTGGGGAACTGATTACAGAAGGAATACGATTGATGAAGATCAGAAAAAGCGTAGAATCTAGAATAGAGTATTAAGGTAAAAGCACCTTTATATAAAAAAATGTAAAATCTTGCCCTTTCAAAACATTACTCAACTTCATAGGAACGATTGGATAAAATCCAAATATCGTCCAGAAATCGGTAGCTAGGGAGCTTGCACAGAAGGCCAGGATGTTAAACTCTGTCAAATGCTTTGTAGATATCAAGAGCAACACCTCGAACCTTGTCGTTCTCATCAAGAATCTGGTATACATATTTAGTGATTGTCGTTTGCACATCGATAGTTGATCTTGCAAAGCGAAAGCTGTTTTGTTCGTCAGAAAAAGAGATGTGAGATTCTTTATTATTTCATCATTGATAATTGCCTCTAATACAAGTTTAAAAAGACGTAAGTGGCTAATATCGCCGTAATTTGAGGAATCAGATTGCTCCCCAGATTTTTGAAAAACAGGAAATACGGATAACTTCCAACAAACAGGAAGCAGTAAAGCACTAGTTACATCTTTTAGAGAAAACAGAAACAAGCTGATGAGAATATTTCGTTAATACATTGACTGAAATAACAGCTCCTCTGCTTGCTTTATAAGTGTCAAGCTAAGACATTCAGTTAATTACCAGAGACTGAAGTATATATATATATATATATATATTGTAACACAGATATAGAACTCGTAGGTATTTCTAACTGCTGTTCATGCATTTACTTTTATAAAGTGTGCTCGATACAACGTAGAGCATTATATTGTAATGGTTGTTACGATGGTTTATAAATTCATAGTATCACTACACAAACATTTTCGCGTTTTGAAGATGATATGTGCGCTTCTCATCGGGTCATTAATTGAAACCATTATAACATATATATATATATATATATATATATATATATATATATATATATATATATATATACTTTTCAGTTGAGCCGCAGTTTCAGGTGAGAAACTATGTGTGGGTCCTCTAGACGAGTCAAATGTAAAGTTAATTGATAATTTTTGCGTTGATTAAATAGATGAGTGGTCAAAAGTTTGCTGTTGTTCAGCACACCCTTGCAGCGCTATGACTGATCATTGGAAACAAATATGCGAGATGCCATACTGCATCATCAAACAAAAGCTTAACATCATTTAAGACCCGATTACATTTGTTACGAACGGGGACAAAATGACGCTTACTGTGATCGCTCCGGTAAAGCCAGAAGAAATGATTCCTGTGGAAGATTGCAACCAAGCAAGCCAAAGAGATGAAAGCGATTGTTTTTTTTTATAACCGTGTCGGGCCAAGCAAAGTATTTTACAGCCACCGTTGAGCAGGGAGTTACATAGGAGTTAAGTTATGAGAAAGAGTGACTGATTATAGAGGGTGTCAGGAAGAAGGTGGGAGAAGGATGAGAATACTGATGAGAGTGGACGAAGAAAGGTGCATGAGAGAGCGAGGAAGAAAGAGAATGCGGATAAAGGTTAGTGAGATAGGCGATGACTATAGACTTTACATTTGAATTATTGAAGAATTCACTTTACATTAGAATTATTGAAGAATTCACTTTACATTTGAATTATTGAAGAATTTTACTTTACATTTGAATTATTGAAGAATTCACTTTACATTAGAATTATTGAAGAATTCACTTTACATTTGAATTATTGAAGAATTCATGACATTAAGTGTATTGAAGAATTCACTTTACATTTGAATTATTGAAGAATTAACTTTACATTTGAATTATTGAAGAATTCACTTTACATTTGAATTATTGAAGAATTCACTTGGCATTAGAATTATTGAAGAATTCACTTTACATTTGAATTATTGAAGAATTCACTTTACATTGAATTATTGAAGAATTCACTTTACATTTGAATTATTGAAGAATTCACTTTACATTTGAATTATTGAAGAATTCACTTTACATTTGAATTATTGAAGAATTCACTTTACATTTGAATTATTGAAGAATTCACTTGACATTAGAATTATTGAAGAATTCACTTTACATTTAGATTATTGAAGAATTAACTTTACATTAGAATTATTGAAGAATTCACTTTACATTTGAATTATTGAAGAATTCACTTTACATTAGAATTATTGAAGAATTCACTTTACATTTGAATTATTGAAGAATTCACTTTACATTTGAATTATTGAAGAATTCACTTTACATTTGAATTATTGAAGAATTCACTTTACATTTGAATTATTGAAGAATTCACTTTACATTTGAATTATTGAAGAATTCACTTTACATTTGAATTATTGAAGAATTCACATTACATTTGAATTATTGAAGAATTCACTTTACATTTGAATTATTGAATAATTCACTTTACATTGAATTATTGAAAAATTCACTTTACATTTGAATTATTGAAGAATTCACTTTACATTAAAATTATTGAAAAATTCACTTTACATTTGAATTATTGAAGAATTCACTTTACATTAAAATTATTGAAGAATTCACTTTACATTTGAATTATTGAAGAATTCACTTTACATTTGAATTATTGAAGAATTCACTTTACATTGAATTATTGAAGAATTCACTTTACATTTTGAATTATTGAAGAATTAACTTTACATTTTGAATTATTGAAGAATTCACTTTACATTTGAATTATTGAAGAATTCACTTTACATTTGAATTATTGAAGAATTCACTTTACATTTGAATTATTGAAGAATTCACTTTACATTAGAATTATTGAAGAATTCACTTTACATTTGAATTATTGAAGAATTCACTTTACATTTGAATTATTGAAGAATTCACTTTTACATTTTGAATTATTGAAGAATTCACTTTACATTTGAATTATTGAAGAATTCACTTTTTACATTTGAATTATTGAAGAATTCACTTGACATTAGAATTATTGAAGAATTCACTTTACATTTGAATTTATTGAAGAATTAATTTTACATTAGAATTATTGAAGAATTCACTTTACATTGAATTATTGAAGAATTCACTTTACATTAGAATTATTGAAGAATTCACTTTACATTTGAATTATTGAAGAATTCACTTTACATTTAGTTATTGAAAGAATTCACTTTACATTTGAATTATTGAAGAATTCACTTTACATTTGAATTATTGAAGAATTCACTTTACATTTGAATTATTGAAGAATTCACTTTACATTAAAATTATTGAAAAATTCACTTTACATTTGAATTATTGAAGAATTCACTTTACATTTGAATTATTGAAGAATTCACTTTACATTTGAATTATTGAAGAATTCACTTTACATTTGAATTATTGAAGAATTCACTTTACATTGAATTATTGAAGAATTCACTTTACATTTGAATTATTGAAGGAATTCACTTTACATTTGAATTATTGAAGAATTCACATTACATTTGAATTATTGAAGAATTCACTTTACATTTGAATTATTGAATAATTCACTTTACATTTGAATTATTGAAAAATTCACTTTACATTGAATTATTGAAGAATTCACTTTACATTAAAAATTATTGAAAAATTCACTTTACATTTGAATTATTGAAGAATTCACTTTACATTAAAATTATTGAAGAATTCACTTTACATTTGAATTATTGGTCACTTTACATTTGAATTATTGAAGAATTCACTTTACATTTGAATTATTGAAGAATTCACTTTACATTTGAATTATTGAAGAATTAACTTTACATTTGAATTATTGAAGAATTCACTTTACATTTTGAATTATTGAAGAATTCACTTTACATTGAATTATTGAAGAATTCACTTTACATTGAATTATTGAAGAATTCACTTTACATTAGAATTATTGAAGAATTCACTTTACATTTGAATTATTGAAGAATTCTTTACATTTGAATTATTGAAGAATTCACTTTACATTTGAATTATTGAAGAATTCACTTTACATTTGAATTATTGAAGAATTCACTTTACATTTGAATTATTGAAGAATTCACTTGACATTAGAATTATTGAAGAATTCACTTTACATTTGAATTATTGAAGAATTAATTTTACATTAGAATTATTGAAGAATTCACTTTACATTGAATTATTGAAAAATTCACTTTACATTAGAATTATTGAAGAATTCACTTTACATTGAATTATTGAAAGATTCACTTTACATTTGAATTATTGAAGAATTCACTTTACATTGAATTATTGAAGAATTCACTTTACATTTGAATTATTGAAGAATTCACTTTACATTGAATTATTGAAGAATTCACTTTACATTAAAATTATTGAAAAATTCACTTTACATTTGAATATTGAAGAATTCACTTTACATTAGAATTATTGAAGAATTCACTTTACATTAGAATTATTGAAGAATTCAGTTTACATTTGAATTATTGAAGAATTCACTTTTTACATTGAATTATTGAAGAATTCACTTTACATTTGAATTATTGAAGAATTCACTTTACATTTTGAATTGAAGAATTCACTTTACATTTGAATTATTGAAGAATTCACTTTACATTAGAATTATTGAAAAATTCACTTTACATTAGAATTATTGAAAGAATTCACTTTACATTAAATTATTGAAGAATTCACTTTACATTTGAATTATTGAAGAATTCACTTTACATTTGAATTATTGAAGAATTAACTTTACATTAGAATTATTGAAGAATTCACTTTACATTTTGAATTATTGAAGAATTCACTTTACATTTGAATTATTGAAGAATTCACTTTACATAAAAATTATTGAAAAATTCACTTTACATTTGAATTATTGAAGAATTCATTTTACATTAGAATTATTGAAAAATTCACTTTACATTTGAATTATTGAAGAATTCACTTTACATTAGAGATTATTGAAGAATTCACTTTACATTAGAATTATTGAAGAATTCACTTTACATTTTGAATTATTGAAGAATTCACTTTACATTGAAGTCATTGAAAAATTCACTTTACATTAGAATTATTGAAGAATTCACTTTACATTAGAATTATTGAAGAATTCACTTTACATTGAATTATTGAAAGAATTCACTTTACATTTGAATTATTGAAGAATTAACTTTACATTAGAATTTGTGAAGAATTCACTTTACATTTGAATTATTGAAGAATTTCCTTTACATTGAATATGAAGAATTCACTTTACATAAAAATTATTGAAAAATTCACTTTACATTTGAATTATTGAAGAATTCACTTTACATTAGAATTATTGAAGAAATTCACTTTACATTTGAATTATTGAAAGATTCACTTTACATTTGAATTATTGAAGAATTCACTTTACATTTGAATTATTGAAGAATTCACTTTACATTTCTGAATTATTGAAGAATTCACTTGACATTAGAATTATTGAAGAATTCACTTTACATTTGAATTATTGAAGAATTAACTTTACATTTTGAATTATTGAAGAATTCACTTTACATTTGAATTATTGAAGAATTCACTTGACATTAGAATTATTGAAGAATTCACTTTACATTTGAATTATTGAAGAATTCACTTTACATTTGAATTATTGAAGAATTCACTTTACATTTGAATTATTGAAGAATTCACTTTACATTGAATTATTGAAGAATTCACTTTACATTTGAATTATTGAAGAATTCACTTTACATTTGAATTATTGAAGAATTCACTTGACATTAGAATTATTGAAGAATTCACTTTACATTTGAATTATTGAAGAATTAACTTTACATTAGAATTATTGAAGAATTCACTTTACATTTGAATTATTGAAGAATTCACTTTACATTAGAATTATTGAAGAATTCACTTTACATTTGAATTATTGAAGAATTCACTTTACATTGAATTATTGAAGAATTCACTTTACATTTGAATTATTGAAGAATTCACTTTACATTTGAATTATTGAAGAATTCACTTTACATTTGAATTATTGAAGAATTCACTTTACATTTGAATTATTGAAGAATTCACTTTACATTGAATTATTGAAGAATTCACTTTACATTTTTGAATTATTGAAGAATTCACTTTACATTTGAATTATTGAAAAATTCACTTTACATTTGAATTATTGAAGAATTCACTTTACATTAAAATTATTGAAAAATTCACTTTACATTTGAATTATTGAAGAATTCACTTTACATTAAAATTATTGAAGAATTCACTTTACATTTGAATTATTGAAGAATTCACTTTACATTTGAATTCTTGAAGAATTCACTTTACATTTGAATTATTGAAGAATTCACTTTACATTTGAATTATTGAAGAATTCACTTTACATTTGAATTCTTGAAGAATTCACTTTACATTTGAATTATTGAAGAATTCACTTTACATTTGAATTATTGAAGAATTCACTTTACATTTGAATTATTGAAGAATTCACTTTACATTTGAATTATTGAAGAATTCACTTTACATTTGAATTATTGAAGAATTCACTTTACATTTTGAATTATTGAAGAATTCACTTTACATTTGAATTATTGAAGAATTCACTTTACATTTGAATTATTGAAGAATTCACTTGACATTAGAATTATTGAAGAAATTCACTTTACATTTGAATTATTGAAGAATTAACTTTACATTAGAATTATTGAAGAATTCACTTTACATTTGAATTATTGAAGAATTCACTTTACATTAGAATTATTGAAGAATTCACTTTACATTTGAATTATTGAAGAATTCACTTTACATTTGAATTATTGAAGAATTCACTTTACATTGAATTATTGAAGAATTCACTTTACATTTGAATTATTGAAGAATTCACTTTACATTTGAATTATTGAAGAATTCACTTTACATTAAAATTATTGAAAAATTCACTTTACATTTGAATTATTGAAGAATTCACTTTACATTAGAATTATTGAAGAATTCACTTTACATTAGAATTATTGAAGAATTCACTTTACATTGAATTATTGAAGAATTCACTTTACATTTGAATTATTGAAGAATTCACTTTACATTTTGAATTATTGAAGAATTCACTTTACATTTGAATTATTGAAGAATTCACTTTACATTTTGAATTATTGAAGAATTCACTTTACATTAGAATTATTGAAAAATTCACTTTACATTAGAATTATTGAAGAATTCACTTTACATTAAATTTATTGAAGAATTCACTTTACATTTGAATTATTGAAGAATTCACTTTACATTTGAATTATTGAAGAATTAACTTTACATTAGAATTATTGAAGAATTCACTTTACATTTGAATTATTGAAGAATTCACTTTACATTTGAATTATTGAAGAATTCACTTTACATAAAAATTATTGAAAAATTCACTTTACATTTTGAATTATTGAAGAATTCACTTTACATTAGAATTATTGAAGAATTCACTTTACATTAGAATTATTGAAGAATTCACTTTACATTAGAATTATTGGAGGAATTCACTTTACATTTGAATTATTGAAGAATTCACTTTACATTTGAATTATTGAAGAATTCACTTTACATTTGAATTATTGAAGAATTCACTTTACATTTGAATTATTGAAGAATTCACTTTACATTTGAATTATTGAAGAATTCACTTTACATTTGAATTATTGAAGAATTCATTTTACATTAAAATTATTGAAAAATTCACTTTACATTTGAATTATTGAAGAATTCACTTTACATTAGAATTATTGAAGAATTCACTTTACATTAAATTATTGAAGAATTCACTTTACATTTGAATTATTGAAGAAATTCACTTTACATTTGAATTATTGAAGAATTCACTTTACATTGAATGAAGAATTCACTTTACATTTGAATTATTGAAGAATTCACTTTACATTTGAATTATTGAAGAATTCACTTTACATTAGAATTATTGAAAAATTCACTTTACATTAGAATTATTGAAGAATTCACTTTACATTTGAATTATTGAAGAATTCACTTTACATTGAATTATTGAAGAATTAACTTTACATTAGAATTATTGAAGAATTCACTTTACATTTGAATTATTGAAGAATTCACTTTACATTTGAATTATTGAAGAATTCACTTTACATTAGAATTATTGAAAAATTCACTTTACATTAGAATTATTGAAGAATTCACTTTACATTTTGAATTATTGAAGAATTCACTTTACATGTGAATTATTGAAGAATTAACTTTACATTAGAATTATTGAAGAATTCACTTTACATTTGAATTATTGAAGAATTCACTTTACATTTGAATTATTGAAGAATTCACTTTACATTAAATTATTGAAAAATTCACTTTACATTTGAATTATTGAAGAATTCACTTTACATTAGAATTATTGAAGAATTCACTTTACATTTGAATTATTGAAGAATTCACTTTACATTGAATTATTGAAGAATTCACTTTACATTAGAATTATTGAAGAATTCACTTTACATTTGAATTATTGAAGAATTCACTTTACATTGAATTATTGAAGAATTCACTTTACATTTGAATTATTGAAGAATTCACTTTACATTTGAATTATTGAAGAATTCACTTTACATTAAAATTATTGAAAAATTCACTTTACATTTGAATTATTGAAGAATTCACTTTACATTAGAATTATTGAAGAATTCACTTTACATTAAATTATTGAAGAATTCACTTTACATTTGAATTATTGAAGAATTCACTTTACATTTGAATTATTGAAGAATTCACTTTACATTAAAATTATTGAAAAATTCACTTTACATTTGAATTATTGGAGAAATTCACATTACATTAGAATTATTGAAGAATTCACTTTACATTAGAATTATTGGAGAATTCACTTTACATTAGAATTATTGAAGAATTCACTTTACATTTGAATTATTGAAGAATTCACTTTACATTTGAATTATTGAAGAATTAACTTTACATTAGAATTATTGAAGAATTCACTTTACATTTGAATTATTGAAGAATTCACTTTACACATTGAATTATTGAAGAATTCACTTTACATTAGAATTATTGAAGAATTCACTTTACATTAGAATTATTGAAGAATTCACTTTACATTTGAATTATTGAAGAATTTCACTTTACATTAAAATTATTGAAAAATTCACTTTACATTTGAATTATTGAAGAATTCACTTTACATTAGAATTATTAGAGAATTCACTTTACATTAGAATTATTGAAGAATTCACTTTACATTTGAATTATTGAAGAATTCACTTTACATTAGAATTATTGAAGAATTCACTTTACATTAGAATTATTTGAAGAATTCACTTTACATTTGAATTATTGAAGAATTCACTTTACATTTGAATTATTGAAAAATTCACTTTACATTGAATTATTGAAAAATTCACTTTACATTAAGAATTATTGAAGAATTAACTTTACATTAGAATTATTGAAGAATTCACTTTACATTAGAATTATTGAAGAATTCACTTTACATTTAAATTATTGAAAAATTCACTTTACATTTGAATTATTGAAGAATTCACTTTACATTTGAATTATTGAAGAATTCTTTACATTTGAATTATTGAAGAATTCACTTTACATTTGAATTATTGAAAAATTATTATTAGAATTAACGGTTTGGCAAGCGAACGCAAGCAACATAACTCGACTATATTCTGTAAAAAACGGTTTAATTTCTATTTTTGTCTTCAGAAATTGAATTAAATCAACTTTACAGTGTTAGCTGCTTGTGGTAAGTCAACTGGGATTCAGTCCATTTTTCAGTCTGTTTTTGTGAAATTTCTTGGAAATTATTTTATTTATTATTTTTTTTTTTCGTCTTTTGGCCGTCTTTGTTTTTTGTTTTTTTTTTTCGTCACTTAATTTGTGTAAATAATTTTGCTATTCAAGGGTATTTTCGACTAATGATAAATAGCATCACGGTTCAATTATTTCCATTAGTTTTGTCTTGTAGAAGATTTAAATTTCTGTCTTCGAGAGATTGAATTCTTAACGGTTTGGCAAGCGAACGCAAGCAACATAACTCGACTATATTCTGTAAAAAAACGGTTTAATTTCTATTTTTGTCTTCAGAAATTGAATTAAATCAACTTTACAGTGTTAGCTGCTTGTGGTAAGTCAACTGGGATTCAGTCCATTTTTCAGTCTGTTTTTGTGAAATTTCTTGGAAATTATTTTATTTATTATTTTTTTTTTTCGTCTTTTGGCCGTCTTTGTTTTTTTTTTTTTTTTCGTCACTTAATTTGTGTAAATAATTTTGCTATTCAAGGGTATTTTCGACTAATGATAAATAGCATCACGGTTCAATTATTTCCATTAGTTTTGTCTTGTAGAAGATTTAAATTTCTGTCTTCGAGAGATTGAATTCTTAACGGTTTGGCAAGCGAACGCAAGCAACATAACTCGACTATATTCTGTAAAAAAACGGTTTAATTTCTATTTTTGTCTTCAGAAATTGAATTAAATCAACTTTACAGTGTTAGCTGCTTGTGGTAAGTCAACTGGGATTCAGTCCATTTTTCAGTCTATTTTTGTGAAATTTCTTGGAAATTATTTTATTTATTATTTTTTTTTTTCGTCTTTTGGCCGTCTTTG